>OY987328.1:139888045-140384869 GCA_963920685.1 Polydrusus tereticollis
TCACCACAAGAATAACTGTAGCAAACCGAAGAACAACCATGGAACCCCCTTCTACCATTCCACCGTTGGTGGGGCATTCAGCAATTACAACAGGTAAGATATTAATGACATTTAAAACGCAGCATATTCTTACTTTTAATACTTTGCTATATTTTCCGCAGTAGCACCGTTAACAACAGGCATCAGAACTAGAGTTGAAAATTCAAATGAGGCCATCAGTTTAGGTCTTCCGTGTGTAACAGATTTGCAATGTAGAGCAGCAGATCCCGCTTCGAAATGTAAGGAAGGAGTGTGTAACTGTATTATTCAGGGTAACGGAACCACTGCTTGTTCCGCCAGAAATAGGGGGTGTATACCAGGGACTTTTCAGGTAAGAAATTATATATGTATTGTTAATATCGATCTACGTCTAGCTCTTTTATCTTGTTCTATGAGATTGCGACAATGTGTAAAAATTATTTTAAATAATTTAACGGCAATCAGAGATATTATCAGTCAGAAAGTAATCACAGGCGATTAACTCATCGTGCTATTTATAAGGAATCAAAATTTAATGACGTTCCTGTTGATTGCTTAACGGAAAACTGCTAATCAGTCTATTATACGATGTAATAAGACAGGTGTTAAAACCCCTTAGAGGTAACTGTGAATAGGCTCGTAATGCACCGCTAAGCTATAGTCATTTGGATTGTAACAGACAATAACAAAAACATAATTTAGTTTCAACGCATTATTATTTTTTACAGTGTCGGAGCACTGGAACTTGTATCAGCTGGTTTTTCGTTTGTGATGGAAGAAAGGATTGCTCCGATGGATCGGACGAGGACTGCAAAGCAAATAAGTGTCCCAATGAGTCGTTCAGATGTAAAGATTCTGGAAAATGTATATCGAAAGCAAACAGATGTGATGGCGTTAAAGATTGTCATTTAGGTATGTAAATTGTATTTCCTGTCTACATGAGTAATTGTATAAATAAATTATTACATGAGCTGCACTTTTACATATTATGTTTAAAATGAACAAAATATATTTTGGTGAGTTTTCGACACCACTTTTAATCTTTAAAAATGTTTAAATGAAAAATGCCGAGTTTTTTCAAAATAACAAAAAATTTGTTATTTATTGAATATATTAGTGAAACTTTCGAAAAAGGTTTGGGGTGTTGCAACCAGGGCAAGTCAAATCTAGAAGGACACACTGACTGAAAACCTTCTTGTTAGAGCAACTTAACTTAACTCTTAAATGATTCACTAAAAGCATTCCAAAAGCAGCCCATCCTAGCAATACACGTCCCTAAATGGTCTGATTCTTCTTTTCCAGAGTTGTTTTGTGTCCTAAATATATAAAACTCCCTATCGTTTCCAGGGACAGACTGTAGGAGCCTGTTTTGGGAAATTTGTCACAATGGTGGTTCATTGCATGTTGACCCCTATTTTTCCGAATTTCTGTAAATAGCGGTTTTATCATAAATCGCATCTCATCGACATTTTCAAATATGAGAACGATGTCATCGGCAAACTGCAAATTATATACAGTGACCGGCAAAGAGTTCGCAACATATGGGAAAAAATTTTATTAGCGGAATATCGAAAAATCTTTTCCGGGGGATGGGATGTGCAAGTGCATGTCCCATAACCTTAAAATCGATTTTGGCTTACGTCACGTGACCACTGGTATGGCGGGAAAGTTGAGGAAACTAATATGGTATCATCAGAAATCAGATTAGTTACATCCGATCCCCCAGAATAGTAATTTACGTAACAAGTCCGGAAAATACTGTTTTTTTGGACGAGTTGACAAAATTCTAAGGCGAGTCCTGGAAGTCTGCGAGTTCAAAAAAACTGTTTTCGGACGTGTTGCGTACACTATTTTTTCATGTAGAATAACAAATCAAAGAGACTCATTTCTTTATTATATTTCTTTGTAGAACAAAATTTCGAACATTTTAGTTCTTATTTGTATTAAATATTTAAATTCGAACAGAAGATAGGTACTAACAGAAACATTCTAATTCTTATTTATATTAAAATTTGAGCAATTGCTAATATTGAAAGGATTTAATTTGTTTGAAATGCTTGGTAAATTTAAATGCCTTTTGTAGTCAGAACAAGATGGTAAAGTTTCCGTTTCATATTGATTGTTTTTATCTGATAATTTTTGAATGGTCTTGGTAATTTTAATTTTGTTTGTTAGTGAATTGTCTATATATCCTTCAGCGACATCGGTAGACTTCCAGCCACCGTATCTCTTCAAATTTGTGATGTTTCCACCATTATCAGCAAATATCGTCGCTGAAGTTCGACGCATGCTATGGCCTGTGTAATTTTTAGGATTGGGTAAATTTAAAAATTCTGCAAATTTTTAATCCGAGATTCCCAAAACTGTGGATACCAACGGCCTAAATCGAACATTTTCCTTTTTTGTAATTCACGATTAATCTGTTATGTGGAGTATGGGATGGCCGTAAAGATAAATATTGCCTATACAACAGCAGGTTTTCTTGCCCAATTACAACAAAATTTCTCTCAATATGTGTTTTAGAATCTAGTATTTTCACAAGCAACATGTCTTCTTTGTCGTTTATTAGATCAATTGACATTTTTGTTAGTTCTTCCCGTCTACACGCATCGGCTAACCCAATAATTGTTGCTACCTGAAAATGAAGCAAATTAAGTTGATAACTTTATATCCTACAATCGTAATATTTTGTTAAAATTACCTTTAGCATTAGATATGTTTCATTATCTGCTTCTCTAATGAATTTGTTGACTTGCTCGCTGCTGAAGACTTCTGATTTCTTTGCTTTATAACAAACATTCTTCCTTTTAAAAATGCGATTACCTTTGGGAAAGTGGCTATGTTTACATTTTTCTTCACTGAAATGGTACTTTTCAACATAGAGTACATGCTCCACAGGGCAGAGGATTTGACAGTTTCAGATTTTTGCGCCAAGTAAGCTAAAATTACATCCTCTGTAATAGTTTTGCATTTCTTCATATCCATCCATCTCGTGAACAAATCATAAACGCTTTCGTACCTGGACTTTAATTTTTCAGGTAATAATTGTGCTGTAGCAGCAGCTGCTGCATTGGAAATTTCGTAAGGCACATTTTCAAACTTACTATCGCTGTTGCTTTCCATAGTTTATTGCGACAATTGCGACCAAAAATCATGCAAACTTTCGAAAATTAAAATGTCAACTAATTTCATTTCAGATAGCTGTCAGTCGTTATTTCGTTGCTATGGTAATGTTCAACTGCATTTATCAAAATCATACCTACCAAGATTTTCATATTCACAATGACAACAATGATGTGATTCTTCCCGGACTAGGCCGGAGAAATGCTACTTCGTCAAAGAAAAAGCATCCGGGAAGTGGGTACTTCCCGGACGGTTGCCGAAATAGTATATTAAAGTACATGTTTTATAAAGCATCATCTTATAGCACGCGTCCATGTTAAAAAACGAGCCGCTTGCGGCGAGTTTTTTAACGGGACAAGTGCTCTAACTGCTTTATAAAACACGTACTTTATACTATTTTTTCTATTTTGTATTTTTTTCAATAAGAAAATACATATTTAAAAAGAAAATGAACCCTTCAAAGTTTGTAAATTTGTATGTCTAAATTCTATGTTGGTAATACTATAAATTTACTTTTATCATAGTAGCCTTGACAATAAATAATATTTTCTTTGTGTCATTGTCACCAAACTTGTGTTTTAATATTTCATAGAGTTGTTCATAATTATAATTAAAAAAATATGGAGCATGATAATCTAAGTTCAACTCCCCCTGAGTTAAGGGATATTGCTAATAAAACGATAAATCAACTTTTACCAGAGAAATTCCGAAAACTTTCTTTTCTCATGGATCACAATAACAGGAAACGTCAGACGTCAACAGAATAAAACATTTAAATATTACCAATGCCGACTTTTAAAAAATAAAATTCGGAGTTCGAAATGGATATATTTCGAACTCGCTAGCGCGTTCGAAATATCTATTTTTCGAGACAAAATTAGAAAAAAATATTTTTCGATATTCCGCTAATAAAATTTTTTCCCATATGTTGCGAACTCTTTGCAGGTCACTGTATATGCTTGCCCTCTCTGTTAATCCCCATGATTTCCGTTTAAACTCTTTAAAAATGTTTTCCAGAGCTAGGGTGGATGACTTCGGAGATATAGTGTCACCATGACAAGCCCGTCCCTTAATTGGTAGCGTTTCAGATTTTTCTGCCAGATTTATGAAAGAGGTGGCTTCGGTTTGGATGTTCTTAATTAGGTTTGAATATCTAGAATTGATTCTGCAGTCTGTAAATGCGCTAAGTACCTACTACTGTCGCCTATAATTTTATGAAGCCAACGTCTTTTTAATATTATAATTATATATTTAGGGGAAGACGAAGCTAACTGCCACGCCTTGGGTAAGAGTAAGTGCCCTGCAGATACTTTTCAATGTGCCGATGGTAAATGCTTACCAGAATATGAGTTTTGCAATGCTATTATTGGATGCAGGTCAGAATTAATAAGCTATAACTTCAAACTCACTTTAAGTTATATTAATTTGATTTTTCTAGTGATGGCAGCGATGAGCCGTCTCATATCTGCCGAGGAAGAGCACGAAGAAGACTTAAGGGATATTGTCCCCTGCGTTGTGGTAATGGTAGATGTAGATCAAGTGCCATTGCATGTTCTGGACGGGATGGATGTGGGGATGGAACAGATGAAAATCATTGTTCAGTTTGTCGTAAGTTATCATGTCACAATTTATAAAGCGATGTTAACCAGTTTATGCATTTTATGAATGCAAGCATGGATGAAAGATTTTGTAAGGTAAGGTGGGGCAAGTGCATCCCCAAAATACATAAGTAACGCTTTATGAGTTAATAAAAAAGCTATTTTTGTGCCATTTAATTTCATTTTTTTTTCTTGATCCGTTTTGGGGGTTTTCTAGCTAACCACTTAATATCAATTAAAAACGAGCAAAATTTAAATTTTTATAAATTTTAAAAAATGTTTAGTCGTGAAAACGCACTTGCCCCTTGTGATAGGGCAAGTGCGTCTTTGTAGATCACGGGTCCATCTAAGTATATTAAATTAATTCACGGGGCAAGAGCACTTAGCTTTTATGCACAATTTTCTAAAACTGTTTACAAATCTGGATTATTTTTAATTGTTTGCAAGTTAAATACTTTGGTATCAGGGGTAAAGAGTAGACACAAAAAATAAATTTTTAAAAACTTTTCATTTTCTCCAAAAAAAAATATATTAAGGTAACTTTAAATAATACAGTTAGTGCAAAAACATATTATTCTAAAACTAATCTTCTAAGGTAGATAAAAAGTATTCTTTCAAACCCCTATTTACTGGATATTGTACATATCAAATGATACTTCAAAGCTTATTTCACCTCTGCGACTAATTTTCGGGTTAGGTAAGACTGAAATAATGTCATTCTTACAAACCGGCCAACAATCTTGGACAACAGGGAAAATAACTTGAAAAATACTTTTTCTGGCAAAATTTACAGTAATCTCGCAATCAGACATATTAGTTACTTGACCCAACTAATATTTAATTATTTTTTTCCCCGGAAATTTAACTAGGACCCAGTCATTGATAATCATGTCATTTATGTTTTTTGATGTATTTTGTAAGTCTTGTTCTTCTTGCTCAAAATCGTCAAAGCTCTCCAAGTTATCTTCGCTTTCAGTTAAAAGTTCACCAACGGATTCGTCTTCTTCTGATGATAAATCCGTTTGAAGTTTTTTCTTGTTCTTGGGTTTTCTTGGTGGAAGTTCGTCATCATCATCGGATACTGATTCGGTTTGATGATTAGGTTTATTTTTTTTATTTTTGGACTTTAGTAATAATTGGTCTTTTTCGTTTAGTCGTTGCAATACCTCTTGGCTGGTTATGACTTCTGCCCCATGGCATACTTTCCGTTCTCTTATTATTATTTTTGAAAAAAATCCACAAGGGGCAAGTGCGCCCACAAGAACGCACTTACCCCACCGGTAAAAGTCGCACTTGCCCCAGTCGCGTATTTTCATGGGGCAAGTGCGACCCCGAACATAACTTAAAATCCAAATCAATTATATATGCTGTTATTCCATTACATATAAGTTTCATATGAGATTTTTTTCTACGAGCTATTTAGAATTTATGCACACAAACACTTACCGCCAAAATATTATTTGTTTACTCACCACAGTAGCAAAAACATAGCACGGCAGTTGGTTGTCGACAGACTGAATGCAGATGCATTTGGCGCATTGAATTCTAGAATGCGCTGTTGCTAAGAGTACAACGAAAGTAAGGGTGCCAAGAAAATGAAGCATTTAATGCCTTATGAATTTACAAAGGAAATAGATGCTCTTGCCCCAAAGTTGCACTTGCCCCACCTTACCTTAGTTGGATTTAACGAATTTAATTTATATTTTAGGATGCCCCGTTGTACAAGGAAGGAATTTATCATAGTGCATTCTGACGACGTAACTTTTTTTCAATTTTACCATGCCAAAAATTATGTAAATTATTTTCTCGTAAACCACCCCATCTAGTTTTAAGCTCAGTAGTTCCAGATATTGGGTTAGAGTTATAATAATAATTTTTAGAGCTCAAAAATTATTATGTATTTAATAGATTTATTTATTTTAGTTAAGTGCATAGAGTCTGTTAAGTTGGATGTAAAAATGTGTTAAGACTATAAATTTAAGTTAGACAATATAGTATGTAAGTACAAATTTAATTAAACATTTTCTTTAGAATAGGCGTTTTATTTCAACTACATTATACTTTTTTCCTGTATAATTAAACATTAAATAGCTCGAACCTAATTTTTAATTAAAATTAGTATTTTGATGACTACACTGATAGAAATGGTAGATTATGTATTACTCTACCGTATATTTCTATCATATTTATTAATGATAAACATAGCTGTCTATTAATAAACATATTTTGTTTATAAAAAATTTACGGCTGAAAAATTTGTATTATATACAAATCAACAATTTATTACTTACCAAATTATTTGGTATAATTCCAGTGGCTTTATTATAAAGCAATACTTTCTCAGACGTTCGATAATTACTAATTATAATTAAGTGTAATATCTTATGTCTAATGCTAAATCTGAAAATATTTAAGTATAATTTATTATAATTATTTCTTTTTAAATCATATTGATTCCTAGTAAATCTAAATTTATTTATTATTAATGTGGTTGCATAGTATTCAATAACATTTATTAATAATAAATCCATATAAATTTCCCGTTACGCATCCGTGTTTATTTGAAATCTACTGTATTTATAAACTGCAGGAACTCGTCCGGACAGGCAAATTTTTATTAACCCGAATAGTGTGCGTTCCTATTCCTATCTCTTCATTCGCCGCGTCGCATCGCGTAGGGTCATTTACGGGTTGTTTGTGTTAGAATTAGTTGTTTGTTTCATTTAAATGAGTAAGTTTTTACAAAGAATTCAGTCTTTTTAAATACCAAATGTTTA
Source organism: Polydrusus tereticollis (assembly GCA_963920685.1). Lineage (NCBI taxonomy): Eukaryota > Metazoa > Arthropoda > Insecta > Coleoptera > Curculionidae > Polydrusus > Polydrusus tereticollis. Next base: position 139,895,562 of record OY987328.1, read on the forward strand.
TTTGTTTTATTTTTAATTAGACAAAAACAATTTTTGTATTTAGATTAGTTACAAAAAAAAGCTGTTTAGACAGCAAACAGGTCAACGCTTATTAGGTATAGAAAATAATATATTCAGTTTTTTAATTTTCATATTACTTTTTAAGTTTTGAGTTTAAGTTTTCAAGTTTCCAATGTTCTGTTCGTTAAGAGTTAAAATTTTATTTTTTACAAAAAAATAAAGAATGTTTAAGACATCGAATACCATTTTTTATTTGCCACTTAGATACCTACCAACGTATAGATACATACCTATATGTACGTACCACTTAAATTTTTTCAGCGTTGCGGTAGTTACGTATTATGGAAAATTTTTATTTTCCGATACAAATACTGGTTAAGTCTGGACAGATAACAATCATATAGATTTGAAGAAGTAGTCCATGCTTGCAGTGGAGTGTAGGTAATAAATTAAAACAACACTTCTGTCTTCCTCCACAAATAATGTATATTTTTGAAAAAAATTTTTTTAACGATTGTCCCTACATGTTTCGACCTTATATATAGTCATCTTCAGGGGAACTAAAAGGAATGTGTGAGAATATAAAGACAATAACAGGCATCATAAGACTTACCTATATCGAGTGTGAAATTGGATCCAATAGTTGTCTCAAATTAATGAGTACAACGTAGTAGTCTTCAACTACAGAAATTTCACTTGCTATAACATAAAACGTTGTACTCATTAATTTGAGACAACTATTGGATCCAATTTCACACTCGATATAGGTAAGTCTTATGATGCCTGTTATTGTCTTTATATTCTCACACATTCCTTTTAGTTCCCCTGAAGATGACTATATATATGGTCGAAACATGTAGGGACAATCGTTAAAAAAATTTTTTTCAAAAATATACATTATTTGTGGAGGAAGACAGAAGTGTTGTTTTAATTTAATCATATAGATGCTTGTGCCGCTATATACTAATATAGGATGTCTGCAGAAATCATGGTTCTCTTTGATGTTTCCCCCGGGATTTTACAAAAGATTTTCAGGAATTTTTACTCCTCTATGTAAGAACGTTGTTGAGCACTGATAGTCAGTATCAAGTATTTTTATTTTATTTGTTTTTTTACATGACATATTATGACACGAAGTAATATTAATTTTCTACCTGTGATATTGATCAAGACTCTCTGTTGGTGCTATTAGACATGGTTGTAGTATCTATTCTATAATATAGGTATCACGAGTATAGAAAAAATAATTGCACCGATTCATATTATAGGAACATACCTAGGTAAAATATAAATGCTTGGTACCTATTGCCTATCTGAGATTATTCAAATTTCTTTTTTAGATGTGTTCCTGAAAATCTTTTGTGCAATTTGCTCAGGCGAAACATCGGGGATAACCATAGTTTCTGCAAATACATCCCACATTTTGAATAAATAACCATATAGGTTTATTCCAATCCCATAATTATTTACCAATAAACCATATATTATATATATAAACAAACATAGATTAAATTCAACTCAAAATTGAGTAATATCAAATGTACCTAAGTTTCTAGAAATACCTGAAATTTATGCCTAAATAATAATTTACTAATGTGAATTCATTTATAAAATAACCAGTAAGCAACTTTTAAAATATAGAATTGTAACCACCCCTTTAGGTAGTTATCATAAGTCTACAATATTTTTTATAAATAAAATATTACTACTTATTGGTAAATATTTGTTTTAGAGAAACTCGCATGTATTTATTATAAATCAAGCAATTTTTATAATTAATCAAATGGCTGTAATCCAGAATGTATTAAATATAAATCAACGTTGATTCCGCCATATTTAAATCAGCCATGTATTTATTATTACTCTTATGCTTTACTGATTAATAAACTCTTCTATCAGTGTAATTAAACATTAAATAGCTCGAACCTAATTTTTAATTAAAATTAGTATTTTGATGACTAATATCATTTTAAGATGGATGACCTATTTAGTATAGGCGATTCCCCTTGACCTTAGATTTGATAATATACGTAAAATATCTAGGGGAGAGGGGGGCAAAATGATGTTGAAAAATTTTTAGGTGCCATCTTTCGATCTTCATGTTAACATATAATTCCGCTACCAGGCACAGTGTCGCAAAAGTTATATCGTAGCGGTGTATAGCTCTAGTCCAACCTCTACAAACAAGAAAACGAGAAATATTTTCATTGCAGCTTATACCAATTATTCAAGGTATCCCATTACCCATGGATGAAACGAAAAGGAATAATAGAGTAAAAGCAGAGGCGGATTATAGTACAAGCCGATCAAGCCTAGGCTTGTAGCGACAACTCTGAAAGGGCGCCACATTTCCCAGTTCCCAGCACCAAGACTTCAAGAGAGACTAAAAGACAGAGAGCACCAGCACCTTATAACCAAAAAAGATATGAAACTTAGCGATTTCAACCGTGGTTAGAGAAAGCCCGGCGTTTGATTAATCGGTTAATTTTTAGCTAACACCACACAACACACACCACACAGCATGTATATGTCGTTTTTTGGTGTAGAACAGGAATTATACAACTTTTTCACGGTATCAACACAAAGATGGTCCTTGCTTCAGTCTAAGTTTTGAGAGTTTGGGTTTCTTACCAATCCAGCCGCTTTGAGTGATGAGGATCTTAAGCAAGGCTGCTTGCGGTTGACCAATATGTTTAAAAACGATCTGGATATTGACATCGAAAATGAGATTTTTCAAGTTAAACATATTCCAAATATTCCGCAGGAGCCAAGGAATTTACTGATATCACTTAAGGAGGGAAATCTAGCTGGCATATTTCCAAACTTGGAAATATCATTGAGATTGTTTATATCTAAAGCAGTAACTAATTGTTCAGGAGAGAGATCTTTTTGGACTCTTAAGAGGGTTAAAAATTACTTAAGATCCAAGTTAGTCGATTACAAACTTAGTGACTTAGCCTTAATGTCAATAGAATCAGACTTACTTAAAAATCTGGACGCAACAGAGATAATTTAAGTTTTTGCAGCGAAGTCCTTTTTTTGTTGTATTATATTTATATTACTTAAACTTTATTTTGTTATATTTATGTAATAGCTAAACTCGATATATTTTGTTCATGTATACTTATTGTTAGTTTGAAAATAAAATGTTTTGCGCTTTTGCCTCATAATATGCGGGTCATTTGAACTATGAAAAAAATAGCAGGGGGGGGGTGCAACAATATCCCAGGGCTTTGTACGCTTCCATAGTAGGGGGGGGGGCGCAACAATATTCCAGGGCTTTGGGCGCTTCCAAGTGGTAATACGCCTCTGAGTAAAAGTGATTAGTAGCTTTTGCAAAATAAGAGAACACTTTCTCAAAAAGCTTTCAAGAGACACTGAGACAACAACACTGTTTATGTAATAATTTGGTTCCAGATAAAAGTAGCAATTGTCAATAAATTTGTTATTAACGAGAATTGTCTAGTAGGTAGATTAAAAATCAATCATGGTAACAATGGTTGGTTAACCGACTTATTTAAAGCTCTAGATTTTAATTTCCTAGCTTAGGACGTAACATAGACATCTTCTTTTCTTACTACAAGATCCACAAAGCACGCACGAAATAACGGAGCTGTTATTTTGTACTTCCCGCCACACTGCACCCATAAGCTCTAAACCTTGGATGTGGATTTGATGAAACCTTTACGAGCTTACTATTCTTAAGAAGCAAAGCTTCATCCAGAAAGAGTAATAATGCTAATGGTATTAAATTGCCAGGATTGGCCTGGATATAACTGACTTGTCATATACACAACCGGATGTTGATCTTCTGCAAACAACAATAAGGTGTTCGCTTAGACCGCCGCATCATGATCTATTGCAAACGGCCAAAGAACCTATACCAAATACTCCCACAAATGCCAAAAGCATCAGAAGTACAAGCTTGCAGTTGCTATAGCTCCTGAAGATATTTCGCCAATACCGAAATCTACTCTATAAATGAGCCATCAAAAAATCAAGGAAAGACAGCAGTAATTACGGAATAATAGCCGTAAATGCAGCAGTTAGAATGAAAAATGCAAAGCAAACAGTGTTAAAAGAAAGACCACGTTTGGAAAAGCTCCAAGAATACTGCTAAAGCTGGTAAAAATATGAAGAAACGTATGTGCAGGATTCTGGAAGTGATAGTTCAAATTCGACAGGTTCCGATGCAAACTGTTTATATCGTAATAAACTGTATTCCTAATCGTCTGAAGGTCGAAGTTCATGTATGTAGAAACTGGACCCACGACGAAAGTGCTGTATTACAATTTAAAGAAAACGAGTCCCATTTAAGCTAATTTCCTCTTTTATTTACTAATATTAATGGATTAGTAATAATCGTAGTCGTTTATTATTAATATGAATAAAATGAGTTTCTTTTATTGATCCCCAATTTGCTCGACATTTGGTCCGCATTTGACCCACTTCCATGAGGTGAAGTGGAGACAATGCCATTTTGGTTTGCACACATTTTTTTTTTAGACATAGCGACATATTTTAAAACGAAGGCTGGTTATTTTGTTTACTAAATAGCAACATTAATTTGTAAGATGGCTATTTCGCAAGAATATTAATTGCATCGAAAAATACGACAATTAAATTATTAGCATCACCATTTTGCCAATCTCTCCCCTATGCATTTTATTTGGGCTTGTTAATTTGATTTTAAAACTTGCTTTTGCATAATTTCAGTATAATATTTTGTAGACAGTTCAACTATTTCCTAAAACAAAGTTTAAAATGAAAACTCTTTTAGACAGTCTACTACTCCTGAGCTTATTGTGTTTTTCACTGAGAAAATGTTCTATAGAATTTAGCAATGGTAAGAACTATTAAATACATTTTAATTACCAATAAAGCTGCACTACTAAATTAACCCATTATTTTAGTAAATAACTTGATAGACACCAATAATAAGTGTATAATTCCGGATATTCCTCCGTTCGCACCAAACCTAGACACCTTTGTAAAAACGACTCCAATACCATGTACAGTTTTCAATCCACTACCCAGTTTCACCAATATTACAGATGGTATTCCCTGGTTACATATAAGACATGACGTAATAAATAAGTACTTTGAAGAGCCCATTAGCTGTTGCTATAGTTATGTTTTTAGGAATGAAACTAACGATGATGTAGGAGTAACGTAAGTCGTTAATTACAAGTTTTTTGTCTCTATTTTAAACAAAATATATGATGTGTGCAGGTAGGAGGGGCGAGCGAGCTATTGGTATGTGAATTTACCACGCGTTCTTATGGGAAATATTGCGTTGTTAGTACGTTGTGTCTAAACAAAACGATAGAAATGTGTACCTAATTGTTCATTGCTTAACCCTCTCCAGCCCAAATTTATTTTTTGTTAAAGAAAATATTTTTTGGTGAACTACTATTGTAAATGATATTTCAACATATCATATCATAGAGTTATTCTAACACTTAACCCATGTGGCTACTTTTATTGTAAGGTACTTATCATCGACTTTTTAGGTTGATGTAGCCTTCTCCTTTTCACTTCAAGAAAACGGCAATCTTATAATTTTTACCAATATTGCAGCTTAGTGTCAACATGGCTTTAATCATTAAATAGTGAGACCAAAGAGATGAAAACATACCTTAGAAATATGCGAGAAATATGCTATTTTCGAGAAACGCCTTTCAAACTGCACCACTGCAGACATTTTCCATAAGCAATTTCCTTTGACCTTTTCAGCAACAACTCAACTCTACTAGCTGCTTCATTTATTTCCACAATTCGGTCGTTTTTTTTTCAAATTACCCTCAAAAATCGCACAAATTTAAAAAAGACCGCTTTTAGCAAGGTATTGTCAGCGAGTCTTTCTGTAACTAACAACAAAGAAATATGGATTTAATTTTGAATTTACAAGAATGGTTTTATTTTTTTTTTTCATTTTAGTGTGTTTAATAGTGTTTGTAGATAATAGTTATTTATGGTACAGGGTGTGTTATGTTATATATAAGTCACGGTGGGAAATGTTTAGCCCTCAAGGCCGTAGGCCGAGAAGGCTAATTCCCGAGTGACTTATATGACCTAACACACGAGTGCCATACAAAATTTTATCCAAGACTTGATGATATCAATAAATAATAGAAAATTATATTGTCTTAATGTAAACTGGAAAACCCTGTATTAAATTTTTTTATTGACATATTTTTGAATGACAAATTTGACACGTAAAAGTAGGCTAGTGTGATTATTGTTGTTATGGAATTGATTAATAACATAAATTTGAAGAGAGTAAATCAAATTATTATTTTTGCCATTTTCGATGGTGGTTTTTCAAAATATAAAATAACTCCAGCCGAAATTCAAAAAGAAGCTGACCTAGCGTGTTCATTTATTATTCCCCACAAGTCAAGCGATAGTAATGACAAAACCTTCAAAGAATTTATCGACTGGTGTGATAAAAGATGTGCCTACGTGAGTTATAATCATAACCCACTAGTGAGTTATGATTATAACCCACGTGTGAGTTATGGTTATAACCCACGTGTGAGTAATAAGCTACTTTATTAGTCGAAAATCGAACTAATAATGTTCACATTATAATATGTGAGTGTTGGATAAAATATTTAATGATGCGCGTGTTAAAACACTGAGATCATAAATAGCTATTTTGACATAATGTCAAAGTCACGAATTTAAACATCAAAGTTGAAAATTTTCTAATAGCCTGGCAGAATAAAATTGCGTGTTCCATTTTTTGTTTTCACGCAATGGTACCTCCAGATTATATTATTATTTAATTTACTAGATATAAGTTTAAAAATGGATTTCATGACACTTTTTATTTTAGACTCACTGATTGTTATATATTTCATAATAAAGTAGCACTACAACATGACACAGTTTGGATTTCATGCAGTAAAGTCAACGAGTCTATGCCGCGAAATCACGGGTTTCCGTTGATTGCTCTTTATGAAAACATTCATCAAGTAATCAGACTTAAAAATTACGTTAGAAGAAAAACAAAGAAATTAAAGGAGATTACTAATAAGAAGACCATAAGTGTTTTAATAATGGTGATTGATGCAGTATCAAGATTAAACTTAATCAGGACCATGCCGAGAACTAGAAAATTTATTATGGAAAATCAATTTTATGAGTTCAGGGGTTATAATAAGGTTGATGACAATACATTCCCGAATGCTATGGCATTTTTGACTGGAATGAATTTGAGTGATTCTGTAAAGATATGTAAACCAACCGAAACAGAGGGATTAAATAATTGTCCATTTATTTGGTAAGTATCAGTCAGGTATGCAACTAAAGTTGGCCGCACAAGTTATTTATAGAGTGTCCTAGAGTTCGTGGACAACAATAATTATATAGATCACGTGAAAATAACATCGTAACAATGCCCTCTCAACGAGATATATCTATCTATCCCTAAAGACATGACCTAAAAACCAGTTACTTATTGATAACTTTTTAACCACCTTGTATAACCTAACAAAATCCGAGAGGCTGCTAACTCTCTTCTTAAATCTGTGTACATATACAGATATTAAGTCAAATTAAACCATTTTAAATCTTCGCTAAATCAATTTGTTTTTATATCATTTAAATCGATTTGAATCGCGCTTTACATCAAGTAAAAAAAAAATAAACAAGTGAAACTAATTTAAAAGATAGAATTTGCCTGGATAACTAAATATATTATTCTATTGTTATACTAAAATTATCAGCAATCCCTAATAAAGTAATTTGGTATTATTATTTGCTAAACGTTTTATTCTGTTTCGACGAATTCGACAGGCTCCGGCTGTTTCAAAAGTTATCAATAAAAGACTGGTTTTCTGGTTCGGCCTTAAGGAGCATATATCTTATCAGGAGGCTCCCGAAAAAGAAAATTATTATTATATAGGTATATAACATTTCGGGAGCAGTTTTATTAAATGCTGCTCGTACTAATAAAATTGTTTCTCTCTTTTAAAACATTCTCCAAATACCTCATTTTTCATGTAACCTTACAAGAAAAAATCTAAGGGGGTTAAGTCCGGTGACCTTGCAGGCCAAGTGTGTCAGCACCTAATAGTAAATTGTCTAATGTATCTTCCAAATCATGTCGCAGAAGTTCAAGAATTTATGAGGCTTATTACATGTATTCTTTGTTAAAATAAATTGAGCTGTAGATTTAGCTACCCTAGTCTTGTCTTCAATTTTTCTAGTTGATGTTTCCGGATTTTCAATTGTAAATGTGGAATTCGCGTTCATATGTTCTTGTCGGGATAGCAGCGGACTTGCCAGCTTGTTTTCATTCCGGATATTTGTTCAAATACATGGCTACGACACAACTTATTTTTCATAAAATGTAGCAGGACAGCCTACCATATTTTTCTTCGTTTGTAAAACTACCTTCCTCCATAGTAAGTCAATTAAATTTAAAAGCGAGAACAGCAATTAAACGTGAAATCTAAAGATTAACGGGACAAAAATAATACTAATGTTAATTACATTTAATTTGGTCATTTTTTCAGCGCCATCATTTCAACGCGTACTAAACCAAAAAGTTCAAAATTTATTAACAAGCCTTTTTCTAAACAAAACCATGAGAAACCATACTGTAATATAAATCGTTAAATTTATAATAGGAAATGCTATCTAATACAGGGCGTACTTTTTTTACGGCCCGTACCTATAAATAAAGCTAATGGTGGTTAAGTGGTTTCTTCGAAACGAAACATCGCATCGAAAATTTGTAAGCGGTGTCTTGAAGAGCTAAAAAGTGCCTTTTGTTTTTGTATACCTTTTCAAATAACTTCAGAAAGAAACAAAAATAAAGACGAAAAATTTTGGATTTTTTTCAGTTTTTCCGGAAGTAAGCGGAATTTTCTGGTTTTGTTTGTCAGCAGAATATTGTTGACCACTAAATGGCGCAAGTTTTTTGAAAATTAACAGTTTTTGTAACTTTTACGGTTTCCTAGATGCTGTTTATCCTTATCTTAAACACCTTGTATACACTTTTTCAGCCAGAGGGCATATCTACAGCAGTTTCTGAACTATTAAAACTTTGTGAATTTATCTTCGCAATAACAGATTGCTCAAGTAGTGTCTGGTTTTTGGCAGGGATGCATTTCTTAATTCGATTGTCCTGCATGGGTTTCACAAAGAACATAACGACACCTGAAATCAATATTCCAGTATATTAAAAATTTGCAGTTTTAAGTTACTATCACCAGTGCATAAAGTAAAACGTAAAACGAAAAGTTAACCGTGGAAGGGTATAGTATCTTAAAACAGAAGGTAGGCAGCACAAAATACATACAGTAAGCGAAATTATGGTTTCTCATCAATACCTAAGTTTTACATCGAAAATTATGGTAAGTTGAGTTACTAGAGTCTTCATCGGAATTTTCTGCTACAGTTATAGTAAATAATGAGTTACTATGCTAGATTATAAGGTTATGAATATATCGAAAACGTACCGCATGTACCTACCAAAAATACATGGAACAAGAAATAGTAATTTACGTTACAAGACCGGAAAGTAGTGTTTTTCAGGTCGAGACAAGCATGGAGAGACCTGCAAAACACTAATTTTCGGTGGCGTGACGTACAATATTTTTTTTAAGACCGGCACTTCGATATACATTTAATTCTTTATTTTATTTTATTTTATATAACAAAGTGATTAACAATACTAAAACAAGATAAAAGAATAAAGATACTGGAAACAACTGCATAAACTGAATTAATACGTCATTTTTGAATATTTATGTTAAATGTACAGGGTCTTCCAACGAGGACTAAACAGGGGCTCATTTTTGAGCTTCCTTGTATTTAAAGAAAAATCCAAAATAGCCAATCGATGTACTTTTTTCTGCAGAATTCAAAAATGAAACCCAAAATTTATTTGAACCAGAAACAAAAGAGTTACGCTATGGATAAAGTGTTTTTTAAATGGAACATAGCTTAGAATCCAACCAAATCAATTTCGGACGCAGTTCGGGACGTTCAATACGGCGGCGGTGTAAGACGCAGAAGAGTTACCCAAGGAACTGTTCACAGGACTTTAAGAAATCATAAATTTAAGTCTTATCATATCCTTTCACTTCAACCTCTAACACCGGCACAAAAAGAACTTCGCTTCCAATTTGTTTCCCAAATTGTGATTCGGAAAGAAAACGAAGACCCTAACTTATTCAGAAATATCTTATGGACTGACGAAGCCACATTCACAACATCGGGGGTTTTCAATAGACATAATAATCATCACTGGGCCGTTGGAAATCCAAGAAAATTTCAGACAATTAAATTTCAAGGAAGGACTTCAATCCATGTTTGGTGTGGCATAAAAAATAATAGAATTTTGGGACCAATATTTTTTAACGGGACTTTAAATGGACAGAGATACTACGAGTTCTTAGAAAACGAAATTGAGAACTTTTTGGAAGATTTACCATTGGAAGAATATCAAAATTTAATTTGGCAACATGATGGGGCCCCTCCGCATGCCGTGCGTGAGGTTACTCAATATTTAAACGGACGCCATGAAGAATGGATTAGTAGAAATGGAACCTATGCTTGGCCACCCAATAGTCCCGATTTGTCAATATTAGACACATTCCTTTGGGGCCATTTAAAGAACGTGGTATACAAGCAGCGAAACCACGATATTGAAGAGATCATGCAGAAAATTGTGAATGAAATAAATCGCCTTAACCAGGAAAATCACAGTATAACAGCAAGTTTGGAAAGGCTACAAAGAGGTTATCGCACATGTTTCGAGAACAACGGAGGTCACATTGAACAATTAAATTATTAATGTTTTTTTTTAAATTAGTATAGATTTGGATTTCTTTTTCTGTCATGTAATGTTTTATTTTCCTCAAATAGGTTCTTTATCCTTAGAATAGTATTGACGGATATATTTCTGTGAAAATTTGCAATAAATCTTCTCCTTGCTTCTCTTGCATTTTCTTGGCATTTGTAGAACAAGATAACAATCTGCAATCTCTCATCTAATGAATATTTCATTTCGGCAATATTATAGTAAATTTGTCAAATTTTTTGACTTTGAAGGATTCAAAGGTGATTATACCTTTATTACCTAGTGTATGTTTCAAACAGGTTAAAGTTAAATTATACTGGATAAAACATTAAAAGTTAATAAAAATAGCTGTCACAATATTAAATATTTTAATCAGAACGGACAAAAAAAATCACTCGTTCCAAAAATCGTATAAAAAAAACTATGTTCCATTTAAAAAACACCTAATCTATAGCGTAACTCTTTTGTTTCTGGTTCAAATAAATTTTTGGTTTCATTTTTGAATTCTGCAGGAAAAAGTACATCGATTGGCTATTTTGGATTTTTCTTTAAATACAAGGAAGCTCAAAAATGAGCCACTGTTCAGTCCTCGTTGGAAGACCCTGTACAATTGTGAACGTTAAATATCTGAAGGGAAGATGTGCCTGAAATGCTGGGAATTGTTATATTTTTTGTAGTGGTAGTAACAAAATTAGTTTCCTGTATATTGTCTTTGGAACATCCCGCATGGATTTTGTTTGCTATATCAATTTTGCTTTTTTTTTAATTTTCTAGGTAGCCTTCTGCTACAGTGGAGGATTTCCATCCTCCGTGCCGTTTTAAATTTATAATGTCACCTCCTCCATCTACTAGTAGAGTTGCTGAACTTCGACGAAAGCAGTGGCCGGTAAATTCGCCTAAATTTTTTAATTTAAGATAAGAAGCGATTTTGCTAGGGGCTTTCTTCACAGAATGCAATCCTACTACTTGGGTTGAGCACTTCCCATCTTTAAAAAAAATAAAAAGACGTTTATGGTTAGTATGCGGTGGTCTCAATTGCAAATAATTTCTATAAAGTTGCAAATCTCTTTCGGAATTTACAATGAACGTCCTGGTGGTATTTGTCTTGGTTACGGGAATTTTAACTATCAACATTGTTTCCTTATCTTCGATTTCATCGAGTGTCATATCAACGAGTTCCTCGCGGCGACATGCACCTGCGGAATCCATAATTAAAAGCACCTAAAACAGAATTAAGATTCATTGTAAATTGTAACCAGTTTTTACTGGTTTTTCATTTTAACTTACCTTAAACATAGGATATTCGCTATTGGGAGCATTGTTCAGAAGCGTATCAATTTATTCTCTTGACAGAATTTTAGATTTCTTCGGTTTATGACCAATAGACTTCTTTTTAATGAACGCTATTGTTTGAAAAAATTGTTAATGTTCACATTATCTTTTATGGTGAAAGTAGATTTTAGCATTTAATATAAGCTCCATAATGTTGAAAAAGTCAGTTTTTGGGACTTTTCAGCAAAATATGCCAAAATGACTTCTTCATTTATATTTTTCACTTTTTTTTCTCGACACCAATTTTTCAATGCGTCGTATGACTTCTCGTAACGGGCTTTTGATTTTACTGGCAATATATCGTAAGTCGCTTTCCTTGCTGCTTCCAAAATTTCTTCTGGAATCTCATTTTCCGTGTCGGATAATTCAAAATCTGAATTCATATTTTTAAATTTGCGTACTCGCGAAACAAGTTTGACATAAACAACAAATTAAAAATCAACGAACTGTCACTCGACAATACATCGACATGTTGTTATCATAGTAACGAAATCAAGGTAGATTGTATTATTAAAGAGCGATTGGAAAACTGAAAAAACAGGGACCGGAAAAATATTCGTTCATTTTCCGGTCTTGATCGACAAAACGTTATTTTTTGGACGAAAAATTGTCCAGAAAGTGTATATTATTATTTTCTGATCGGTCTTAAAAAAATAAATTGTCAGGATAGCGACATTGCGCCAGTATCGCGACATTTTTAAAACAAAATATAATATTGGCTCTCATAAACCCAAACTAGATCAATGTGAGACATGCGCTAATTTTGAAATGAGCGACGAAGAAGAAAAAGCTAAAGTGTTCGAAAAATAATCAATCACAATAATAATCATAAAAAAAAATTGCTATAGAAATAATTCATCGACTTTTAGAAAAAGACCAATCCGGAAACGAAGGTGGGCATGCACGCACGCTACGTTTAAATGCTAGTTACTAGTGAGTCAAAATATTCGTTTTCTTTCACAATTTGTAACCTCACAAAATTGGAAGAAATCCAGTGATGGACTATCAATGAAAATTAGTTAAATTAAAATAAAACATGATGAAGTGTCCCTGAGGCTTTTCTCTGAAAGTTAAGCATTAATGAAAAAAAGTTAAATGGACTTAAAGAATTCTGCAAAAAAAAACTTATACCAAAACTCTATCACAATTTCTATGGCTCATTGCAAGTTAAAGAATAAAATGGATCGAAACTAACAAAAAACAGAAATAAGTACAACCAAATTGAAGAAAGCAGTTCATGTTATGAGACAGATGATGAATAAAACGTTACTGCATGTTTAAATATAATTATAATTAAAAATTAGTTTTGTTTGTAATTTCCTTACCTCTTTAAAAGTTTAGTTTTAGGTTACTAGAAATTTAGAATACTGAGGATAAAGAAAATTTGAAGTATCCCACGTTTTTATTCAAGTTAAGCAACGAAATCAATAGCAACTCACTTAAATAATCGTTAATTATCAATTAAATAAATTAGCAAATCGTTTTTGAAGCATCTAACATTTCTTATTTGTGATTTAACCATAAAAACGTCAAATATTTAAAGCCGTTTTTTAGAAATTACCTCAAAATGAGATACTATTGTCTTCGTTGGAGGTGTCGATAATAAGGAAGCCCAATCTTAAGCTCTAATGGTGTATGGATATTTTGTAGGGACCGATATAGAGACCTAGGTTATTCAACTGCATATGCAGAAGACTGGTCACAGATCGCTACATTTAATTATTTAAAAAAGGGGTTTAAAAATAAACCAACAGATTACTATTTCAAACCGTATATGGATGCTATAACTTATCTAGAAACTCGAGACCAGGATACTATGCCGTTTTGTGCCGGACCCGAATCACAAGGTATACTTTATTACCATCATTCGATGATTTGTACATAATTTCTCTGCTAAGCTTACTAAGGTACTAACCTGAACATTTTAGGTGACCGGATTTTAAACTTGGCTTATGATTTTGCGACCACATTTAAGGAACTGCCCAGCTTTGGAGTATTTTGGATGAACACATTTAGTCATAATTACATAAACACTCCAAGAACAATGGACCGAAATGTTCAAAGCTTTTTCGAAAGGCTTAAAACTTCGGGAATTCTGGATGAAAGCGTTGTTATCCTTATTAGTGACCATGGGATAAGATATGGAGAAATCAATAGTACGCCCAGAGGGTTTTACGAAGTGAGATTACCGATGAATTATATATCTTTGCCAGGTTGGTTTAAGCGAACATATCCCGAAGAAACTAAAAATTTCAAGGACAATACAGGGAAACTTACTAGCAACTTTGACCTATACATGACATTACAGCATTTACTGGATCTTTCTGGAACAAACTATACGATTAGAGCTAGTTTGGCGTGTCCAAAATGCAGATCATTTTTCGAAAATATTGAAGCTCAAAGGAGCTGTTCGGATGCAGGTTAGTTTAGGTTTACTATAACTTTACGTCTCGATATTTTAAAGGTACCTACATGTATTATTTTTTAGGAATTCCGGAAAAATGGTGTACATGCAATGTAAACAATGCCAACGAAGCACAGTAAAAGAAAGCATTATTATAAAGTGTAAATAATTTTTTTGAATTATATAACATTGGGACTGGATTATTCTATTGTTAGAAAATATTGAAATATTTTTTTATCTATTTTTGCATTGCAGCTTTTATTGCATTTTTATGTAAGTCAATAAATAATTGTTTCCCCTATAATGCAGGCATACCTTAGTATGAGTTTTTTTGCGGTCCATTATGAAAACTTGGTGGAGGTGTGACGTTCAGACTGCCCTAATTTTCTATAAATCATATATAAGATCCAGTGGCGTAACTAAGGGAATGTGTGCCCCCCGCAAAATTTTGAAAGCGCCCTGCTATTTTGCATCTGTCTGAATCCTTCACACTTACACTATAGTAAAAAATATTGTCATTTGTAAGCGTTGTTTGATATAAAAGGATATACATTATTGTAGAGAACAAAGAACAATTTTTTGTTGTAAAAATAATAAAATTTTAAAATAATGTACTAATTAAAAAAAACAATGTGATAATTAAAACAGATATAAAAGTTGTGTACTCACTGAAATAAGAAAACATCAAGGGACTTGAGGGCGCCCCTGGCTTTGCTGCTCCCCCGCAATGCGGAGGCGGTTTTTGCGCCACTAATAAGATCTATCATTGATTATGGCAGTATTATGTATGGTTTAGCATGTAATACTTATTTACAAAAACTAGATCGACTACAGTATAAAGCTAAAGCCCTTAGGGTTTGTTTAGGAGGTATGAGATACTTCCAAAACTTCGGATGGTAACGGAGCAGCTTTCTATATTCCGCAAATAAAGGGTGAATTTAAATTTCAAATTGATAAACGATATAGTATCTTTACTGCAGAGGCTTTGGCAATTCGCGAAGCCCTTAACTTTACTCACTCAGCTTTGGGTAATATTAAACCTTGGCTATATAAAACGAACCTCGAAATATGAAATATTAGAAAACTGTTGCGACGAAATACACTGCGCAAAAAGCATATTTCATTTGTCTGGGTCAAAGCTCATACTGGTGTGAGCGGTAATGAGCATGCTGACTATCTGGCTAAGGAGAGCATCCTTAGTGGAATACCCATTGAAAACGATCTCTCTCTAGATAATAATAATAATAATAATAATAAATGCCTTTATTTAATGTATGAATCAAATGTACAAAAAAAATCATTTCAATTCGAGTGGCGGTATCCAACTGCTGCTGCTCATACAACCACTCCAGTGTAAAGAATTATTTACAATATTACTACATACTTAAACTAAGATATACAGATTAACTGATATAAGGAAAGATACAAAAATAATAAAAATAAATGATGTGCACAAAAATAATAATAAAGGAAATAAATTAATTAAATTAAAATAGAGCACGATCCTCAGTACGCATTCCGACCCGCAAGCAAACGGCCCTTCACTCCCTTACAAAACACGGAAGAACTAGAAGCTATCTTCAAGCTATCGGGTAAAGAATTAAAAGCAGTAACTGCTGTGTAGCTAAATGAACGCTGGAAGAATGCATGAGTATGCCTGGGAACACTATACAAGTCCCTGTGTCGTGTCAAAAGGTTATGCAGATCTGAGCCCTTAATAAGTTTATCATAAAGATATTTAGGAAGATGGTGATGTCTAACTTTGTAAATAAGATGCAAGAGATGTAGTTCGAATCTTTCTTTGATGGTGAGCCACCCAGACTCGTTCAATGAAGCAGTAATATGATCAAATTTACGTACATTGAAGCTAAACCTGAGGCATGCATTTTGAAGTTTTTGCAGACTATCTCGGTCCCTCTGCAAGAGAGCAGGCCAGTAGACAGTATCGCAATAACCGAGATGGGATAATATAAGCGAGTCAGTTAAGCGTAACTTAGTAGCTGTATCAAATATGTCTTTATGCATGTATAAAAGTTTTAATTTAGCGAAAGTCTTTTGAATTAGAGACGAGACATGATCAGAAAATCTCATTTCAGAATCAATAACCAAACCCAGGTTTTTGCACTTATTGATGGGGTTCAGCACTGTGCCATTAACAGTAATTTTAAATAAAGGATTCTCAACCAGGGTAGATTTAGATGCACCAAACACCACCAACTGGTTTTTTTTTTTTCATTCAAAACTAAAGAGTGGTATTTAGAGATACCACCAATAATTTCAAGATCCTGGTTAATTCTTTCAACAGAGACAGCGACATCAGGGGGTGTAAAAGAAAAGTACAATTGTGTATCATCTGCATATTGATGAGATGTACAGCTTTTAAGAAATTTGGAAAAGTCAGAAGTATAAATGGAGAAAATTAGTGGTCCTAGAATACTGCCCTGAGCTACACCCCTGCTAATATTAGAGAGTTGAGAAGGATTATTACCAATTAAAACACGCTGACATCTGTTCTGAAAATAAGATTCAAAGAAATTCAAAGCCACATCTCCCAAACCGAAAAACCTGAGCTTAGCCTGCAAGATATCATGACTTATAGTATCAAAAGCCTTACTATAGTCTAGCAATAAAAGGCAAGTGCATTGATTGTTGTCCCAAGCTCTCAAGATGTCATCTGTTATATTAAGTAAGGCCGTAGTTGTGCTATGATTTTTACGGAATCCCGATTGAGTTGGAGGGAGAATATTATGGGCATCCAAAAAAACGGTTAATTGATTTGCTACAACTCTTTCAAGGATTTTAGATAAAGTGGGCAGGATACTTATCGGCCTATAATCAGAAAGCTGCTTAGGATTCGAAACCTTTGGCACCGGTACAATATCAGCGAGCTTCCAGCAACTAGGAAAATAGCCAGTGGAAAGGCAGCTATTGATTATAAAGGATATGTGATCAGTTAAGTGGGGGGTTAAATAAAGTAACATTTTTAAGTTGATACCATCAGTGCCAACTGCGTTACTCTTAAGGCTGTTGATTATTTTATTGATATCGTCATTAGTAACATTAATAAATTTAAATTTATCACCTTGGTGAGAGTTTTCATTTCTATAGTGTAAATTAATAAAAGCACGATCATTGGGACCAACGGGAGGAAGAGAGTTATTAAAAAAGTTATTGAAATCGTTAGGATTTCCGACATTAAGCAAAGAATTAGAATCTTGAGAGGTAGAGCTTAAATTTAGATATTTTATCATCCGCCAAAAGTTCCTGGGATCTCTTTTAAAGGTGTGTTGAAGAAAAGCTTTTTTTTCTGCCCTGACAGTAATATTGACGCGATTACGCAAGGCTTTGTATTGTATCCATGCTACGTCACTCTTAAGTTTTTTATATTTTGAGAATGCTTTGTCCCTGAGTTTCATCATGAATTTCAAATTAGGAGTTATCCAGGGGGCAGGAGATTTAGTAATTTTAGAAGTTTTGATCGGAGCATGTATGTTGAATAATTCATTAATGTTACAATTAAAATAGTTCAGCATTAAGTCGATATTAGTTAAAGAATGTATATATTGCCAGTTGATTTTGCCCAGGTCTCGCAAAAAATTATTATAATCGAAATTAGAATAATCTCGATAGGTTCTGAATGATGGCCCAGGCTTAGCTTTTGTTATTTTAATCTCAAAGTTAACCAACTTATGGTCAGATATGTCGTCCATATTAATAACGGTCACATTTTCGACAAGATTAGAATCTGAACACACAAGTACATCTAGAAGGGTGCTACTTACATTAGTGACGCGAGTAGGATCTTTTACACATTGATGTAATCCATATTTATTTAACAAATTAGTAAAATTCAAGGTACAAGGACTATTAAGATTGCTGAGATCTATATTAAGATCTCCACCAAATGCAACGAAGTCATATTCAGGTAAGATATCAATTAAAGTATTCTCTAATACATCCATGAATTCATTTAGATTAGAGCCAGGGGGCCTATACAATGCACCCAAACAGACTCGCCTTCCATCTGACTTAACAGATATCCAAACTTGTTCCAAGGAATTAGCATTGTTTGTTTCTACCAAGGAATATTTCAAATTATTTTTTACATAGAAGGCGACTCCCCCACCACGTCAATCACGATCGTTCCTAATTAAATCAAAACCCTCAATCCCAATACCATCGTTTCCCATGTTAGGGCTGAGCCAAGTCTCTGAGAGATCGACAACATCAAAGGAGCCCCCAGTCAGAACATCCGCCAACAGGTCGAAACCAGCGCATAAGGATCGCACATTAAAATGAGCAAAACCAATCCATGTATCCCGCATAGAACCGTTTTCCCCAGCTTATGGGTTAAAAGAATGAAAATTAGTCCCCCGCATGTAATATATAACATAATTAGGAAAAATCAAAAATTTATAAAACAATAACCTGCTAACTAGAGAACCGATACCAGTTGAAATCTAAGTATATTATAATAAGGCATGCCACAAAAATCAAAAACCAATCCCAACTTTCCCTTTAACACAGGTTAGTTCAGGTTAGTTCAGTTATTTAAAAAATGTATAGATGATGCTTATGTCTGCTTAAAATCTTTTATAAGAGATAAATGGGACTACTACAACAGAACATCACCTACAAGGTATTCGCTATTTGTTGAAAATATCCCTAATAATAACTGGCATAAAAACCTAACTGTATTAAGACGCTTCATTACCACAATTATTCGCCTAAAGTTGGGACATGCTTGCTACCCAGCACATCTATATAAGATCCGTATTTTACCCTCTGATAAATGTGACTTGTGTTAAGTTAGACGCAATCTAGAACATATCCTTTTCGAATGCAGAAAATATATCAGCATACTTTACAACTACCTAATACAGGTGTGTAAAATTGGATGGTCCTTTAATATCCTTTACCTTTTATCCTTACAAAATAGAAAAGTGTTAAGCACGTATCCAGGGAGGGGGGCCCGGCCCCCCCCCCCGAAATTCCGAATTTTGAACATTTTTTTCATTGAGGTTTTTCATAGAAATTTTATTAGTACTGATTTGACTTTTGTTATTAACAGGTATTTTTTGTTGAACATTAAAAATGCTTAAACTTCTTTCAAACATAGTTGTAGCTGTTTATTGTAACACCTTGTACTGCATCTTTTTATTGCACTATAAATAATAATAGATTGAACGTAACATAATGATTTAAGTTTTAATGTGTGATTCGCTTTGCTCTGAATTAATTAAAATAAGTCCACATTTTTGAATGATTTTCGTCCTTGAGCCCCCCAATACGGGCATGAAAAGTGTATAAGGTTCTTGTTGAGTACTTACATAAAGTTAAAATTTAATTATAAGGTTAAAACATTAGAATTACTATCCATGACTTTCCCTTATGTGTTTCTCCCCCTTCTGAGTCGCCCTGACAGACCCCAGTGGTGCGAAGCGTGTGTCCTTGTTTATGTGTTTACTTTTTCTCAATATTAATATTATTTGAAATATTAAAAACTTTTACTGTGAGACTGGCTGTATGGCTTTTCAGCCGAATGCCAGTTAATAAAAAAAAAAAGTGTGAGTTACAAAACAAACCTTAATTGGCCAGCAGTAGTTGCTATTGAAGATTCTTAAAGATTTCTGGAAATTAGGGTTAGGGTACAGAGACTTAACCGACTTTCGTGACAAAATAAAATACACAATCTATCGATATGTCTAATGCTCATTTCTGTAGCTATAATTAAATGGAATTTCAGATCATCAGGGAAGTCAGGACCACCACACTCGTTAAGCCAAAATTTTAACATATGAACTAATATTTTAAATACTCTGGTTATTCCTTTTAAAAAAGGTACTCTATATTTGTTTCGATAAAATCAGCCATTTTCGAAGAAAATAATTTTTTGTTTAATGTTTAAGCACGGACTTTCGAAACTTATTTAATATTCAAGGTTATTTAAACACAGTAACGAATCGAATAACAATATAACTAATAATTCACACTAAAATAATAAAATTTGTCATTATCATATCTCATTAATGCTCACTTATGGACAAGAATTCGGCAATTGTGTGGATGCAAGAAGAATAAATTATTCTGATACATTTCCAAATCGAAGTGTGTCGCATAAAGACACGATTGAAAGGGTTGACATTTCGGAAATCACTTCAATGCAAGAATATTAAAAATGTTATAGATTTGCTTCTTCTTGTTCACTTAAGCAGACTTTCGGCTAAGAAAATATATAGGGAGAGACATAATATACATATATTCATTCTTCCGATGATGGATGTTTTCTCGTTGTACTTGAAACAACATTCCAGGATTGTCTTGAATTTCATTGAAATGTTGTGGTAGTCTTTCTATCAGATCTTCCCTGGTGTGAACTGCATGGCGTCGGATAGACAAGGCTCTTTAAATTTCCCCATAAAAAGCAATCCAATGAAGTCATGTCGGGCGGCCACCTCGGTGGCTATAATCTATCTATTGATTACCAAAATTATTTGATAAGAGCTGACGAACTAAATTGCTAAAATGGGGCGTTGCACCGTCGTGCATATACAACATCTGATCTCTAATTTCTAAGGGCACATTATCTAATAAACCGTTTAAGTTTTGTTGCATGAATTGCAAATACATGGAACCATTCATTTTATCTGCCTTCAATAAAGAACAGTTCTATGAGATGATTCCCAATAATCCCCGCCCACATGTTAACCATGAACCTTTGTTGGTGCTTTGTCAGTACTGTTGCATGGGGATTTTCTTCATACAAGATATGAAAACTATGGCAATTTATTACTCCATCGCGGGTGAGACCTGCTTTGTCCGTTAACAAAACAACGCTAGACTTAAGACAGCCAAAATAATTCCAATTTTTAAGAAGGGTGTAAAAACGGAAATCGGCAACTACCGGCCAGTGTCAAATCTTTCGGTCTTCTCCAAGTGTCTCGAAAGATTGATGTATAGTAGACTGAGTTCATATTTCATGACAAACAATTTGCTCTTTTGAACTCAACATGGATTCCTTAAGGCGAAATCTACTGAGACCGCTCTGTGTGAGTCCTTAATTCTCATTTATTTATATCTAGATCAAAACCAATTCACATCGGGAATATATTACGATCTATCCAAAGCCTTTGACTTGGTTAATATTCAGCTTCTTAAAAGGAAGTTGAAATTGTATGGGATCGGTGGACCCCCC
The DNA here is from genome assembly GCA_963920685.1 of Polydrusus tereticollis. Classification (NCBI taxonomy): domain Eukaryota; kingdom Metazoa; phylum Arthropoda; class Insecta; order Coleoptera; family Curculionidae; genus Polydrusus; species Polydrusus tereticollis. The sequence continues at coordinate 139,917,312 of OY987328.1, forward strand.
CCCCCCCCCCTTGGATTGGATTGTCTCTTATGTGTCAGATCGCAGTCAATTTGTTTAATTAGTGGCAGAGGATGATCATACCGTAAATCAAAAATTCTTTTCTGTCACTCAACAAATCCAGTATGGTGTCCCACAAGGCGGTATTCTTTCTCTTCTCCTGTTCCTGATATTTTGTAATAACTTGCCGAATGTCTTGGAGGAGGTCGCGGGGTTATACCAGTTCGCCGAAGATACAAGCATCATGGAGCATCACAGAACCTATGAAGGTATGGTCGGGAACTTGAATGCAGTTTCGATGAGAATAGCGAATTGGTGCGAGTCCAACGGCATGTTGGTTAACCCTCAAAAATCAGTTATTGTCAACTTCAAAGGCATCAGATTAGCCGACAACAGCAATAAATCATCTCTCGTTTTCTTGGGTAACAAATCAATTCCGAATGAGACTCACACAAAGTTCCTGGGTATTCACATTGACTCGACCCTAAGCTGGAGGGTCCATGTCGATCATCTTGCCGGTAGAGTAGACTATGGTCAAAAACCTAAAACAGGAGCTAAATACTCAAACTGTTCTTCTTTATATCCACGCACATGTAATGACTCGCCTGTCTTATGGGATTATCATTTGGGGCTCTTCGCCAAAGATTAATAGACTTTTTATTCTGCAGAAGCGATTGGTGCGTGTCCTGGATGGAGCACAGTGGAATGCACATGCTGCCCCGATCTTTAAAAAGTACAAGCTAATGTCCATATTTTCTCTGCATTACTACAAATTGCTTCTTTTTACAAAAAAACATATAACTAACTTTACAACAACCGGCTCAATCAACAAGGGCATGCAGACCACACTGTCCTCTCAGCTGTCCATTCCCAAACACTGGACATCCTTGTTTGAGAATTCTCCATTATACATGGGGATAAAGGCATATAACAAACTCCCAGCGAGCACCAGAAGCATCAAAGATTTCGTCAAGTATAAACAACATTTAAAAAGTATACTTATAGAAAATGTATTGTACAGTCACTCTGACTACTTTGAAATCATGTAACATCTACTAACTACCTATGATCACTGACATTGGCTGCCACATAGAAGTGCAGACCAATTGGTATTTTTAATGATAATGGTGTGTACAATTGAATCTTGTGTCATGAACGATTGGTGTGTTTTGTCGATTCTGTTCGTTTTTCTTCGTCCGATTCAAGGATATGTTTAAGACTCCTGTTGCATTGGACGGTGCAATGTTTATTATTGTTTATTGTTGTTATACTGTGTTATGTTTATTGACGCATCTAATAAACATTTTGTATCATATGGAGAAAGAATTAAATCGTCGCAAAAACGAATTTGCATAGTTGACTCTTACGGGAAAACTTCTGAACGTGATAAGGATGTAACAGTTGTTCTCGAAGGGTCTCTTGAACAACCCAATTTGTTGCATGAACTTGGACCGACAGTTTTCTTACACTATTGGAGAGATTTTCAACAACCTCATCCGAATTTCTTCCTCTAACTTGCTCTTCTCGGATGCCCTTCACCACCACAATGCGACAAAAAAAACATCCTAAAATGAATTAGCGATAGATAAGCTACTTTTAGCATTTTTTTTTTATTTCACTACACTTTTTACTTGTTCCTCTTAACCTTTCAAAATTTCTTCGGTGCGGTAAACGTCGATTTGGAAATGTATCAGAATAAAGCCTTCTCGCCTCCATACAATTGTCGAGTGCTTGTTTATAAATTAGATGCATGTCAGAATATTCCCTATAGGAATAATCCTTTATTAGTTAAGTCTTATGTAGTCGATCAATCAGATAGTTTTGAAAAGTGTTTTCAATAAACGACTGGTATTGTATCAGCATCAAAAATTATTTTTGTACGGTATCTTCTTGCTTTCGTAAATATTTTAATAAGGTTTTTAAGAGTTGAGTTTTCGGAAAATGATTTTATTTTTAATATATTACTAACCCATTTTCGGTTACAGTCAGCTCTTACTTGTTATCGGTGGTTTGTTATCACGACGTTGTAACAGTTACAAATGTAGTCGATATATGACTTAAATACAGTAGGATGTAAACCGACGACTAATCGACGTTGTCCCAACGTTGCAGACCCAACACCAAAAAATTACATACTAACTGACGTTGCTAAAAAGTCGGTTACTGACCAGCTATGAGCAAGTACACTTTTGGGTGCATGTAAACGTTGATACAACGTTGGTTAGTTCAGGTTACAGACTGAAAGGTTCTTGGTAAGTATTTAGTCGCTGCTATTCGTTGGATCGACGTCGGTACAGCACAGTCCTAGTCCTACTTAAAAGTGAGGTTTTGTTTTTGTTCTGTTCATTTTATTATTGATAATAATATTGAGACAAAAAAGCTGCTTACATCTACTCGTCGCTACTCTAAATATTCGACCACCTATTATAGAAGGCTAAAATTAGAAAGGAAGAAAAAAAAAGTATACACCATCGCACGATATATTTCCACCGTCGGTAATAGATACAGAAAACCCCTCTACGATAAAAGAAATCTTTTCTGAATTTTCAGTTTCAGATAAATATGACTCTAATCCTGAAATGTGGCAACCAGAAAATGACGTGGACATTGATGAAGACATTTCACCTACAAATAGATTAAGACCTGACTGTACTACTGATGAGATATCGGTTGGAGGAAACATAAAAAAGCCGTATTGTTAACAGGTGGTTTAACTGATTTGCCCAGGGACAGTAGAACTCTTCTGCAGACGTCAAAAACAGTGTTAATATCAGTCCATTGAAGTGCATCTAAATTTTCATGTGGATGGCTTACCTATCAATGAGCTCCAAACACTAGTTTTCGCCAATTTTAATGAATATTGCCTCGTTGCTAAACATTCCACAAGTTGTAGCGATTACTATGGTACAAGTAAGCCTCCCAGTGACATTTCACAAAGCAGATAATAAGCTGGCGAATCAATGAAAAAAACCATAAAAATTAAAGATTCAAGAAGTAGTCCATTTTCTGTGGCGAGATAATGAAAGAAAACAAGGTCTGTCTATACCACCAAAATAATATATATTATTAAATATGAACCATGGCCCACGGCAACCGGCAACAGCTGTTAAAAGTCAAAAAGTAACATATATGACAGCGGGTCGGTCACAAAGGTGATTTTTTTACCGACAAGTCGGTTAAGGTCAACTGTTAGTGTATTTTTTTTGCACAACCGGTCGGCGGCAGTCTAGTTTACGTAGCATTTATGACCGAAGTCTGAAGTGAGTAGAATGTTATTAAAAATATTTTAACCAAAACCTACTAAAGGTCCTAGATAGTATGTTTTCTTTGATTTGCCGCGACTCCTGGTCCAAAGTGGAATTGTTTTAGGAATTCTTCCAACCACGTCATTTTTCAAACCTTAGAAGGAGATAATTCGACGGCCATTTGTTAAAATTTCTGTTTCTTTTTATTATTCGGGTATTTTTTTTTAAGAAAACGCAAGATAATGCTTTTAATAGTTACTAATTATGTGAAATAAATGACTGTTTTACTGTTCTTACGAAAGTATAATTAAAAAGAAATTTAGCACATTCCAAATAAATAATAATATTGTATTAATTAATACTTTTTGGGAGGCCCTATTCGTTTTTAAAGCTAGCACATTCATCTTTATCAATAAAATTACTTCCGTTTGGGTTTTCAATCCATAGATCACTTATATTATTTCCGAATGATATAAAATACCTACATACTTTCCTACCTACCTGGTTTGATTTCTGTTGATTGAGCATTATCCAATCTTAGTTGTTTTATTTTTACTAAAGAAATACCAACAAAAGTTTAGTAGAGAAAAATGTAGTACACCCGACTTCCGTCGACTAGATCTGTCGGAAAAAGTAAATATGGCCAACGTCAACTCGACTCCAAATTTGGTTACGATAAGTGAACTATAACTAACTACTAACTTATTCCCCTGACTAAAATTATCAATCTATGTTTCAAACAATGCAGGTTCCCGGACGTATTAAAGACAGCTATTGTTCCAATTTTTAAAAAAGGAGATCCTTTGCAGCCTAAAAACTAGGGAATGGGACTATTCAGCGCAGCCTTTTCAGCACTGCCGTTTCTGCGCCGCCGTTTCAGCGCCGCCGTTTCAGCGCCGCCGTTTCATCGCTGGGACATTTCAGCGCCGGCCCATTTCAGCGCTAAATTATTTCTCAGATGAACGCATACTCCGCATTGTTACCGAATACGGCAACAGAACTCCAATAGAATATTTAAGAGGAATAGCCCACAATTACCAAATGACTGATTAATTAATTGTATATATTATATTAAAAATGTTATTAGTTTGTAGTACCAATATTGTATCTTTTTGTAGTTTTATTTAATAAATTTTATTTATTAAACAAATTTTAGTTATTGTTTTTTTTTTAGTTTGTATTACCAATATTTTATCTATTTTTAATTTTATTTAATAAATTCTATTTAGATCATTTTTATTATAAATATTTAATAATAAAATCTTGAGAAATAATTTAGCGCTGAAATGGGCCGGCGCTGAAATGTCCTAGCGATGAAACGGCGGCGCTGAAACGGCGGCTCTAAAACGGCGGCGCTGAATAGTCCTAGACCCAAAAACTACAGGCCGATCTCTTTGTTGCCTGTTATCTCGAAAATCTTAGAAAGGTGAATGACTTTTCGGATAATTAAGTTTCTTGAGGAAGAGGGTTTGTTTTCTCCATATCAATTTGGCTTTAGGCTGCATAAGAATACAGTTATGGGTATTATGAACTTGGCTCCAGATACAATAGAGTCATTTCATAACATGCAGTATGGCTCGGTTTTATTCTGCGATCTTAGCAAGGCCTTTAACTGTGTGGACCATGGCATTCTTATTGAAAAGCTACGTTTTTATAATTTTAGCCCCAATAGCATAAAGCTTATTAAATCTTACCTCCAATGTAGGCATCAAGTGGTGCGAATATCTGTTGTGTCATCAGCAAGGAGTGAAATTAACATAGGGGTACCTCAGGGCTCTGTTCTGGGCCCCATTCTATTTTTAATCTATGTAAATGATCTTTCCAGAATAGAAAGTATAGCAAAATATACGCTTTTTGCTGATGACACGACAGTGTTTTGTACTGCTGATGACTGTGATGACTCCATTGCTGCATCCACGCAAGCACAAACGAGAGCTGAGAGTTGGTTCTGCTCGAATAGGCTATTGTTAAATGTGGACAAGACAAAGCGGATGGTGTTTGCGATGAGAGACCTGTCTGATGTTGAGACTTGCTATGATGTGAGATTTCTAGGTGTAACCCTCGACCCTAGATTGAACTGGGGAAAACACATTGATGCGGTTGCTGCAAAACTTAGTAAAAGCCTAAGTATATGTACTTCGGAACCTCCGTCACTGTGTCTCTGCTGATACTATAAGAACAACATATTTTGCGCTATTCCATACACACATCTCTTATGCAATTCTTTCGTGGGGCCACTTTGCTGAGGTGCGCAGGGTGTTTGGCCTGCAGAGGAAGGCTGTTAGGATTGTATCAGGGTTGGGTTACAGGGATGATTGTAGGAATATGTTTGTGCGTTTGTCTTTATTGACCGTGCCGAGTTTGTATATTCTCGAATGTCTCATGTATGTTAAGCAGAACATTGGTGTGTATCAGACTCATGAAGATGTTCATACCTATAACACGCGAGCAAGGCATAATATTGTTCCTGCATACTGGCGTCTTGGAAGGTGTCAGGATGGCCCGGGATATTGGGCTATCAAGTTGTTTAATGTCTTGGAGAGGATAAGGCGGTATTTAGTGGATATGTAATTTTATTTTCTCTTGAGGAATATCTTAATTCTGATTTTAACTTGTAATGGCGTGTATTCTGTCCTTATGCCAGTTTTCTTTATTTTTAATCTGTTTAATTTAGTTTTAACACCAAAAATATTTTATTAGGACTTGATGTGTGAATGTGCTTATTGTATAAGTTTTTGATTTTGGCACTTTTTGTATTTTATGATTTTTTTTTTATCTTTCTTGTAGCTTTCAAACACCTGGTATTTTTAAAAGAATATATTAAAGAAAAGGAAGCATTCTTGTACCAAATCATTTTCTTGGATAAAACATGGATTTTTCAGAATAGTACCATTGGTCGATCTTGGCAAAATAAAAATAAAAGAAGTGTTAGATCTACTAACTTCAGTTTTTAAGTTCTTCAAATCGAGTGTAACATTATTCTGTTTTTTTTTCCTATAATCTCAGCACACAAGACAAGTTTTCTCTTTCGAATTTATTGATCCATGGCTCACTTTTTAGTAGTAGTGTCACTTTTAGCAATTATTGTTTAGATTAAAACTTTTACTGTTACTGACGTGTGTAAACATATGTAATGTATTAACATGAATAAATTATTGTATTGTATTATAACTATCAAGTAGGATCCAACATCGTACAAACCCATATTTGATTGAACACATTGGTGCAAAAGTGGGTCGTAGCGTCGACGGGCCGACGTTGTATTCCAACGTCGTGGTCGCTTACAACAACGTTGTAACAACGCGAACGTCGGATTCTTGCTTGGAACCTGCTTATGCGGGTTTCATTTCAGCGTTTGGTCTTCTGTAAGACCTCGCTGGTCTGGTTGGGTGGATAACTCGATTGCCATGAGATGTCGCCACGTGCAACATCCCACATATGTATGTTTTTTTTTATTACCTAAATTGATTTGTTTTAAGTGGTGATTAAGAAATATTGGTTTCTTAGCATCAAATTTTTTTTATCCAAATCAAGAGAGCTAAACATTGTTGATCGAAAGGTCTAAAATACAGTAGCTACATTATTGTCAAATTAGGAAATTAAAATTCCGGTATACTTATTGCGACATTCAAAATAATTTGTCAAATCAAAGCCCTTCTTTATTTTTTTTTATAAAATAGCGCACATATCTCAGTTTGAACTGTTCATTTGTCATTTTGCCAATTCGACACTAAAACATGATTCCTGATCTCAAGTTTTAATTTACTAATTTGATCCGCTCAAAATAGAACTGCAATATACATGGTGACAATTTGAAAACGAACAGCATTTAATATTGCCTCTACCAATGATAGTATGAAAATTTGGCGAAACACGTCAATTGATATATCAAGGGGGACATTTTTTAAGGCATTTGTTGTCGTGTTACTTTCAACCCCCTGACCCCCCGGGCACCTACCCTTAAAATTTTAAATGGCAACCCCTATTTCTTTTGCCATTTTTGTGTTCCTTATAAAATTCTACATAAACTGTATTACTTTTTTTTCAAAATTGTGATTATTAACCTTACAAATTAATGAAATGTATTTAATATCGAATTTTATAACGGATTGCATTCACCGCCTCATAGCACTTCGTTTAAAACTGTTTGTACCTACCAATAGTTACATTCCAAATTCTTTTATTTATTTACATTTCGTCTTTAATATCGCCACTAGAAAACATAAAATAATTAAATTTTTTTGCCGTTTTCGACAAAACAAGATTCTCGATTTGCTTATTCCTGATATTTCGAACAAATGATAAGTACTTAGTAGGTACTTTATTTTCCGACTCCTGGTGTTCATTATTTATTTCATGTTCTTCTAGAATCAGTGAAATAAGCTGTAAAAGTTAATTTCATAAACATTTCAATAGTTTTTAATAATTATTAGTGTCGTTTCTTAAAATGGTTTACACTATTGCTGAACGCGTAGAAATGATTTTCATTTACGGAGCTGAAAATCGTTGCTTTGCCAGAACGGCGGCCGTATTCAACGAAAGACATCGTGAAAGAAATATTGGACACAAGTACATCCGTGAGTTAGCAGCTAAATTTGAAGAAACAGGATCTGTTTGCAATAAGAAAAGGAATGAGCCAAGACTGCTCAATGAGGCCGCTCAGATTGAGGTTCTTGGTGAAGTTGCTATGGCTCCCACTACGTCCCTTCGTAAAGTTGCAGATCAAACTGGACTGTCGCGTGAGTCAGTCAGGAAAGTATTCAAGCTTCACAAATTTCATCCATACAAACTCCTAATTACTCAAGAATTAGGGGACGATGACCCGGACAGACGTATTGAGTTTTGCGAAATTATGACGGATAAGATTATTACTCAGCCCAGGTTAATAAAGAATATCTGTTTCAGTGACGAATGCACTTTTTACTTAAATGGCAAGGTCAACAAACAAAACTGTCGTTACTGGAGCGACCTCAATTCTCACATTATTAGAGAGGAGCATACGCAATACCCTCAAAAAATAAATGTTTGGGCGGGTATATTAGGCAATAGTATCATCGGTCCCCTCTTTATCAATGGAAATCTAAATGGTTCTAATTTATGCAGAAATGTTAGACACAGTTATAGAACCTCTTATAATTCGTGAGGTGGAAAATCAAAGGGACGCCAATGAAAATGTTGCTCTAGATGAACATTTGCTCCAACAGGACGGAGCGCCTCCGCATTATGTACGCCCAGTAAGAGAGTGGTTGGATAATCATTACCCAGAGCAGTGGATTGGTAGGAGGGGACCCATAGAATGGCCACCTAGGTCACCAGATCTGACACCGCTGGATTTTTTTTATGGGGTCACTTGAAATCCGTTGTATTTGAAACTCAACCAGATTCCATTAAACAATTACAACAAAGAATTGTACAGTGTAGAGCTGTTTCACCTGAAACTCTTGAAAACGTCTGAAACCAGTTTGAATACCGGCTGTACTTATGCTTGGAGAAGAATGGAACCCATTTTGAACAATTCATAAAGTAGGAAAGGTGAGCTTTCCAGTATTTCATTATCATTATCATAATTTTTCAAGGAGTTGCATTATTTAAATGTTTATTTAAATACATTTCATTAATTTGTGAGGTTAATAATCACAATTTTGAAAAAAAATTAATACAGTTTATGTAGAATTTTATAAGGAACACAAAAATGGCAAAAGAAATAGGGGTTCCTATTTAAAATTTTAGGGATAGGTGCCCTGTGGGTCAGGGGGTTGAAAGTAACTCGACAACAAATGCCTTAAAAAATTTCCGCCTTGATATATCAATTGACGTGTTTCGCCAAATTTTCATACTATCATTGGTAGAGGCAATATTAAATGCTGTTCGTTTTCAAATTGTCACCCTGTATATAAAAGAGTGCACAATTAAATGTACGTTTATAGAAATAATGTGCGGAAACAAAGTACTGACGTGGGAGTAATAATTTGATAAAAAACGACCATCACATTTAAGCAAATTACATCGCTTTGATATCTCAAATTACAATAAACAAAACGATGTGCATGAGCACAGTCTACTGAAGTGTGAGAAGTGTTAAAACTGAATATAACTTTATTAAATCAAGTATGTTTATTTACTGCAAATCGACAGTTGTTTGTTTATCTATTGTTGTATAAAATCGGGGTGAGTGAATCAAGATTAATAAATTAATAGTTTCACTAGATAAAACGAAAGATATGTACTTGAATTGGAAAAGTTGGATTTAATATAAATTTTTAATAGTTCAAAGTTACAGTTCTTAATAATGTGTATTCGCTATAGTATTTAATAAAACTGGTAGCAACTGACTGAATATTAAAACATACAAAACAATGTTCTTTATAAAATCATGCTTTAGTGAAAAGTGAACTAAATCGACATGATCCAGGCCGGTCTTCTTGTAACTGGTTGCTGAGGTGGTAAGATAATAATATACTTGGTGCATTTAGTACTTGACTGGGAACAAAACCACATAAAGCTATTTTGTTTTGGGGATGTTTAGTTTTTACCGGCCTACTTATCATACTCCGGGCAAAATCCCCCCTCCCCTAATGTACATTTTTTGTTCCTTTTTTTTTTTTAAATTATCTCCGTTGTAATTAATTTTGCGAGAAAACGTGAAGAGGGAAGAAAGAAACCCAAAAAAATTTTACACAAGTTGACTATATTAGAAAATTGTGTTTTGAAACAGTAGCGTACCACAGAAGCTTAAAATGTCAAATAATACTTTTAAAGATATTAAACTTTATGATTTGGACATAACTCATTTTTTTCAACTCTTAATATTAAACTAACATTTTTAATATTTCTTTAAGATATATATTTAATACATTGGTGTACTATTATTGTTCAAGATGGGCTTAGAAGTGGATTAATTAAAATTAAAAAATGCATAGAGAAAATAAAAATGTATATTAAACTTTCATAAAAAAATTACCTAAAAGGTACGAATATTTACCAGAGTTAGAGGAAAATACTAGTCCATTAAAGCATCCTAGTATTCCTGAAAACAATTATTACTGCATGCATTGCCTTGGCACTGGCCGCATAGATTAGAGCAGTTTAGGTTTGCCTTTCTGCAGTAGGTCTTGAAGTTATAAAAAATTAGTTTCAGGACAAATTCCGGAGCTATTAGCTTATCGGTCTGTATAGGCTCTATAGCTTCTTTCTGTTTCTTTCAACCAAAGATGTAAGAGATATTAAATTACTCATCTATTCCTGAATTTGATGGTAAACTTGTAAACTGTGGTAACATGCTGCATGTTGGAGGCAGACATGCTAACTCAATATTTTATATTTAATCTTTGTCGTGCTGTGTTAATAGTTCATTTTAAAAAACAAAGTTTTTTTTATTTTTTTTTGTTGACTGATTTGCGCCGTAAAGGGACACTGAAAAATCTTCACCGGACTTTATAACAGCATACTTTTCTGCATTTGGCTGTAAAAATATACCAACTTTTTATTGTGGGGCTTAATTTTTTTTCTAATATTCTGAGCAAAGATAATGTTGTTATAAAGGGCTGAGGTGTTGTTTTATATTGGTTACCTTGTGTAGATTCGATGAGTGACCTGGTCGAAGCATAAACACCTAAAATTAAAAGGGCCATCAAATCGGTGTCTTCACCCATTAAAGTAACAGAAGATTCTAATGTTCTTAATTCAAGTGCCTTATCTACCTTGATTCTGTCTGCGTCGCTTTAACCACCTGAATACCCGCCCATTTCAAATATTGGCTTAGTTGTAAAATAAAACATCTTTTGTTGTTTTTATTACATAAAAATTAAGACTGGTTTACTGTTGCTGTGTTTTTTTCCGAAAAAATAATGTCTCAGCAGAATATTTTTGAATATCTTAATTGTTCATGTTCTTTTGTGGAAAGATATGAGTCGTATTCATCAAAGACGACAGTGATATTTTTTCCATAATTATACTTTATATAATTAGCATACTAAATACAAATGTTACCATAAGTTGATGGAAATTGGCAGATAAATAATTTTATGAATTAATAACGCCCGTCTAAAACGAAAACGCTGTTTTCAGAAATATAATCTAATAGGGAACTTTTTTTGTTAAAAAACCCAAGTAATGCTGATTCTTGAGTTTTTTGTAGCAATCCATTTTCATTCATTCATGCTGAAAACATTTCTTTACATCCCATTGCGACTAGTACTTATAATGTGTATATTATTCGGTTAAAAAGTTGGTTAGGATTTACGGAAGATGACTGATTGAATAGTTTTATTGTTTTATTAAAAAATGAAAAACGTTTAACTTTACTACATCTTTTTAGTTTCAGGTCATAAAAATTTCCTTCAGTTAAATTATGTACGACACTCTCGCCTATTTCTTGAGCTGCATCGCAATTTATTTCTTTTGTAACAACTATTCCTGATGATATTGACAGTAAATCAGTCGTATGTCAGCCAAAAGGTGAATGAAGATTAACCCACTCCAAAAGCATATTTATATCTTTTACATCACGCTGTTCCCGAGATTGTCGTAGTTCAACTGAACTTGGATGATAAAATGTAACCTGAAATAAGTTTTAACGTGTTTTTTGAAAAATTAGCTCACAATTTTTTTTTTTTAACTTTTTGAACATTTTTAACCTTTGTAGGTCACTGTGGTTCGCCACTGCTTTAATTAAACTATTTTTTATAAAATAATTTCCTGTAGAATTTTATTAGCTTTATTTCTTTCTTTTTTACTCTCTCGCGCAAAAGTCACCATAACCGAGATAACCTTAAAGAACCTAAAAAATGTACACTGAGGGACTTTTTGTATGATAAGTAGGACGACAAAAAACTAAACATCCGCGAAAAAAACAGGTTTATGTGGTTTTGTACCCAGCATAGGTACCATATAAAATTTTATGCGCTGGCCTAATATATGTATAAGTAGCAAATATTCAAAGTGATTAGGATGAGTAGCACCTAAATACCGTTTCCTTTACAAACCATATCAAGTACTGGAACCACAGCAGCCGTTAGATTTATTTAAATTTATTGTCATGTAATACACCTTTCTATTCTAATATTGAATAAATTGTATCTAAACGCACCAGGTGCATACAGATCTAATATTTTGCAATATAGTGCAGTATGGTCAAAAGCAAATAAGGGAAAAGAACAGTGCAACGTCGTTTTACTTGCTTGCAAACAGTGGCGTACACGGGAGCTTAGTTTAGGGCGTGCTGAAACTATTTTTTTTTAATACAAATTTCGTATAACTTTAATTTAATTTTTGGAAATTTTCTCAATGTGATGAAAAAGAAATATTTTATCTCTCGGCATTGGGTTTAACCTTATGTATATTATGTCACTGCTTGCAAAACAACGATACAACAGTTTCCTTGTTTTGAGTGCAAGCTGTGATTTTATTTGCCGTAACTTCTATATTTTTGCTAGTTTCATAAGGAAAAATCTACTTTGTACTGTCACAACCTATGTAATGTACAAGCGACAAGCTGTACTGATTTATAGTTTAATTTTACAAAAATATTCAGTTAAAAATGTTGTATTTGGAAAGTAATGACAAAGTTTAGCCCATAAAGGATTTTTTCAGAGGGGGAGGGTTATAAAAATCTCGGTGAATTGTATAATATACACTATGATATCGTCTTAAAAATACTGGTAAGTGAAATGGCACATATTCCTTATTTTTTTAAGGTGCAGTAAAGTATTAACCATAAAAATGTTAACCAACTGTTTGCTAACAGGGAGTTATGCTTTAACAGTCTGTTAGGAGATAAGAGAGTAAGGTTTTCACTAAAAATAATTTACACTGATAGTTAGCAGGCTGTAGTAAGGAAGCTGATTTGATGCCTGTTATTATATTATATATTATATATTTTGTACTTTAATATTATTATTTATTGGGTATTCCATTTATCGTATCAACCTTTCTACTACTTTCTGGTAGAAGCTGCAACGCCGCATTTAACTGAGTAAAGCATGCAGAGAAAGAAACGTTTTATTAAATTAATGCAAATAAATGTTAACTCACAGAAATGGCGTTTTTCAATTTGATCAAAAAGATAATATTATTAAAACTATAATCCATTTTAATTAACACATTGCCATTATGTTAAATTAAAAGGCAGTGTTTTTTAATTTAACAAAATGATTTTTGAGTATACTAAACAGTTTTTGTAAAAAGAACAAAATATTTTCAAAAATATCGTATTTGATTGAAAGAAATATTTAGTAGGTACTTTTAAAGAATTGTTTTTTTTTCCTTTAAATATATATTTCTGTCAAAGTAATATACGCCTTGCCGAAACGGCATCGGTATATTAAAATATAATAATTGTATATAAATATGTATATCCCCAAATTCACCGTTTCATTTCGTTGTTTAAGTAATTTTTTTTTTGATTTTACTTCGCGGTATTTTTAATATTATAGTATCATAATAATTTTAGCAATGCCATGATTAAGTCAAAAAAAATTTATTTTTAAATATAAATATCTTTATATATTAACAAATTCATTTTGTATAATATATAATAAATGGAGGAGGAGGGTAAAAGTAAGGGTCGAAATATGAAATCCCTAACTTTTGAAATTATTGTGATTTTTACCAAAAAACGTGATGAATTAAAGTTTTTCTAATGGTATCAGCAATAATGAATTAAAATACGTGCTGAGGGTAAAAAATAACTTAAATACTAAGAATTAAAGAATTTAAATAACGAAACATAATAAAAATATCTATAAAATGAACTTTTACATTAGCCGTAAGGTAAGAGCCTTCGTATTAGACCTAAATTTCGTCTGCATAAATCCACCTTGGGAGAAAATGACAAAATCAAGTTTTTGAAGATAGCACTTGTTAATTAGGGGTGGGCAAAATTATCGAAATAATCGATTTTCCAATTAATTGAAATAATAATAATAAGCGCAGACACAACGCTTCCGGAAAACGCCGCATGCTGGGGACATTTCTGTAGCACGGTACTAGCAGTATATTGGTTATATTATGTGGTTGCTGCTGATTAAAATTCCATTAGTTTATTTATTCAACACTACAGTACACTACAGAACACAGTTCCAAATGGTATATTCTAAAAGAAAAACAGTAAACAAGAACTAACAGTACTTAGAAAATCAGTTAAAAAAAATCAATTCACACAATTAACAATAATTCAGAGAGTCGTAAATATACACAGTTTTCCCTTTTTTTACCTCATGGGCCTAGCAGTAAGCAAAACCCCCACTAAGTATTCTAAATCTCTCAAACAGCCCTATCGTCAATAAAATGTCTAATTTTGTTTTTAAAAGAAACCGTGGAACAATTGATATTAAAATCCTGTGGCACAAACAGGTTAAAATTGCTCATTATACGATTTGCAGGGCTATTCCTTCCGATGTCAGTACGGCTCTGATTCACAGAAAACAAATTGGCCTGTCTCGTCAAACGACATGGTTCTCTAAAGTTAAGCAAAAGGAAAAGTTCCGAGCAGTCCATCAAGTTGTTCAAGATTGTGTGGCCGAATACCAGGGTGAGCCTTATTCTGCGTATCTCCAGGCTATCCAACCCTACAAGGCTCAAGCGATCCCTATAAGAAAGCGTAGAACGATCAATCCTCAGTCTATGCAACAGAAAGTTCATGAACCTCAATTGCACCAGCTCAATCCGTTTAATGTGGACCTGACCACACAACAATATTCTAGATGACTTCGCACCAATAGTACATTTTTTCAATGTCTCGACATTTTCAAACTGCCAGCATTGTCTCATGACAAAACCAGCCATCCTGAAGACCTTCACAATTATGTTATCAATGTGGCTGTTAAATCGTAGACTGCTATCAAATACAATACCCAAGTCATTAATCAGTTCAATTCTATGAATTGCTGCTCCATTGATCCGATAAACAACATTCAACCTTTTTCTTCAAAACGATATTACTTTGCACTTTTCGCTGTTTAGGGTGATGCTATTGTTGAGACACCAATCATACAGTTTTGAGGCTTCACTCTGTAAAAGCGCATAGTCGCTTTCATTCGCAATATGACGAAAAATTTTCAAATCATCAGCAAAAAACAAATGATGGCACTGTTTGAAAACAAAGGATAGGTCATTAATAAAAATCAAATATAATACACAGACCAGCTGAGATCCCTGAGGGACACCGGAATGTGCAGTGATCTGCCTGGACAAAGGATGGTTAAATTTAACATATTGGATTCGATTGTGGAGATAGCTATCAAGCCAGAAAAGTAAAGTACCACCAATACCATAGAAACTCAATTTTTGCAGCAAAATATTATGATCAACTCGGTTATATAGAACAGGAGAGTTTACAACGGTCGCATCAATAACGTAATTGAACAGCTTCAGCCACCATTGTCGAGACTTTCACGCTATATTATATTCTTTTTTCCTTCTTCACTTTTTCTCGCAGAATTAACCATATCGGAGATAATGAAAAAAAAACCAAAAATGTAGGTACATTGGGGTCCCCCTCGGAGCACTGGCCTAAATAGCAAGAATGCTGTTGGTAAAACAAATCTACCTCGACCGAACCTGAATCCTTTATACTTTTCGGGCACTGGATAGTAGCTCTAACTCCCTTTTTTGTCATGCGTTTCATAATTGATTTATCTGTGACAGAATGAATTGTACTATCAACTAAAACACATTTCTTCCCACTATATTTCCATTTGTTTACTGCTATGGAGCTAGTGCCAACGATTTTTATCTGGAATCAACAAATCACCCGGAAAGTTCTACCTATTAGACCACATTGTTCCACATCCAAATGAGAAGCTGGTAAAAGAATTGTCAAAATATATGCAGTAAGATCTGCCCTAAAAAGGTTGTGTTAGCTTCAGAACGATTTTTTTCGCCCAAAGGACCTTCGTCGCTCTGCTTCTTTCCTTCATATATTGAGAAATTCAGCAGATATCCGGTTTCAACGCAAGGTACTAAGGTAGAGCCCAAACTTAGATTCCCCCTTTTATGGGTTTTTGAAGCATGTATTGCTTTAGGTGTGTCCTACCCTTAAAAGCAATCATGCTCTCATCGACGGAGAGATTTCTATTTGGAATGTAGGAATTTAGGAATTAGGAATCCGCTTATACATGCTATGCATCTTGGGGAAACGTGTGTCAATACGTCAAAGAGAATAGGTTAGTACCATCATTATAAGCAAACTGGCCGAATATCAAACCGGCATGCGAACATTAAATAATTATTTTGCCTCTGGTTGAAATTTCGACCAGTATCCTATAAAGGGTTAATAGTAAAAATAATTAACTTTAACTAATTCACATACACTTACAGGCATATTAATTAACTATATAATATTTTAAATTTTACTTATTCTACTTTGTTTTTACCATGCAGTTTTATAGCATAATAAATTTTAACCATAGGTTCTGTAATTTTAAAAAAACTATCGTTTTCTCGGGTAGTGGCATAAATGGTTGCTCTGTGTTGTTTTGCCGGTGAATAATGGATTTTTTTCATCTAAATCAATAATTTAAAGGTATGCAAACTATTTTATTAGTATACGAATTGCATTATGGTGGTAACCGACTTCTAACCCTCTCTTTTTAATAATTTCTATTTGCGTCAATCATGGAGCCCATTGGTATCACTTTTCTTGTAAATAGGATTTAATATCTATCCTATTCACTTTTCAAAAAAGGAAAAACCGTTATATTGCAGTGATTTGTAATATACCTATATTCCTACATATACTTATAATTAGAGGTGGGCGATTATCATATCAAAGTCATAATCGATTATGAAAATAAAGTTAATTAAAGTGTGAGGTAAAGGTAAGTTTTGATGCCCAATTAACCTGCTTTGTCAATAACAGGTCAAAAATGAATAACTTTACTACCGTTGAAATGGCCCAGCGGCCCAGATTCATTGCAATTATGGCCTAGCAAATGGAAATGCTGAAAAAACTCGGCGACGAACTTATCAGGAACGTTATCCAAACAGAGTACTGCTATGTGCCAAAACATTTAGACAGGTCCATGTATGATTGAGTGAGACTGGGAGTTTAAACGTATTACAGAACTTTCTGGCACACCTGCAACAGTAACCACGCCTGAGGGTTATAATAACAATTAAGATAAAGTATGTCGTCTACCAAAAAAGCATTGTATGAACTAAAACAGGCCCCTTCTTGTTGGAGTGAACATTTTACAAAGTATTTAAAGAGTTTTGGCCTATCATCTCTGAAAGGTGAAAGATTCATTTTTAAAAATGAAAGAAGCAATTTGTTTCTAGCTCTATACGTAGATGATAGTTTAGTAATAGGCGAAAGTGACAATGAGATAGGTAAACTACTCGAAGGTTTAGAGCAGAATTATCAGATAGTAAAATACCAAACAGTGGATACTTTTTTGATCATAGTTGCCAGCATCAAAGACGAGACAATAACGCTTGGTCAGAAGAACTATGCTGAAGAAGTCATTAGAAATTTAACATCGAAGATGCGAAACCAGCTTCTGCTCCCATAATACACAATGTTTCTCCGAACGAGGCAATAGAAGAAAAAGAAAATATAAAAAAAATTTCATTTCGAGAAGCCATTGGAAGCCTTCTTTATTTATCAAACAAAACAAGGCCCGACATTTCCTATACGGTTAATTATGAAAGCCGATATATGGAAAACCCTTCAAATACAGACATTTCTAATGTAAAACAAATTTTACGATACCTATTAAAGACTAAAAGTGATGGTATTCAATATAAGAGCGACTGTCATGATGAAAATAAAGACTGTAATCTTATCGCCCACTGTGACTCATATTTCGCTGTTGACTGTGAAACTCTTAAAAGCACAGCTGACTATGTTGTGTTTTTTTGTGGCGGACCTATCACTTGGTGTTCCAGAAAACAACTAATAGTGTCACTTTCCAGTACCGAAGCTGAATTCATCGCAGCAGCCGACTGTGTAAAAGAACTTTTATATTTATAGAACCTAATAGGAGAACTCCAAGATGTGACTGTGCTGAAACATAGACAATTAAAGTGCCATAAAAATTATACAAAATGGACAGTTCAACAGGCGTAGCAAGCACATAGATGTAAGATACCATTTAAGAATGAAAAAGTGAGGGAAGGCCTTTTAAAACTAACCTATTGCTCTACAGAAATGCAAACGGCTGACATTTTCACTAAATTCTAGGGACTAATAAGTTTCAGAAACATAAAAATTCTCTTACTTGTGAAGTTTAAATAATAATAAGAATAGTTTTTAATTAAGGGATGGTGTTAAAGATAATTATAATTTTAGGATTCTTTTAGTAGGCTTTGGTTTGGAAATATCATAATTGGTGTACCTGACGTATTATAAGTAGTTTTCGTTTTTAGTAGCTGTCATTAAAAATGAATGTTATTTTTCTCGGTTGATGTTGTTAATATATCAGTTATAAAGTTCGTTTTGTTTTAACTAAAATAATATAAAACAATTAACTTTGAAATGCATAGATACTTTTTCTTGTATATGCAATAAATTGCTTTTTATTTTTTCTCTCGAACACGAAGCAAGATACGAAAGAAGCTCAAGGAAGTTGTATTATTAGATGGTAAATCCGAGAAAAAATATCATTATTAGAAAAAACTCCGTTACGTACATGTTTTGGTCAATAATATTCGTTAAGGGCTCCCTAGGGGATGCCACTGAACTTACTGAATTAAATATACTTAGGGCTAATTGAGCCCCTTATCATTATGAATAGCGGTACCAAATTTCAATAAAATCGGGAGAAGGATATTTAAAGAAATTATAAAGAAACGATTTCTTTTAAAAAACTTCAACACCCTGTATATCAAAAATGGGGCAACTCCGGACACATGTACATATGAACTTTTTCTCTTAGCATATCATAAGGAATGTCGATTTGTGCAAAAAAAACAATTTTTGGAGAGTCCTGTTAACTGGTTCGCAATAAACGCTAATAAAAATGTCCATGCACCGGAAATCATCGTGTGTAACCGTAGAGATTTTACTGTGGTTACCGCTTGTACCATGTTTTTACATATTATTAGAAATGTATTATTCTTTTATTTGTGGTAGGTATCAATCAGTGAAAAATAGGTAGATTTACTCAAATACATTTATTTCAAGAATTACACCTCTAGGTATTTTTTAATATAAAAACAAGCATCTTAAAACCATAAATCCTTGTAATACATATAATTAATTATTAAGACGTTATTGTAATTATGCCTGATGAAGAGCTTTTTCGTGACCTAGACCTTGGTCATTAAAAATCAATTGTGTTTTAATAACACAAGAAATAGTTACTTAAAAAGTTTTTTTTTTATATTTAGGCTACATTATGGAACTAACTTGTACTAATCAGACCTTATAATGTACTAGGAAGCTCTGGCATCTACGTAAAGATCCATAGAAAGATCGGTCAATTATTTTTGAAAATATTTATAAACATTTCAATCACAAGCGATAGATACCTATACATACAGGGTGGTCTATAATTAATGCGCCGTGGATTCTACACATGAAAATAATAGTTTTGAGCTAAATATGCTTGATATTTAAATGATGCAAAGTAGTAAATCAATCAAAACCGTCTTCTCCATTAGCGTGCAAGATTTTTTGGCAAATTTATCAAAACTAATTAGAGTCTAGGTACTTATTCCGTTTTTGCTCTAATCATTTTATTCTTGATTTTATTCCTTCTTTTGTACCTAATCCTGGTTACCTGTTTGCTAATTATGTGGTTATTATGCCTTCATGGGTGCTGCTGTGAAATGTTAGTGTTTTTTTAATTAAATATGGAACATTTTCAACAATTACCTAAACGCCCTAGAGTCGGGCCATGTATAGTAAATCAAAAAATTTATTCTTAACTGTTACTACTCTATTCAAAGTAAGAATGCGGTTTTGAGTGTTGACAATGCAGTGCAATTTACAGCAGATATTCTTAACGTTGGGAAAACAACAATATATAAACTATTAAGAGAAGAAAAAAGTGTGGTCGTCAAACCTCCAAATACTTCTCCAGGACGACCAAAACTTGAGTTGGATGACGTTTTAATGCAGAGAATAAGGCGAAAAGTTCATAGTCTCTTTTTAAAAAAAGAAATTCCCACGCTGGATAAAATTTTGTCCTCAATCCGAGAAGACCAGGACTACCCATTTATGTGTAGAAACACGGTTTGGAAATTATTTAAAAAAATAGGTTTTCGGTGGAAAAGACATAATAGGCAATCGGTTTTAATAGACAGAAGCGATATCGTCTGTTGGAAAAGAAATTACTTAAGAAGCATCCGAAAAACCAGAGAAGAAAATAAAAAAATAGTTTACCTAGACCAAGGCAGGCCAATAGATTTTCCGGGTGGGCAAAATTT
Source organism: Polydrusus tereticollis (assembly GCA_963920685.1). NCBI lineage: Eukaryota > Metazoa > Arthropoda > Insecta > Coleoptera > Curculionidae > Polydrusus > Polydrusus tereticollis. The sequence goes on from OY987328.1 coordinate 139,937,924, forward strand.
CATAGACTGCGGCGGCGCCGGGCCAAATACCATATTTATACAAAGGTTTTATATAGGTACACATAAAGTTTATTATATAAATACCACATTATACACAAAAAGACAAAATATGCTTTAATTTACTTTATTGGTAAATGAAATTAAGTAACATAATAATGAAAACATTATTTCTATTTTTTAATGTGAGCTGTGAAGAGGTTTTCCTGATATTAATTTGTCGATATTTGGTTTTAAGTCTGATGTTGATAGGACAATTAAATCAGAAATGTGTTTTGCAGTGAGAGATGTGCGATATTTATTTTTGATGTATGATAAAGTTGAAAATGTTTTTTCACACACATAAGTGGAACCAAACCTGCTTAAAATTTGCATAGCAAGGTCGCGCATTGTTGGAAAATCTTCACTGGAAACGTTTTTCCAAAAACTTACGAAATTTTCTGTTAGCTGCTCTGAAGTTACATTTTCGTAGAAAATTTGTTTCAGGGCAGTGTGGTTTTGAATATCTGTCACTTCAAGCTGAATGTTTCAAAATCCTGGAATCTGTTTTCAAAAGACTCTCTTAAACACTTTATTTTTGATAGGTACTTTGGGATATCAAGGGCAGTGATCTTTAATCCTTCTTTTACACTAGCAAATGTGGGAAAATGGTCGATTTTATTTCTCTCTAAGTTTGCTGCAAACAAGTCCAACTTCCCTTTGAAACCATTGATCAAGTTGAACATTGTTGGAAGAGAACAATCTTTTCCTTGCAATTTAAGGTTAAGGACATTAAGCTACTGTAATGTATCAATTAAAAATGCAAGATCACACAGCCATAATGAATTTTCAAGTAGAGCTCTCTCTGCTGGCAATGCTTGTTTTTCGACCAAAAATTCCACAACTTTTCAACCAACCAATCAAGTGGAAGCAGTGCCATCGCGCGCCGGCTAGCTAGCCGACCGAAGTTCGGGCGGGCAAATTCAAATGTCTTGGCGGGCCACTCCCTGGCCCGCGGGCCTGGGTTTGGCCAGCCTTGACCTAGACGAAACATGGCTAAATAAAGGCCACACGGTGACTTAATTTTGGCAGGATGAAAATATTAAAAGTTCAAGGCAAGCTTTTTTGGAAAGATTGTCCACAGGATTAAGACCGCCATCTGAAAACGACATCGACTTATCATAACTCATATTGGAAGCTCTGAAAGCTTCGTTAAAGGTGGTCTATTGATGTTCCAATTTAAAAATACAGGAGACTATCACGAAGATATGAATGCCGATGTCTTTGAAGAATGGTTCGAGCGAATGTTGGATCTCATATCAAAAGATGCAATAATTGTATTGGATAATGTAAGTTATCGCTCTAGGCTGACGGAAAAATTACCGACTAGTGCGTGGCGTAAAAGTGAAATAACAGAATGGCTAAGTTTAAGACAAATAGAATTTGTACGCGCCAATTAACATAAAAATGAGTTCAAAAAATATGTACTCGATAAAATGGCAAAGTTACGAGGAATATCTATGCTCAGACTGTTCGGAAATCAATTTTCGAGTAAGCTCATTTTAAATTAAATACAGAACTTTTGGTATGTAATTAAAAGATGTAAGTTTTCAGCCCGGTATACTATTCATTGGCATAATAACCAACACGTTGTTTCGGTTTCTATAGCAATACAAAAAAATAGAGTGTCAGTAGTACAGAAGAGAAGAAGTTTTTTTTGTTGTTGGTGCCCCATTCTATATAGAAAATTAACCCCCTTATGTGGCCCCAATGTGGAGTTGAGGTGTCCAGCCCCCCCCCCCCCCCTACTGTAAATAGTATTAAATTGCGGCTGGCTCAGATCCGATATTTAAGGTGGATAGCCGTGGCATTTGGGCAGAATTTTGGCAGATTTTTGGCATTGATTGTCATGTCATGCCACACCTGACCGCCCGATAGATAGAAACAGACCGTCGAGCAGATTTTTTGTTCTTGTTGGCAAGGCACAAGTTAAGTACTGTAGTGATAGTTTTTGTGATTAGATTTAAGTTGTTCTCTAATAAAAATAAAGGGACGATAAAACTGGTTATAAAGACTTGAGGCCTCTCTGTTGTTAGGTATGTCTGCGCTTACCCTATGCTGACGAGAACCAATAGGTTCGAAACCGGTCCATAGGTAGCAGCATCCTACCAACAGAAAGATCTTCCTTTTTTGGTAGTTTTAAGCAATCAATTTATTATTGTAGCGCTAACTGTGTTAGCCAAATACGGCCTTATAGTATAAGGTTTTTAAATCAGATGGCTAGGAAATATTTTCCTAATTAGTATTTTAGTATATTATATTTAAAAAAAAAATTCACAATATCGCCTTTTCTAGGTAGTATATACTAATTAATTTTAAAGTTTTTAAGTTTAATAATTCAGCGACATAACGCTTCTTTAATTTTGCGTTAAAATGCAGCAACGACTTGTACATAAATGGTTCTGTTTACACAGACTCCCTCCTTACCACGGCAAATTAAACCCGATCGAACTTATATGGGCTCAAATAAAGACAGATGTCAGAGAAAAAATACGACTTATAAAATAGTGCATTTAAAAAGACTTTAATGAAGCTATACCGGGTGTTGCATCGTCGAGCGGGACATAGGAAATCCCATGTAATTTTAAATGGGGTCAATTATTGGCTTCCCTAATTATTTTAGAGAAAAATTCTATTTAGGTTTATTAAAGAGCACTAAAACCCACATTCAAAAGAATAACTTTAGATATTTTTGATGAGCCCGTTTACGGGTTATCGCCGATTTCTTTTTAACTATTTCTCCTTTTTATGGCCCCGTATTTGCGGGCACCAGTCAAGGTAAAAGATGACTGTCAAATAAAGTTGTCATTTTGAAATGTGTGCTTTATTGTTATAAAAACTCGTACATCGAAAATATTAAAGGTGTATTTATGAGTACAAATTAATCTGAATAAAACTAAAATAAAGTATCCAATTACAAGGTTAATTATGACATTTTACATGTTTCAATATTTTACTAATTAATAGGTAGGTACTATTAAATTGTTAGAACTTTAGGATTTGAGAAGATGTTCAAATATTCCTCCATTGACTGCTAGACAATAACCGAGGCGATCATAAAATTCTCTTCTTACATTCGCTAGTTGGTAAACTGAAATTCTATTGCATTCGGCAGAAATAGCATTTTTTAACTCGTCTAGATTTGGGTATTTTTTATCTTTGTATATCCTGTTTTTTAAATGGCCCCAGAGAAAGAAATCATTTGGCGATAAATCAGGAGACCTGGCTGGCCAATTTACTGTATGATTTACCCCAATAACATTTCCATTAAAAGCACGGTTTAAATATTCCCGGACAGCCAGGGTACTATGTGCCGGGCAGCCATCCATTTGGTACCAAACTTCCTGATTTTCCCTGGCGGCATCATGTAAAGTAGGTAAAATATGATCTTCAAGTAGTTCCAAAAAATATTCTGCATTTAAATTTCGTGTAAGAAATAATGGCCCGATAATATTTTCTCCGAAAATCCCAGCCCATACATTAACTTTTTGTGGATATTGCGTCCTTGTTTCCACAAACCTGTGTTGGTTTTCTTTGCTCCAATATCGATAATTTTGAACATTGGGTTCATTGTTTAAGGTAAATGTGCATTCGTCAGTGAAACAAATGTTTTTTAAAAATTCCCTATCCATGTTTGCTCTTTCCATCATACCAAAACAAAACTCCTGTCGTCGTATTTCGTCCCTATCTCTTAGCTCTTGGTGCTTTTCATATTTGTATGAATAATATTTATGTCGTTTCAAAGCTCGTAACGCTGTGGTGTGATCTAATCCTATGTCATCCTCAAGTTTCCTTGTGCTGATCTTCCCATCATTTTCTTCCACGCACAATAAAACTTGCAAGTCCCTATCATTTCTTGCATCTCTTCTTTGTTCCTGCCTTTCTTCACATCTGCAGTTATTTATTACAGTGCCTTTTGTCTTAAATTTCTTAATAGTCCTTTCGACTGTAGATTTTGCAGGTATCGGTCTATTCGGATACAGAGCAGCAAACATGTCTGACACATTTTGATAACTATTTCCTTGACTATTTCCCTCATATACTGTAACTACAATGCGCTTTTCACTTGATTTTCGGTGAAAATCAGCCCTCGGTCGCGATTGAGCTGAAAATTGCACTCTTCTGGTTTTTCATTGTTGGTTACCTACGAGAATAACCGTCACTGTCACAACAAGTTGAAATTTCTGCTTTGACAATTTCGCGTCAATTTATCAAAATGATTCGTTTCGGAGCATTTTCCTTGAACGACATATCTGAAAATATCGGAAAAAGCGTGTCAGACAACACAAAAAGATCAAAAGCTTACTATATACCATCTATTATAATAATTGTGTTTTCAATTGTAATACTTTGTATTGCTCGAAATAAAAATGTTGTCTTATATTTCTGCACCTACTAGTTTTTCATTCAGGAAATAGTCTAAAAAATATATTTCGTGCATGTAAAATGGCTTGATATAATCATGCACTCAGATTTGTTGCCCTAAAGAAACAGCTTTCATGCATTTTTATTGTTATTTACCTTAAAAATTGGTAAATAACAATAAAAATGCATTCAAGCTGTTTCTAGGGCAACAAACCTTCATGCATGATTTTCAGCAATTTTACATGCACTTAACATATTACTATTGATAATACCATTTAATCATCAATATTTTTTCTTCAGAAGTGTAATTTATGGCTAATATTTTCGATGTACGAGTTTTTATAACAATAAAGCACACATTTCAAAATGACAACTTTATTTGACAGTCATCTTTTACCTTGACTGGTGCCGCAAATACGGGGCCATAAAAAGGAGAAATAGTTAAAAAGAAATCGGCGATAACCCGTAAACGGGCTCATCAAAAATATCTAAAGTTATTCTTTTGAATGTGGGTTTTAGTGCTCTTTAATAAACCTAAATAGAATTTTTCTCTAAAATAATTAGGGAAGCCAATAATTGACCCCATTTAAAATTACATGGGATTTCCTATGTCCCGCTCGACGATGCAACACCCGGTATGTAAAATCAGTGCGGAAAAGTGGAAAAAGTGTATCGATCATGTGATAGAAGATGAAACCAAAATGTGGCAGGTAGATATAATAATCGAAGCAATGGTTGAAAAGTTCATCTTCCGAATCGGACTATGATTAAGCCATAACGACAAAGTGTTATTCGATTTTTGAAAATGTTTTGTTTGTAAGATTCTATATTATATATTGTTTTTGTAATTATATTATGTAAGATAGTACCACCCATTGTTATTTATTATTTACTATAATTTTTTTAATGTTTTCATATGTTAAAAATACCTACGAATATAATATAGTACACTTCTAGGAGAATAGGCATGTTTAAGATTTTTAATTTAAAACTTCCCCAATACACGCTCCTGGCTAAGGGATTTTCCTAAAAACAATGGTAAATCCTCAAATATAACAATAGCGTGCGATAAATTCAGGCTGGACATACCTTGAGAATGCTCATTATTTGGATCCTGATTAATGAAACACCCTGTTTAGATTAGGTAAGTGTTTGAAAATTTTAAATTAAATTAAAAATGTTTTTTTTACAAACAGCAGTTTACAAACAGAAATAATGTGCATAACAATAAATAAATGCGATTATCGTGTTGTCGTTAAATTAGTTGTTTATTACACTGCTTACACGTGAAAATCGTGATTACTGATTCTGATTGATTGAGTGGGAACTATAATGATTAGTAATTAACTAATTTGAAGGCTAATACGTGTAAAATAAATCTACTTACGACATATCTTATGTAAATCAAAATCCATCTAAATACTATTCAGCTTTAAATTGGCAACTCCGCCTGCCGCCGTTTCTGCGTTGACTTATTAACATGGAGGATTTAATTTCAAAAATGATTCTACTTTCAAATTAATCTAAATTACTTTTTCTTGTGATTACAATGATGCAACAAAGTAATAGAAAAAACGTTGTAGTCTACTTAAATCTCTGTCTCGTCATTTTTGACCAACCTAATAATTATCGCAAAAATGTAAAATGTCGTAATATGAAATTTAGTTTTATGGCTGACTTCTTGGAAGTGCTATTGTGAAAAATTTATCTTCTTGTGCAGGTAAAATTAAATAATTCAGTTGTTTTAATAAAAGTCCGTTCTTTAAAAGTCGAAGCAGTCAAAATTCTACAATTTTAACGGTCTGTATAAAACCCTGACATAAAAGAGGTAGGTAATTAGGAAGCTTATTTTGATACCGATAAAAAAACTACCCTTTATTACTTTTTGTTACTAATGATGTACTTGGCAACAAAATAATGTCAAACAAACCGGAGCATTCTTATTGAAAGCAGTGTTAGAATTATTCCTTCTAACTTTATAATTTTTGATTTTCTGATAAAAAGTCTCGTAAGTTACTAACCTTAGGGTACTTTTAAGTAAAAACTTTAATTTCATATCGATAAGGTACATACATCATCTCCAATTGCATAACATTTTAACTGGTAAATCCTTGGTTATAAGGTTAGCATGGTCAATTTTTATTTAGTAATCACAAATTTTTTATAAGAGACAAGGCATGGATTAAACGCGTGTCTCGTCGATATGAAAATGAAGACTTCATTTTTGGATTTGGAGGCCCCAGTTTAATCGAAAATAAAGTTTACTAAACACGACGATAATTAAAATGGTTTTGTTCGCAAATATTTTTAGTTATTTTAAATTTTTCAAAATATAATAATATATTTTCAAAAAAACTGCCATAATGACTAGGTATTTATTTATATTTTTAGGAGTTTAATCACTGATTATCACTCTTAAAGACGTAGGAAATACTTTTCAAAAAAAGATCTTCGTTTAATAATAATCAGTTCATTTACCCAATGCCAAATCAATTTTGAATTAGCACAATCCTTAATTTGATGCATAATTACATACTACCGACTCTGTACCTCAATAACAGGGATAACCACACTTTTTCAATTCCTGGGCGGAAATTTATTTTCAATTTCGGGACTTTTATTTTGAGTTTATGATGAATTGAAATGAAATCGATCTGGAAAATTTGAAATAATTTTTTATGTTGTTTATTGCAAGTGAATGAATGTGATATTGAGTTTTCTCCATTATCGAGCCGTCGGGGGGAGGGGGGTCCTGACACCTCCTGCCCCTAAATACGCCACTGTTAAGGTTATTATCCAATATTTTAGCTACTACTTTTTTGTAAATGGTGTTCTTTAGTAAAGCAGTATTTTCAAAAATTGCGTTAGTATGCGACTTATACCAGACTTTATTATGGATGTTTGTCCATGACTGGAACATATCTATGACTGGAACTTTGTCTTCAATAGTACCTTGTACATTTATAAGGTTCTGCCCATCTTATGTCGTACTTAACACTAATTGTTGTCGTTTAACTCTATACAAACATCTGTCCCAAATATACTTACTTGTATTTAAAACCATTTTTTATATATATAATTTAATATCTCTTATTAGCAACAAACTGTTAAAAATTAACCTGTATCTGTACCGCATGATTGATCTTTTTCAATTATTATTTTAGCCAGAATTTTTATAAACAATTTATAATCACAATTAAGCAAGGTGATTGGCCTATAGTTACTTAAACTGTTGCCTCCTTAGATTTTCGGCCTTAAGGTAACGGCTCCTTTACCGAATCCATTAGGTCCTTTGACAAGCATGTTATTAAACAATTGTCTCAGGTCATCACCTATTTCTTCAAAAGACACTTTGTAAAATTCACAGGATAGGTCATATATTCTTGGCCCTGTATATAATTCTTTCCTGCTGCGAGCTTTCATGTACCAGCTGCTATCAGAGTGTCGATCTATGCGCAGACTCCCTTTATTGATATTCTGCTACTTCATCCCTTCGATGACGCCACGGCTATCTCTATCGATGTGGCAATATTTCGCCCTTAAAACACCCTTAACCGTTTAACCGACTATTTAAAATAAACAATATTGAAAACCAGTTGAAGCAGCGCAATGAATAAAATGCTTTCCAAACAAGTAGTTGCAGATGATATGATATTTCCGGAATCGGGAAACCACAAAAGGATAAGATTCTGCGGAATTTACGTTTATTAATAGAAAAAAAAAACGTTATTAATACTACTGAAGTGCTTTTAGTTGGTACCTACTGACGCAAATAATTGTAATAATATGGTAAGCATTGTTATTGCTATATTTTTATATGAACAATAATTAATTTTAACATTAATGACTTCCACCAATATATATGCATTTATCGACTGAAATAAATTTTCAGCTTCTTTGGATAGCCTCTATATTTGTATCAAAATCAACAGCCTACGTTTCGACACACGGTCTGTGTCATCTTCAGGGCTAGAAAAACACAAGGAATACTCCCTCATCACCACTGTTATAGTGATAGTATCACTGTCCAGAGCCCAGAGTTTATAAAGGGCAGTTTCAACTATCGGTGGGCAATTTCGAATTATTTCGCTCGTTTGCGATTTTTGCCCAACTTCTGTTGGGTATTGTAGATTTTGCACATTCTCTCTGAACATAGTCGGCGCTGCCCGTGCTTCTCCCTTAACATATATGTATTTTAAAATTTGTTTTTACTAGAGCCTGATAATGATAGTTGAACTTAAAAGAAGCTGAGTAGTTCGCCAGTTAAGTTTTTAAGTTAAGTTGCGCTGCTCTGAACTATCCTGATTTAAGTAACCGAAAAATATAATAATTAATTTCAAGTATTTTTTTAGATGGTAGAGGAAATTAAAGTCGTACTTGTTAGGTATATTTCACAATTTAATTCAGTTTCCTGACACGTGTTTAAACCCGTGCGAATCATTATTAAAGGCATATAAGACAATACTAAATTATACGTGTCATTAAAATAAAAATTGACAGATGATTATTACATGATGGTTATTTTGGTCCTTAATTTACAGGTATTGGCCAAAGGTACAACTAAATTACAGGTGTAATTATAGAGGTATTTAGATCTAAGTAATAAAATTAAGAAAATGATAATGTGTTTATATACACCGTTCGTAATTATGGACAGTATTTATTGCATATTTATCTTAAGTTATTACGATATTAACTATTAGGTTGGCATCTGAAGGTATTTCAATTTGATTATTAACAAAATTACATCGATTTTTTAAGGCTTTTTTGATTGCTAATATTTCTAATGGGTTGAGTTTTCTACCCTTGTGTTGAGTATATAATATCGGTTTTATTTTGTTGGATATTGAGTGGTTTCTTATTATACAGTATATTAAATCACCTAGCCGTAAAAAATCGATTTAATGTTGTTATTAATCAAATTGAGATACCTTCAGGTGCAAATCTAATACTTAATAGCCTAATAACTTAAGATAAATATGCAATAAACACTGTCAATAAGTACGAACGAAAAAACCCGTAATTATATACACAATATCATTTTCGTAATTTTATACTTAGATGTAAGTACCTCTATAATCACACCTGTAATTTGGTTGTACCTTTGGCCAATACCTGTAAATTAAGGACGAAAATAACCCATCATCTGTCAATTTTTATTTTAATGACATGTAGAATTTAGTATTGTCTTATATCACTTTGATAATGATCCGCACGGGTTGAAACACGTGTCAGGAAACTGAATTAAATTGTTAAATATAACAAGTACGACTTTAATTTCCTCTACCATGGAATATCCATTTCACCAAGCATGTAGCCCATCACAAATCAATTATATTTTTTTAGGTTTAAAAAATGTATGAATTTATCCAAAACGGAACATGGAAGAAAGTGACTTTTATTATTTTTATCTCTTGCGGAATACTTTTGACGGTCTCCTACTACGATTATGCCAAACTTCTCAATTATCAAGTGGTATTGCCTCCGGATCTCAATGGAGCATTGGATTTAAATAAATCTGAAGGTAAGTTTTTAATACATTTGAAGTTAAAAACGGCAAAAAGGTATGTCAGTAAGTGTTGCTAATGGGAAATCGCTGCACTGTCATATACTGGTGTTCGTTGAAGTTTAAAAATCGTGTTTTTTTACATAACTTTTGAAAAACGGCACCAACTTTGGTATTTAAGGGCACCTTAAAACAAGAAAGTTTTTATTTCCGAAACCTTGTAAATTGTCGAGGGCTTTGTCTGTGATCCTTTGTTTCCATTTAGAAGGCCCCAACTTTTTTACCCCCTACGGTATACGTTGTAGATGTCGCAGTCAAGGGCGTCGCGTGCCAATGGACCAGGGGGGGGGGGGGGGGCAAGATAAGGGAGTTGATGAGGAAAATACGAATTGTAGCGCTAATAAATACAATGATTAAGATTTTTATTAAAGAAAAGTTTTATTTTTAGAAAAATTCATTAAAAGAAATTAAGACATTAAGACAACATTAATCAATCATCAAGCAAGCAATTAATTTTGATTAAATCTAGTGGTATGGTTGTGTACATCACTTTTTTTTTGAAAATATCCTTTTAAATTGTAATTGTGTAAGAAGTTATCGAAAATTAAAACATCAAAAAAAGTTAGTATATTAAGTTTTCTATACAGCGGCCTACATGATACCATACTCGAAGCATTTTCTATTGGTCTTCTTTGTAAGAAAAAACTTAAGTTGGTTTATGATGCTGCAGCAAAACCCCAAAATGGTAGACAGTATCGAAAATGGGACTCGAATATGGCATAACAAATCTGTATAGCAGTTTCTCGATTTAAGAAGTCTTGTTGTTTTTATTGCAATTAGTCCTGATGCTAATTTTTTTGTAACAATATTTATATGAGCATCCCACTTTAAACCATTATCGATTCTTATTCCCAAAAACTTCATATCCGATACCATACTTAGTCTAGTGCTTTGAATTTCCACGTTTAAACTACATTTTATTTTCTTATTTAATTGTCACTATCGCTAATAGCGGCCTACTAGATAAATTAGTTTCGTATTTTCGTTTTATGACGATATGTATCTTGGTCGTAAAATAATTTTTTGCTGCGAACTGGTTTATTTTGGACAAAAAATTCAAGAGACATTTTTTGTTTAAAATGAAACAGGCTATCGGAAATTAATTTTTAAATGGTAAACAAATAATACGGCAAAAAGTTGCATTGGAAATAAATTTTAGGGGTTGCGTTTTCCACCCCTTACAACCATGGGGTAAACCAAATAAATTACTGGCTAAGTGTCTTTTTGGTAGTAGAAAATGTCAGGTTAATTTCAATATTGTAACTTTTTTAGTGCTTGTGAAAAAAATTGTTAAACAAATTTTATGTACCCCCTTTAAGGGGCTGTATCTTAATAAGGGATGCTCCAATAAAGTTTGTTTATATGAAAGATCCTATCTTTTTTTCGATGAGGAATCACCCCCTTAAATGTTTTACACTTATTTAGTTACACCCTGTATAATTTAAAGCAAAAATAATTCTTGATTGTCGCTGTTCTTCAGTAAGAAACATTTTTTCGCAGCTGGGCGACATTTTAGTTTAGATTCCTTGTTTCTCCTGCTAGCGGTAGGTTGGGAGGCAGGAAATGCTGTATCAATAACAGCATCCCTTGCAGTTGCAAATGGATTATTTCTTAAATATCCCAAAAAACAGCATCCTGTTCAGGGTTGGAACGTTTGGGACGACCTGAACCAACTTTCCTCTTTAGGGATTCTTCTTGTTCCCAGCGTTGCTTAATTTTCAATATAGTTTTTTTATTTCTATTATAGAACTGCGCTACAGCACGGATTGACCATCCTTCTTTGATTTTTGATACAATTTGAGCCTTTTCAACTTCAGACAACTGACGAGGCATTTTTATGTTCTTTTGTCAAAGTTGATCAAACGTTACCACCAAGCAGTTTCAAAATTAATTACACCGACGCTACTGCTTTGCATTTTTGATAATCTATGACGTGTGATAACCTCCAATAAACAATCATTTAGACAAGCCGGTTTTACGCAAATATGACAAAACTTACCTCTAATTCTAATTCTTGTACGCTTTTTTAATGAATACAACTGTACCTATACCAATACCCAAAGTTCACAAAATTTGTCAGAAGCTCATTTAATACCAATAACTAAATCTAGGAAGCGGTAGAATAAAGATATTGGACAAGTAAATGGTTTTGGCGTATAAGGAACGTTGCCGCTACAGTTTCAGTGAACTTAAGAGGCAACGTTGTCATACAAGCCGGAATCAGCTAAATACATTTAAAATAGCATGACGATTCCGATACTGGGATTCTGATGGCGCAGAAAATAAATGTGGCAACACACAGAGACCGAACCCAGGTAGCAGGATGACGTCTTTATGACGTCGAATATTGGGGATTTTTAGTCACTTGACGTCTTTTGGTCGCGAAATGACGTCAAAATAACGTAGTTTTTAAGACGTGTATTATACGTCATACTTTTACGTAATAAACACGTCGATTTTTAGTCGTTTATTGATTTATACGTATCATTAGAAAGTACTATAAACGTCAAAATTTCGTTATCCAAGTTTTTTGAAAATATAGTGGGACAGAGTTTTAAAGTAAAACGCCTGAGAATAGTTTTTTTTCTTATAGTTAAAAGCACGTCTCATAAAACTTTTAATATATAAGACCCTATACTATATTATTTTTTTACATTTTTATGTTAATACCAATGCAAATAACTTTGAAAATATTGCCATTTCAAATTAATCATTTTTGTAATGTAAAATGTGCAAAAGCGAATATATTGTTATTAAAAGTCTGCAAATACCAAATTTAAATTACCCGCGCTCCGTTTTATGACATTTCTTTGCTCTATTGTGACAGTCTGGCAGAAGGCAGAACGCATTGGTGTTCTGTTGTTTGGTTGGCGCTGGCTGGCAGTCGACCATTCGGCAAAAGTGAAAAGTTTATGGTGATTTAGTTTTTATATATTTTGTGTTATAAAGGAATATATATAGGTATTTCAGATTATCGAGTTCGAGGAAAATGACGGCGGGGGTGTAGCCATTGTACACTCAAACTGGGTGACGCCCCGAAAAAAGGTATTTTGGCCGCCATTAAAGGATAATTGGAAAACAAGCTCGTGTTTATAAATCATTATATTTATATCCAATCGACTCAAAGTCATTGAACATTTATTTTATTGAAAATATATCAGAATATTATGTAGAAAATATTGGTCACTAGATAATATTGTAGCAAAAATGATGATAAGTTAGTGTCTTTTCCAATTCTCCATACACATGAAAGTTGTAATATTTAATTTATCATTAAAAGGATTTTGTACATAAAATATACATATGTATTTTTGTTACCCCTGTTATGTATTATGTACTATCTTAGGAACAAGGATGTTTAAAAAAATCATAGAGTTAGGAAATAATTTAAGGGTATAATAAGGTGTTAAAATATATTTCAATCATTTTCTGGAAAACGGAGTGCTTATTTTACAGCCTATAATTGCAAAAAGTTTCATTCGCACCCAAGACAGTTGGGAAATGTGCAGTTTTGAATACCGCTGAAAAAAAATTATGACGTTTATTGACGTTTTCTGCACCTACAAAGACGTCTTAAGATGACGTCTTTTTTACGTCAAAAAAGACGTCATTGGTCTGTGACTTACGCACGTCTTTTTAACGTTTCATTTACGTAATTTATGACGTCACTGATGATCAATAATCGACGTCTTAAATACGTCACCTTGCTACCTGGGAATTGACAACTTCAAAGATTACAAAAAATAAATGTGCCGACAGAGTTTTCGCACTGCTTGATTACTTTGTTTTTTCTTATTAATTTATCAATAGAGGTTTCGTAGTATATGGGTCGTTCACATAGATATTGTTTTGTAGTTATTAAACTTTATTTAGTGTTGTAAATTGCTTTTACTTGAGTAAACTATGGATATTGATGAACCTTCAACTAGTTGTCCATCTACAAGAAAAAATTCAATTAACCTTAAAAGAACGAATAATAGTTAAAAACGGGAATTCGGGAACAAAAGCCTAAACTAACCACATTGGATGCTACAAAAATATGTGGCACAAAATATTCAAGTCTGGGCTAATTATCATGACTGTTTTTTAGGTTAGTTGTAAAACAAAAAATTGGAGGTAATAGATTTATTTTTAATTTGTAGCCGAAGAGCGGTACTTAGTTTCCAGTTCAAAATGCAAAATCTTTAATTTAGATCCGTTTTCAAAAGATGCCAAAAAATTTTTTAAAGCATTGAAATACAAATCCTGCTCAAAGAAAAAATTATTAACCTACGTGACAAAGAAAGACAATATTGCCACTGTTTATGTAGACAGTGAAATTATGCCTGAATATACAAAGAAAAACTTTTCGTGTTGTTATTCAGATGTGATCAGAAGTACAACTGCTAAGAATCCTGATGACTTCATTAAGTAAGTATAGAGCGGCATGTGCTATGTGGGCGCTAGGATATTTTGGCATCAGTCGTTTTGGCGCCAGGGTAGTTTTTTTTTACTTTTTTGAGGTAGATACTTAAACTAGCCTAACAGTGACTAACTAGTTCATTCATCAAAAAAAGTCCAGCGCCAGAACGGTGACTTGAAAATGTCCTGCGTCGAGCATACAGTGTGGACTTTTTTATGTTACAACTTGATATCTCAAAAATGATTTGTACTATCGAAATCAATAAAGGAACATGTAATTTACCGGTCCTTATATTTTTATTTCTTCCCATAGGGGTAAGTTGGCCCCTTAAGTCTATTTATTTTTAAAATAACCGTGATGAAAACATTGCCACGTAACGAAATATGCGGAACATTGCCGATCTTTCTGTTTCTATTGGCCGTTCGTCAATAAAAATCGATGATAAGTGCTAGTAGGTTAGCTTAGGTTAGTTACAGTTAAATCAGCGCGGATTTCTGTGCCAAAAATTATCACCTGGGCGACGATATTGGTTTTGTCTTTTCCTATCGTATATAATATTGAATGTTTATAGTTCTTTACTTAACTGGGGACTTAGAGCTAGTGCTGCTGCGAGCGAAACTAGTAATTTGACTAAGATACCTCTGAAAAGAATCGTGTCAAATCCCATCAAATCAATAAAGAAGCGTAAAAATGCCGGTTCCAATAAATGTTTCGACAAAGCCGACAAGGACTGGATAAGGCGTAAAGTCTACACGATGTACAAAGAGCAACGCGTACCTACATTAGAAACTCTGAAGCAACGGCTCACTAATGACGAAACCCAAATAAGCAGTAGCATCACTAGCCTTTGGAGAGTTTGTGTAAAGTGGGCTTCAGATATCGCAAAATAAAATTGACAAAAAGCATGTACTTGTGGAGTCCCGGCGAATACAAAAATGGCGCCGTGAATATATAACATCGATAAAAAAAATATCGTTCTGAAAGTCGCCCAATAGTTTACCTCGATGAGACATGGTTTGACACGCATGACACACCATCCAGGATGGTCCGATTCTTCCGGTAGGTGTAAAACAAGAGCTCCGTCAAATAAAGCGAAAAGAATTACCATTTCGCATGTTGGGTCAGAAAACCGTTAGATTCCAAATGCCTTGTGGCTTTCTGCAAAGAATATTAAAGATTCCTGCGTGGACTACCATGAAGATGCAACGGCAGAACTTTTTGAAAAATGGTTCAAAAATTATCTTTTACTAAACCTTCCTCAGAACCGCGTGATTGTAATTGACAATGATATTCCCCCAGGTAGTTGGAAAAATTCAATCCATCATATAATTGTATATATAATATTGTAGAATGGGATTGACCCTTTAGTTTTATTGTAGTTAAAAGGCCAAAATTATTTATTGTGAAAAAACCTAACGTATATTTTCCGGTTACCCTACATAATATAAATATAGAGTAATTCTGTGACGTCCTTGTAAGTATTTGTCTTTTTAAGATTAGCGCCTTGTAAAGAATTCCAAGAAAATGTGACGCTTACCAAAGAAGCGATTCTAATAAAATGTACTGAACATGGTACAAAAAAGAAGATTTATGATAACGTCCATACTGCAGTACGAGTAACCAAAAATGTCCAGAGTAAAGTGGATTACTTTGACAATAACACAGATAAACACCTAAGTGTACTTTTTATCGGTATCGATAGCATTTCCCGTTTAAATTTTATCAGGGCACTGCCAAATACTCATAAATACGTTGAAGATAATGGATGGCTTACTCTGAAGGGATATAATAAAATGGATGATAATACTTTTCCAAATCTTATGGCGATCCTGGCAGGTGAGTTGAAAAATATTCAATTAAAGTATCTACATTTTTATGAATATACATTCGCTACATAGATAAATTATACTTCTGCTGACAGTTTTTCAAATCCATTGTTTTCGAACAAGGCTAGAAACAATGACGACACATGGTAATTTAAGAATAAAAATGAATTCCTGGATTTGAAATATTATTAATTGTATTTGAATTTAATAGAGGCCACAACACAGGTGTGCTCATAATTTTAAAGATGTTCTTCGATTATTATTGCAGGCACTTAAGGTAATTGGAGTCAAGGAGCCATAAATTAGTCATAACTTTAATAATATGATATTGTGAATAAGATTTTCATTTCCTTTTAGCAGGATTAGTTTATAAAAACTGATATATGATTAGAAATTGAGAACTAAATTCTAAATTAACATTAAAACATCAATGAAAATTACTTTTCAAGTGCTACATGTTAAATTGCATAAACATGTCTTTTGTGAGAAACTTTGGTCTCTAACCACTTGATAACACCCTATTTAACCCTTAGAGTACTAGTATAGAATGTAATTATAGAGAATAAACAAAGTTTTTCACACATGTTTATGAATTTTAAATTAAGGCTATTTATCCAAATTATAATATCTTTGGTTTTTCAACAAAGATGTTAAAGAAGTAGTTGTCATCAATTAAATAATTTAATTTTAGGTTTTAATCAATCAACCGCCTATAAGATCTGTAAGCCAAAATCAAGAGGTTTCTTGGATAAATGCCCTTTATTATGGAACAACTACAATAATTTTGGATATGTTACGGGATATGCTGAAGATGCGGCCAAAATCAGTACTTTTAACTACAACAAAAAAGGCTTGTATTATTTGAATATTGGAATATTGAAGTTTGTGTGTGTATGTTTAGTTTTATGGCTGGTTAATACTAAATGGCCAGCATCTAATATTGAAGTTTACCAACCAATATTTATAAGAAATTTTGTAGGTATAGTAGTAATTAAAATTAAAAAGTTGACATTAATTTAGACGCGCTATAAAAGTTATTCGATTATATACATTCATGTACAAAAAAACGGTAATTACAAAATTTTGATTAAGTTTTAGGCCTAATACGTTAGTAATTTTTTTAGGGAGCCGTAGATACAACTATCAGTTTCAGTGCCTTTTACAAATTTTAAGTAACATTGCTTATTCGACATATTATACAAGGATAATCGAAATGTTGTTTTTCATCTAACCTCAAAACACCCTGTTAAATAATCAAATCACAAAATTATTTTAAAATATCAGTTTTCATTTGGAGTCATCTATTCTTTATCTATTTTATATTTTGATTAATGTCAACACATGTATTTATTCTCACACAAATGCAAATTGATCTGGGTTATCAAGAGTTTAAATTTCCAAAATTTCATTATTGTTTAAATTAATTTAGGAACAGACCTGCATAAGAGTACACAAATACATGATGATTTTCGGGAAACAAACTTAACAACTACCAGTTTTTACCTAATTATTATGCTTATTAAATTAAATATGTTATATTATTTAAAAACAAGCAATATAACTTAAATATGCCTCAATACTTTTTATTGCCTCTAGCCCTAATTACCGTCTGTCCACGCTTAATCCATTCTTCTTGAAGTGCTGCAAGAAGCTCGCTTAATGTCATTAGTACCATTTCTCGACCTCGCACGTGTCTTCCGAGCATGTCCCACACATGTTCTATAGAGTTTAGATCTGGGAAACATGCTGGCCAGTTCAATTTTGCTATCCCAAACTCTCTCAAAAATTCAATTACGCACATTTCTAAACGTGGTCGGGCATTATCTTGCATCGAGGTAAAACCATCGCCGATCAATGGAGCAAATATGGAACTACGTGACATTCTAGAACCTCCTTAATAATATACGACTGCATGCTAAGCGATCCTCTATCAATAAATACTAATACTCCAGTGATATTCCTGCCCAAACCATCACGGAACCTCCTCCATAACTAAGCCGGAGGCTGAACGTAAGTAAATTCAGCAAATCATTCTTTCATTTATCTCCATTCTCACTCTCGCCCATCTGGTGAGTGTAGGCAAAATCTAGACTCATCGACAAAGAATACACTGCTCCATTATGCCAAATTTCAATTAACATGTTCACTAGCAAATTATAATCTTGCTACTACAGTGATAAAATTAATTATTTGAGTTAAAAAAATTTTCCATTGACTCAAATAAATATTTGTTTCCTATTAGCCAAACAAATATGTATTTAAGATTTAAGAAGTAGTCCATGGTCTGTGGTTATGTATTTTAAAGGGAAATGAAAGTCTGTCTTTACCACCAAAATTGTTTTAATATATTAACTACACTACACCCTAGATTTGGGTATCGAGGGCATATATATGGGAGGGATTTACCATATGAGTTAGATGTTCAATATACATTCAAGTTTGAAAATTGAGTCGGACTAGTTTTGACCTTAGAAAAGATCATCATCAGCAACTCTATATAATTATAATGTAAACAAGGTAAAACACAGTAGTGGATAGTTCAATGAATGTGTGTGCCTGCCTATGGACCTGACTGGGAACGTCCCTTTGGCTACACAAGTAGGTTAAGAATAAGAGGTTAATTGGAACACTTGTTGAGTATTGAGTGTATAGGTTTTATATTTATTTGACGTAAGCTAATAACTGTAAATAGTAGGAGAAATAGGTCTTAAACAAGTTTGTTTTTTCTCTTGACCCATGCTAGTAGGGAAATGATTTTATTTATTTTCATTAAATATATTATTGAGAAAAAAGAATTAGGATTTTGAATTTGTGGTGGTATTCTTTATGGAATAAACTTTTTAAATTAAGGTGGGTTTTTTATTTTTTAATATAACATTTTTAGACGTCAGATAGAACTAAACGTTTGTTTTATGTTAAATTTAGGTAACTTTTAGTTCGTTTTTTATTTGTATTAAAGAAGAAAAAAGAGAAAAAAAAAAAAAAAAGAGAAAGGCCTCATCTTTATTGAGTGACTGAGAAATACAAATAAAAAACGAACTAAAAGTTACCTAAATTTAACATAAAACAAACCTTTAGTTCTATCTGACGTCTAAAAATGTTATATTAAAAAATAAAAAACCCACCTTAATTTAAAAAGTCTATTCCATAAAGAAAACCACCACAAATTCAAAATCCTAATCCTTTTTTCTCAATAATATATTTAATGAGAATATATAATCATTTCCCTACTAGCATGGGTCAAGAGAAAAAACAAACTTGTTTAAGACCTATTTCTCCTACTATTTACAGTTATTAGCTTACGTCAAATAAATATAAAACCTATACACTCAATACTCAACGAGTGTTCCAATTAACCTCTTATTCTTAACCTGTTTGTGTAGCCAAAGGGACGTTCCCAGTCAGGTCCATAGGCAGGCACACACATTCATTGAACTATCCACTACTGTGTTTTACCTTGTTTACATTATAATTATATAGAGTTGCTGATGATGATCTTTTCTAAGGTCGAAACTAGTCCGACTCAATTTTCAAACTTGAATGTATATTGAACATCTAACTCATATGGTGAATCCCTCCCATATATATGCCCTCGATACCCAAATCTAGGGTGTAGTGTAGTTAATATATTAAAAAAATTTTGGTGGTAAAGACAGACTTTCATTTTCCTTTAAATATGTATTTGAAAAATACCAAGGGATTATTTGCCTCAATTAGTATCATCTGATTTGATACAAATTACTTTTTATTTAGAATTAATCACTAAATACAATATTCAAGCAAATATTTATTTCCTTAGCATTAACCTAACTTAAATAAGCCGTATCAATGACTTACGGTAAATAGGTTAAAGGTTAAGTTAACAAACTGTTTACATATTTAATTGATATTTATATATATTTTATCAAGTATATATTTATTTTACTTTTGTTCTACATGTATTTGCCGTAACAACAACGTTATTTAATTAAACAATTTAAGTGATTTGATTTAAATAAACCGGTAATTTCCATCAAAGTGATTGTTTTTTTATTCAAGTTCATAATTGTTTAACTTGTCTTTTATATTTATTTAGACCAAGTATAAATTTATTTGGTTTAAATAACTTTTTTTAATTTTCAATAGATCAGAATGTTCATTCAAATCAGTTCTTATTTTATCCAAGTACGTGTTTATACAGACGTCACATAAAAATAAGAAATATTGAAATGTTGCTATTGAATATGGTTTAATCAGTACCTATATCATAATAATCACAAACCTTATCAAATTGTTTATAGTGTTCAAATTATAAGGCAAACAAACAGAAAAAACACATTTTTGCCGAAAATAAAGGTCATGACAAATTACGCGCACGCGCACAACGATTTTTGCATAAAAATAACATAAAATTTAAAAGATAACCATCTCTTATTTTATTTCTTATTTTTATGTTTCTATAAACGTCTTATGGCAGATCTGTAGATTCAACTCTTATTTTATTTTTATGTTATGTTATCTTGCTGTGTAAACCCACCATTATTTATTTTGTTGTTCCCCTTAAAATATACGTCAATAAAACATTATAGAGAAGTTAATAACTTTGATAAAAAATTAAATAAAGGCAAATTTACATATATTAGGTACAATAATTATTAATATTATATTAATTATATTATATTTTTTACGTTAGGAGGTTTGATAGGTATTGAATTATGGTGAAAATTAAGAAAAACTGTCATATTTGTAACCTAGGTAGCCATGATTTATAAATGCCTGGCTACATTTTTCTAAAAAGATTTTGTGTTCGAAATTTCAAATTAGGTATTACAAGTACTTTCTTTCCCTCTTATCTTACTTTTTTAACTCGTTTCATGCGTAACTAAAATATTCAAATATAGTTTCCTACCTTGAAAAGTATCTAACAGATGGGATATACCCCTCGATATACCCCAATCTTCTAAATAATTATTTATATTACGTTTATTCTTCATATCTTCGGTTTAATTTT
This sequence comes from Polydrusus tereticollis, assembly GCA_963920685.1. Taxonomy (NCBI): domain Eukaryota; kingdom Metazoa; phylum Arthropoda; class Insecta; order Coleoptera; family Curculionidae; genus Polydrusus; species Polydrusus tereticollis. The sequence continues at coordinate 139,959,109 of OY987328.1, forward strand.
TGATGGAACCACTAACTTCTGTGCCACTAACAAAGAAGATTTTACTCTCATTCATAAGTTTCTACAAGACAAAATCGAACACCAATAACCAAAAACGCGATGATGATTTATCAGGCTACTTTTGTATAACTAATCAAATTACTCAAAGCCGAAAGTAGGCGACAGGAGTTCATTTAAATTCTTAATTATTAGTTTGGATGATCAAATTGTTTGAAAAGTTCGGCAATGAATGATTTAAATTGAAGTTAAAGATATTTAGTTATTAACTTGAAATGTACTTCGATTAAATAATTAGTTATTTGTAAATAAATATTATAAATTTGTTGTTTTATATTATGGATTTAATGTAAATACATAATTATTTAGTTTAAATGACCTAGACATTTAAATAGTTCTCTATTGGGTGATTTAACCAGCGATTAAAGGGATTTAGTTCCTAAATAAAAATTAGTTTAATTAAATAATTAGTTATTTAGATTTTGTTATTTTAGTAGTTTTTTGGTAAGATATTTGTTTGAAGGGTTGTATGATTTGACACAAATCCACCAACAGTCAAATAATTTTGCAAATAAAACGAAATACTCTCATTTATTTCGGTTAAATATAACTTAGTTAATTAAAATCACATTTATTTATTACCAATAATTATTCACCAAATAAATCAGATTATTTGATTAAGGGAGCACAGTTTTTTCAGTGTATATGACACGGGAGTAATCTAGGTCCAGTTGCTGGTTGGGCAAGACTTTAAACCTGAAGAAGAAGAACTGATATTTTTACCTCAAGCCTCTCTAATTGAGTTTTAAGAACGAGAAACCGATCATCAATAATTGCTGTAGTCTTGCATTGCTTACCACTACTCTGTGTTTCTGCCTGTTTTTCTAAAGTGTTCAACTACTCTCTCGGTGGTAGAGCGGCTGGTATTAAGTACTCCAGCCACACCATACCCATAATTTCGCCCATCTTCCACTAAAGCTACAGCTTTTACACAACTTTTAGCACTTAAAGCAAAATACACAAATTTACTGTCAAATTGACAATAAAACGTCAAACAATGGAAGACACAGCCACCTTGTCAAAAATAATGCTGAATTTATATTGCATTAGGAATTATGGAAAAAAATGAAAAAATGTGTTTTCATTTTGTGAGAATAAATATTACATATATTGACATGAGCCCAAAAAAACAAAACGTAATGATCAGATGACTTTAAATCAAAACTAATATTTTGAAATAATTTAGCTACTTGATTATTCCACAGGATGTTTTGAAATTAGGTAAAAAAACAACGTTTATTGCACATTAGTGTATTATGTAATAATCTAGAATAGCTAGGTACTAAAAAACCTAAAAATCCAAATTGACTTAATATTGTTTAGATTTTTAAAATTAATATAATTATATGTAACGATAAAAGTAAATTAATTCAGTCATATTTATTCTTGCATTTAGGTTTTGTCTGTTGAAGCAAATTTAGGTGTCAATATTTTTTAATTTAAATATTTTTATGTAGGTTTTATCAATCCTCCGACCGACTTCTACTTCCGTCCGTACATTATGGCAACAGAAAAACTAAATAAAGTAGTTGTCAGTCAAATGGACTACTGCACCGGACCAGAAACTGCTGGGGAAAGGATTTTAAATCTGATAAAGGATTTTAGCGTAACATTTCGAAATACTCCCAGTTTTGGATTTTTTTGGATGAATACTTTCAGGTACGACATGAGGCAACAACCGTCATCATATCATCTTTTTCCACAATTTATACATGCTGTAAGAGATATAAAGTTTCGTAAATTAAAGAGTAAATCCATTGCATTATTTTGATCAAAAAAATAAAAGCAATAAAAATTGGACCGTTTTCCACAGAAACAAGTAAAAGTATTTTAAATTTTATAGTAGTTCCATTCGAACAAATTGTTCACACCTTTGAGACAATGGGCTCATTGAAATTTTAGAATGATTCTTAAAGTTATGTAATCTTATGACAAGTACAGGATTTTATGCAAAACCAATCTATAACATAAAACGATTGTTTTTTTTTGTAAAATACCTAATAATATTACGTTTTTCAAAAAAAAGGTTTTGTAAATAGCAAAAACAGAAGTTACTTTTTATCATACAGATGGTAACCAAGCCAATTTAATAACCTTAATATATATTTATGATAACGTTAAGGGTTTTTACCCCCAATAAAACTCGAAAATACCCCAATTGATAATTTATTCAATATCGTCGTCTTACAAAAGCAATTACGCGCTTGACCAACTTATTCAGACTGTCCTGCGCTTCTCGCGCTTTTTCCGCCTCGCCCATCCTGTCTGAGCATGTGCGGCGTTTCTGTTACGTACGTGGAGCTACGGCGGGGAAAGACCGCTAACACGGCTATCCTGCAAACGGAGCGTCCTCGCACCGGATCTTTATCTGGAAATCCAAAAAAAATACAAGCAGTATTTCGGTTACGATTATCTACCTTCGACAATGTTTTTTTTTTTTTTTTTTTCGTTTCCCTCTTTTCCGCTTTTGTTCTATTTTTTTTTTGTTTTTTTCTAACACAATAGTACTTTAATTATTATACCTAGGTGGTGCTGCCACCTTTCCGGCATAGTGGTACTGCCACTATCCTCCAATCTTTTACTTTTAACATTCACTCAGATGGTACTGCCACACTTCTTTAAGTTTCTACTTTCAACATTTACTCAGTGGTTCTGCCACTATTCCCTAATTTTTTACTTTTAACTTTCGCTCAGTGGTACTGCCACTATTCTTTAATTTTTTACTTTTAATATTTACTCGGTGGTACTGCCACCACTTAGGCATAGTGGTACTGCCACTATCCTCTTTTTCATTTCACAGTCATTCATTCGAGAACTACTATAACAATACAGTATTACTTACTCTTTTTTTTTTATTGCATGGCAGGCCAACGTCGTAACTGCTCATGAGCAGCTACAGTGGTCCGGCGCCCTTGTCTATGTAGTACGTATCTCTCGTTCGGAAGAATGTTGCGAACGGTGTATGGCCCTTTAAATTTTGATTTTAATTTGCCTCCACCTGCCAGCTGAGAATCTTCAACAGCCACCAGGTCTCCCACAGTAAACAAGCTGCTGCGATGACGAGTTGAATCGAATTGCTGAGCCTGCATATTTGCCCGATTTGTTATTCTTTCCCGAGCTTTCGAGACGGCCTTGTCTGGGTCAACAAAATTGGCTGATGACGATACGTCTCCTAAAAACTGCTGAGTAGCTGCTAATCTCGGATCTATTCCAAGCTGTAACAGTGCCGGCGCGTAACCAGTTACTGCGTGAATTGTAGAGTTTAAGTTTTCTTCTATTGCAGGTAATGCAGTTGTCCATGTACTTTCTTTCTCGGCTATAAGTGTTGGACGCAACAAGTTGAAGAGTGTACGCATGGTCCGCTCTACTTGACCGTTTCCGCAAGGCACTCCAGTTGCAATGTGATGCAATTCTACGCTTTGCTCACTTAAAAAGTTCTGGAACGTCATTGAAGTAAATGCAGCTGCTCTATCCGCTATAATACGCTTTGGCCTTCCTAATTCTTCGAAAACTGGCAACAAGGCTCGTATTGAGTCTTCAGTGGTTTTCTTTGGAATAGGTTGAAATCGACAAAATTTAGAAAATGCATCGATTATTACCAAAATTTGAGTGCATCCATTCGACCTAACTAATGGCCCTGCATGATCGATGTGCCATGTATGCAGTATATCGTCTGCTTTTTCGCCATGTTGCCACAACCCTGCACGACGACCAGTGTGTGATTTTCCTAATACACATGCTCTGCAATTATTGATGTATTTTTTTAAGCATCGTCCCATTTTTGGCCAGTATAGATCTTCGCGCATTTTCGCAATGGATTTATCCCAACCGATATGCGATGAATCATCATGATACAATCGCATAGTTAAAAGACGCGCAGCTACTGGTACAAAGCATTTAGCAGGTTTTGTTTTGGTGACGACTACATTATTTCTAATAGTAAAATTCGGGTTACTTTCAGGTTTACTGAAGATTTCGTGACAAAATGAGTCATTGTTTTGAAATTCTCGTAACGTTTCTATGTTGTTTATTTTATTACTGGGCAATGTTTTTAAAACGCACACTTTTAAATCACTTTCGTTGTCCAAAGGATTACGGCTTAGATAATCCACATGTGACATTTTATTACCTGGGCGGTATTCAATTGTAAAGTCATAGTCTTGTAATTTAATCCACCAACGCGCAACACGCGGATGCAAGTCTTTCTTTAGAGCAGTCGCTCTAACAGAATTACAATCTGTATATTATACTGTAAAATGCACTTCGTACAAATACACTCGGAAATGTTCAACGGCCTCCACTATGGCAAGTGTCTATAAGTTGTCGTTCGGCTTTCCAGTTGGATCTTCCCGCAACTTCTGAGTTTCTTGACATTCTTGATGATCCAGGGCGACGTGCATCAAATTCACAAGTTTCAGCAATTCACGTTCAGACTTTGGACTTTGAATTTGCAAAGCCGTGCGTGCTTCTGCGTAATCTAATCAATATTCAACCATACTGACAATTTTATTCCAAGGCAAACTATCGTGAAATCTGCTGATGCTACGCAATTTTTGATTGCCATATTCGCATAACGATTCACAATCGTGACTTCGTAATGTAGCAGCCTTGTATGCGCGGGCACCTGGCGTCTCTCGATCGGGATATCGGGAAAAGCAATGATTAAGTCGTCACAGAAATTTTTCCAACTTCGACAAAGGGGCGGCCTCCAATCACAACAATAGCGGTAGCCGCGATTTTGTAATGCCTCGCTGGCTTTGGCAATCATTAGGTTATCACTTATATTAAGTTAAATTCATATTTAAGTTTAGTTGCGTCCTCCAGCCATTCTTCTATCGAGTAGGTGCTCTTGTCCGGATCAAATGACGCATGGACAGGACCGAACGCATGCGCACTTAATGTCTCTGCGCCCGAAGTACTAGGCGTTGGCGTACCACACCTTGATGATGATGTCGCCATCTTGGATTGGCGGGTCAATTCAGCTAGCTGTTGCTGTTGTTTTGTCACTAAAGTAATAAGCGTCTCTTGCCACTGCAATTCAGAATGTTTCGGATCTGAAGCCTGATCTTGTTCAGCATCGCCTCCGGCAATTTGTTCGGTTTGCTCACTATTGCGACGCGGACTATCTTCCTCCATTATTAAGCACTACTTTACTGTCTAGTTAAGTAATTATCGATTAATTAACACTGCACGGAGAACAATCCCACTTCTGATGATAACGTTAAGGGTTTTTACCCCCAATAAAACTCGAAAATACCCCAATTGATAATTTATTCAATATCGTCGTCTTACAAAAGCAATTACGCGCTTGACCAACTTATTCAGACTGTCCTGCGCTTCTCGCGCTTTTTCCGCCTCGCCCATCCTGTCTGAGCATGTGCGGCGTTTCTGTTACGTACGTGGAGCTACGGCGGGGAAAGACCGCTAACATTTATATATAAGGATTTATGTAGTTTGATAATACACAATGTCTTAAAACTGAAACTAAAATTAGACGTACCTAAAATCAAAATTTTAAAATACAGAAACATTATCTACTGTAACAATGTTCCACACATAGATGTATTGTAAGCGACACTGTACAATAAAACATTAATTACTAACTTAGAGATATGTGGGCGTCACTGGTGGAAGTAGCCCAAATATTTTTCATGAAAATGTGTTTTACCCCTAGTTATAGTTGGTACCTGCCTACTAAAACTCAAAATAATATATCTATAGCAGTCTTAAACATATTAGGAAAAAACATTTATTTTTTAAAATTTAAAACACCCTGTATCTAAAAACAAAATGGTTGCGAACCTATGGATATATAAACTTTTTGTCTTAAAATTTAGCAATATACAGGGTGTACCAAATTAAGTGCGCACCATTGCTAACTTTTTTATTATTGGAGAGACAAAGTCGGTTAAATTAGCAAAGTAGTAGCATCTTTTCTGCTAGTTAAAATGGTGAAAGCAGAAAAACAATTAGACAACGTTTCTGAATAAGTAAGGAAAATGTATTTTTTTTAAATGGCACACCCTGTATATTTTTTACCGAAACGTTTGCAAATCGTATACGAAATAAAAAAGTTCATATGCAATATTGGCCTAAAGTTAAAAAAACATCAACACAGCCATGGAAATAAAAAATGGTTTGCCTTTGACGTTTTCATCAAGGGTGCCATGAAAACAAAAACGAATTTATTTATTCATTTCAGAAATTAAAACTTGAGTTTATTTTTAATGGAAGAAATAAAAGAAACTATATCAAATGTTCAAACACATCACCGTTTTGTTCGTTCAATACATTTGCGGGCATTCTTTAATACACGCTTTGTAGCTTTTAAAACTGTTCTGCCATCGATGGATGCTATAATGCGTCTAATGTTGTCTTGAAGTTCGACCAGATTCGCATATCTCGTTTTAAAGACTTTGCCCTTGACATACCCCCAGAAGTAAAAGTCTAATGGAGTTACGTCAGGAGACCTTGGGGGCCAACGTATCGGACCATTTGTTGCCATCCATCTATCTCTGTAAAGCCTCTCTAACAATATTCTCACTTCGTGAAACTGATGAGGAGGAGCTTCATCTTGTTAAAAATAAATTTGGTTACGGTCCTCTAAGTTTACATCATCTAAATATTCTTCTAGTAATTCTGACAACATATTAACGTATCCCCTGCCGGTCAGAGTACCTTCATAAAGAATTGGCCCAATAATTTGACTGCCTATGAGACCACACCAAACATTAATGCTAAATCTTACTTGCGGATTTCTGGGAACAGCATTAAACAAATTTGTTCTAGACCAATAGTGCATGTTTTTACGATTAAATATACCCCTATTTGAAAAGTTCGCTTTATCGCTCCATAAAATTTTCTTTGAAAAGTTAGGATTTTGCCTACACATATCTTGTATCCATTGGCAAAAAATGAGTCTTCTTTCAGTGTCACCAGGTAATAATATTTGCACTGGTCGGTACTTATAAGGTATTAATATATTTATTTTAAAATCCTTCAAATTGTAAATAAACTGAAACCACTGTCTCTTACCAAATCTCTAGTTGAATTATTTTTGTGCACTTCAAAATATGCCAATACATTTACTTTTACATGTTCACTTATTATAAACTGTTTTTTAGTCCTTGTCTTTATAAAAACTCTTTCGTTACTTCTAAATTTTCTATACAGCCTTAGAAAATACCTTCTGTCGGGTTGCTTACGTTCAGGATACATTTTACCGTATTGCTCTAGTGCGAGTACACTATTTTTTCTGCAACCAAGATACGCTTCTAACATATCGCAATGTTCTAAATGCGTGAACGGCATTTTCTAATATTTAAAAGCAAAAACTGACTTAACGCAAAACTATGAAAATTTTGGCATTGTTAACAATAATGGCTACCCAAAACGAGGACACTTTAGTTAATTAGTTTTTGTTTTCATGGCAGTCTGGATGAAAACGTCAAAGGCAAACCATTTTTTATTTCCATGGCTGTGTTGATGTTTTTTCAATTTTAGGCCAATATTGTATATGAACTTTTTTATTCCAAATACGATTTGCAAACGTTTAGGTAAAAAATATACAGGGTGTGCCGTTTAAAAAAAATACATTTTCCTCACTTATTCAAAAACGTTATGTCTAATTGTTTTTCTGCTTTCACCATTTTAACCAACAGAAAAGATGCTACTACTTTGCTAATTTAGCCGACTTTGTATCTCCAATAATAAAAAAGTTAGCAATGGTGCGCACTTAATTTGGTACACCCTGTATATTGCTAAATTTTAAGACAAAAAGTTTATATATCCATAGGTTCGCAACCGTTTTGTTTTTAGATACAGGGTGTTTTAAATTTTAAAAATGAAATGTTTTTTTCCTAATATGTTTAAGACTGCTTTAGATATATTATTTTGAATTTTAGTAGGCAGGTACTATAACCAGGGATAAAACACATTTTTCATGGAAAATATTTGGGCTACTTCCACCAGTGACGCCCACATATCTCTAAATTAGTAATTAATGTTTTATTGTACACTGTCTCTTACAATTTACGTCTATGTGTGGAGCATTGTTACAGTAGGTCATGTTTCTGTATTTTAAAATTTTGATTTTAGGTACGTTTAATTTTAGTTTCAGTTTTAAGACATTATTGCGTATTATCAAACTAAATAAATCCTTAAATAAATATATATAAAGGTTATTAAATTGGCTTGGTTACCATCAGTGGCGTATTTAGGGGGGGGGGGGGGGTCTGGACCCCTCCCCGTGGACTCAGTAGTAAAGAAAACTGAAATTCACATTCATTTACTTGCAATAAATAACATGAAACATTATTTCAAATTTTCCAGATGTTTGGGGATTTCCACAGTCTTTTAGTTTAATAATTGTTGAATTTTATTTTTTGTTCCGTGTTTTCTAATTCAGGTGAGTAAAATAGTATACCTACCGTTGTAGGTACATACCTTCAAAAAACTAATATTTCAAATGCAAATATTGGCGTTTATATTTAAAAATTGCTTTATTTCTACGTTTTTTTTTTTGAGCCGGGCTATCAAAACGTAAAATTTGTAAGTTTAGACAGTCCAAAAAAGGGCGTGGCACCTAAAAAAATTTTGCCTGCGGCGCATTTTTTTAAGGAGGTTCGGTGGACCCCCCCCCCCCATGTGTCACAATCCTAAATACGCCACTGGTTACCATCTGTATGATAAAAAGTAACTTCTGGTTTTGATATTTCCAAAACCTTTTTTTGAAAAACCTAATAGTATTAGGTATTTAACAAAAAAAAACAATTGTTTTATGTTCCAGGTTGGTTTTGCATAAAATCCTGTACTTGTCATAAGGTTACAGAACTGGAAAAATCATTCTAAAATTTTCATGAGCCCATTATGTCAAGGGCGTGAACAATTATTTGTTCGAATGGAACTACTATAAATTTTAAAATACTTTTACTTGTTTCTGTGGAAAACAGCCCAATTACAAAAGATGCTTCTACTTTGCTAATTTAACCGACTTTGTATCTCCAATAATAAAAAAGTTAGCAATGGTGCGCACTTAATTTGGTACACCCTGTATAACACCCTTGAGTTTGAGCACACATCTAATTAACACCCTGTCTAAATAAATGTATTTATTATTTCAGCCATAATGAAATCAGCACTCCAACAATGATGGATAATAAAGTCAAATCCCTGCTAACCGACCTAGAACACAGCGGAGTTAACAATAACACACTTATCGTATTACTGAGCGATCATGGAATACGATTTGGTGACATCAGAATGACCGAAACCGGCTGGTTGGAGGAAAGATTACCATTCATATATTTCTCGTTCCCTCCGTGGTTTAAAGAAAAATTCCCAGTACAGTATCAGACTTTTAGAAATAACGCCGACAAGCTGACTACACCGTACGATCTTCACATGACGCTACAGGACATGTTAGTTATGTCAGGGTTTAATCATACCGTAAAACCCAGCGATGGATGTCCGAAATGTATGTCGCTATTTGAGGAAATCCCACTGGAAAGATCGTGCGAAGATGCCAGCATTGAAGAGCACTGGTGTACTTGCGTGGCTTATACCAACGTGAAACTTGATAGTCGAGGTGAAGAAAGGATAGCTAACTATGTTCTTGATCAGCTAAATAAAATTATCCACGACAGGTATAAAGATGGTGGAGATAAATGTGCTAAGTACTATCTGGATACAATCAGTACTAGGATTTCGCGCAAGTTCACCTATAAGAATATTTCATACTTGTTGGTGAATATTATGACATTTCCTAAGGCAATATTCGAAACTACTGTTACTTTTCAAGGTGATATTATGCAAAGTAATTTACTTTTGGGTGCCGTAAGTAGACTTGATTACTATCTTCCACATAGCAAATGCGTTTCAGATGCTTTTCTAAAAAAAATGTGCTACTGTAGATATTCTTAGTCTAGAATGCATTGGATAACTTTTCTGGTTAACAAATTAATATAATATTGCAGTTGGCAGTAGGTTTGTATGCGATATTAGGAAAAAAACACAAATTTATACTTTGTTTCTTAATGCGAAAGAGCAATAAAACGTAAATATGCAATGACAGGACCCATCAAGCAGGGTCGACAACTTAAAGGTTGCATTATAAATTTCAGGAAAAATTGCAATGATAGTTTTTAAAAATTCCGAATTTCAGACCTACACACCCCGAATCGAACCTAAATTACGGTCGCACTAATTAGCATACACTAGAAAGACCAGTTTGGTGAATGAAATTAAAACTATCTGTAGTAACAGCGGCGTTACTAGAGGTAGTTTAAATGTTAATATTTATAAAAATAAATCTACTATGTACAATACAACAACTTAATTTTTAAATTTTGGTCATTATGTTTCGAGTAGCCCGCTTAACTATCGTCGTTGGGGTCCAGAGAAATAATAAGGGGCTCTACAGTGTTTTCTAGCATGTTATCAGCTTTCCACATTATTTCTTCTATTTCAATTATATCGTCATATTCCTGCGAGAAGTCACTAACTAACAATTTATTACTTCTGAGATAATTCAATTTAAAGATATTTTTCCGATTTATAAATCGGTATATAAATGTTCCTACATAAGGAGTGTTTTGAAACGAAGTTGATCAACTACAGAATTGGTTTCATTAACATTATTTTAACAATTTCTTTTGTAAAGTCGATTTTTTCCTTAAAATCTTCAGTTAGTGACTTTTGGCATTTAAAAAATCAAGATAAAAGTAACTAATGATTTATTTGCTGACTTACAAATTATAACTAATCTCATGTTAATTAATAAACAATCAAGTAAACACATAAAAAAATTTAGCAAACTAAAGTAGTTAAAAAAATCAAGATGAAATTTGCAATCGGACTTTCAATTAACCGCTGTCTTCGACTTCTTCTTCTTCTTCTTCATCGTATACGGCAGGTTCCATAAAACGATCTAGCACGTTGGTGGCGGTTGGTAGTGATTGATACCATGGATGAAGTTCTTCTGGTATAATATTTTTGCGACATAGTTTTAATAAATCTTGCTTTTTGAGGGCACTTATGGAGAGGGGCTCATGATAAGCTTTTTTTATTTCCGTTATTTTATTTTGACGACCTCGTTTAAAAACATTTAAGGTGTTGTAGGGTCCACTGTGGCTGTAACGAAATTTTATTATTCCTGGGTTTTGTTTTTCATACCGTAGGCATTTGATCTGAAGCCATTTGACTGTATTACCAGTATCATCTTTAAGTCGATTTTTAATAATCCGGTTACTGAGGTCTTTAAGGTCAAGGATGGCAGAAAACTTTAACTGGTTAACCTGATACGGATTGGCCGTTTTTCTATTCCTATTGGATCTAGCCTTTTGCATTATATTCATCCACTCCATAACAGAATTAATACTGACATGCCTTTTTTCTCTTTCAATTGCACTGTGCATACTGTCCACTTCCATAAAGGAATGTCCAGATTCTAGAAACTTCTGTTCAATAATATCAACACTAGTGGTCTGAGTAAGGAAAAGTAATAATGCGGATATGTGTTGGTTTCGATTTTGGCCCCCACATGTATCAGAAAACAAAGAAATTTCTTTGATATTCTCTGGAAGCTTTGTGATCCACTGCATTAAGCCAGTGCCAATTTCATTACTTCCTCTCTTTCCATTTATTTCAGACCAGAGTATGCAGTAAGCCTCATTAGGTAATTTAGATTCATAAATGCAAAAATTGTAAATGCAAAGTTTTCTACAATAGTATAGAAGCGATTCTTCACCAGGGGGTATTTGAAGAACACTTTGCAGATCGAATGTAGCAGACATAAAAGTGGAATCAATATTTGATCTAGATTTATCCTCTTCCTTAGCCAGGTTAGCTTCATTTTTTCGTGCAATATGTTCATTATAATTAGTTTGAAGTTGGTCATTTAGTGTTCCCATTTTTGTAGCTTCTAAAAATTTATTGCATAATGCACACTGATCTTTTTTTGGAACAAAAAACGAGAGATTGAATGATGTGCAAAATATTTTTCGGTACATACTGTGAGTTACCGGAATTCGGTTATTTTCCGTACAATACTCTTTGTATAAAAAGTACATTTTTGTAATTGACAACTTTGAGTCTAAATACCGCCTTTGTGTGTTTTTCCTGCAATAGTGTGATTCCATTGCAGGAAACATCTCAATGTGCTGTTTTACAAAATCTACATCTTCATCTTTACTTTTATTGAAAGGGGCCTTTCTGCCTCTCTTATCCTCGCCTCTAAATGATCCTTCCTTATAACCTTCAAAGGCTTTATTTATCGGACCGTTACTTATATTTAATGTTTTTAGAAAAAAGTTTTGACAGACCCTGTGTTTTTTTTCGCCTTTCACAAAATAACAAGCTTTGCTATACTTTCGCTTTTTGAATGCTGGAACGTTTGCTCCTGGTCGCGCGGGTAGTTGTCGTTCTACAAATTTTGAAATGAAATCCTTTTGCCTCGTGTAATCAGAGAGACCCCAATAGTACTTGCAAATTTCGAGTCTGTCATCCTCATTAAAAATGCTAGAACATTTAAATTTACAAGTTCCACAGTTAACTGGTTTAGAAGTTTTTGCTGGTCTAGCTTTTTTTGATTCATATGGCAAACAACTAAACATTTTTTTTTTTCAATATTCTTACGCCAACTAGCGGGATCTGCTTGCACCCAACGACTTCGTTTCCTTTTGGGCGCTATCTTTATACCTTCTTGCAAATCATCGCCTATATTTTCTACAATATTCCCTTCTTGTTCCTCGTCACTACTGCTGTTAGATTCATCAATTGGATCCCAATCCTTGTCTTTAACGGAGTCGTCATCTGATTCATGCTGCAATAAAAAAAAACCTTATGGACTTTTTTTTAAGAAAAAAACTGACTGTAACTTACAAAATTATCATATTCAACAGCTAACACTGAACTCCCAGCTACTTCATTACCGGGCAAGGATTGGGGTATTTTAGTGCATGAAGATATCTCTTCCTTATTGACTAAATTCTGCTATAATAAAGGGAAAGTTAAAAATAAATAAAAATAATTTCACTGAAAAAAGTAGTTTTTTGGTAAATTGTTTCTGTTATCAGCAATATAAAAAAAAATACAGGATATGGAATAATTATATAAAGCTATACATACAAGACCGTTTAAAGCAATAGTTTCACTCTGATATGGAGTTGTACAGGGTTATCCAACCAAGACTAGACAAGGCGATTTTTTGACTTTTCCTGTACTTTTATAAAAAAACTGAAATAGCCATCTTAAGTCATTTTCTCCCGCGAATTCGAATATCTTCAGCAAAAAACAATTGAACATCAAACAAAAGTACTAGGGGTCACTTTGATATTTTTTTAAATGGGATGCCGTATTTTTAATGAGCTTATCCGATTTCTCAAATAAATTTTGATCTAAAATGTTGGATTTTTAATTTATTTTTTTTTTTTATTTTTTTTTTTTAACATTTTCCGAATTTAAAACTGAAGAAAAAAGGCGTTTTTGAATTAAAAATCCAACATTTTAGATCAAAATTTATATGAGAAATCGGATAAGCTCATTAAAAATACGGCATCCCATTTAAAAAAATATCAAAGTGACCCCTAGTACTTTTGTTTGATGTTCAATTGTTTTTTGCTGAAGATATTCGAATTCGCGGGAGAAAATGACTTAAGATGGCTATTTCAGTTTTTTTATAAAAGTACAGGAAAAGTCAAAAAATCGCCTTGTCTAGTCTTGGTTGGATAACCCTGTACATCCGATATTGTCTGCTGTGATATGTATCTGATTATCACGTGCACTCTAAAACAAATTAAAAAAACAATCAGCATCACAAAATCTTACCTGATTTTTATAATGCGAAAATTCACTAACTACATTTTTTATGAATAAAACAACAGTACATTAGGTGTTTTAACTAAAAAAAGATGTGATTTCTGTAAGGTTTAAAAAAGTACCTCAATTCGGCATAAATATTACTTTAAACAACGTGTTTTTAAACAATAATAAAATTAATATTAAGTATTGAGGTTAGGTTTCCATGCTACTTACCGTATCTAAGGCTAGTTTTAAAAGCTTTAAGCCTCTAGAAGTCATAATTCGTGTGTTGTATCACAAAAATATAGAATGATATCTTATTTTATAGCATAACACTCACTAACATGCTAATTTCACAGATAGTAACAATAATATGTTTACCGAGCTAACTGCAAGTAAACACTGACTCATAAAAAATAGTTATGCCAAAAGTCACTAACTGATATTAGTGACTTTTAGAATTTATTCGCTTTATGAACACATGAATTATTTATGCGAAAACTCATTAAGTCATTTAGGGATTTTTGGCGTTATATATTTTTTATATTTTTTACTTAGTGACCTTTAATGCGCCAAAATAACCTTGATTAGTTATGTTTCGCAGTTAGTGACTTTACACGCTAAAAGATACATTTAAAATAAGTCTCGTGTTGCAGTTAGTTAATTTTAGCACCGAATGTCAGTTAGTGACTTTTCGCAGGAATATGACGATATATTCAACGCACTTACTCCATTTTTCACAATCCACTATCTTTATTCCCTCTTGCAAGAGGTTTCCAATCGTCTCTCATTTTAAAAGTGGTGTTATGCCTTGCTACAAACCCTTTTACCTGAGCCCACTCTAATTCTATGGAGTTTAATTCACAGTGATATAGCGAAAGGCGAAGTACCGTTATATTTCGTTTTGAAGCGATTACGTCGACAAAAAATTTCGTACAAAAAGGTTTATTCAACTTTACAATCACCAGTAACTCCTTTTTCAGCATATCTTTATGAAATGGCTTCTTATTTACAGTAAGCCAATGAATGATTTTTGGTATTTTTTCGGATTTTCTTGAGTGGTAGCTGGCATAATCCATGACTATAACAGACACAGAAGGAATAAGATCTAGCATTTGCTAGAAGTATTTCACAAAGACATCGGGGTTCATGTCTTCATGATCGTCTCCAGTCCGTTTTGATATAAATGCTAGTAAGGCGCCATCGACAAACCCATTTTTGCTGCCAATGTGAGTACTTATTAACCTTTTACCTTTTCCCGAGGGTGCTTCTATTCCAGTGGACCATCCTTTCATAAAAGCTTGCCTTGCGCTTTTTATATCTTTAACCTGCCATATTTTATCAACGTTATAGCCTTCATGTAACCAAGCTTTCATTAATCCATATAATAGATATTCCTGTTTTCCCTTCTAAACTGTCTAACTGCCCTCAAATATCGTCGTCGCCAGCGGATGATTTCGTCTTTTTCTATTAAAAGTGATTTTCTGTTTTATATTTTTTCATAACAAAAATTCATTTCCTTCAAAGTTTTTCATAGTTTCTTCTTACCCATGGGTGGAATGAAATCATCCTATTTCATTCCAGACATTATTTTGTCCAAGGTAGGTATTTCTTTTTTTAAGTAAAACGAGTGTACGATTCTTCTGATGGCAGCCTTTTCATCCTCATTTATAACAGTTTCTTTTCTTCCTGTACTTCTCTTTGGTGACCTGACGGGGCCGCGTTTATCCTTGTGCACAAGAAGGTATATTGTTGGCTGTCCGACTCCAGTCATATTCGAACACATTTTAACTATTTTTGCATCTCCGAATATTATATAAAATAATAATTGGACTACGCCTATGGGATACGGCGGAGTTTTACAGTTCAATAATGATTTATTACTCTATTGCATTAAGAAAAAGACTATAGGACAAATAAAAAATGAGAATCGAAATACAAAATTTGTGTAAAATGATATTGTAGTCATAATTTAAGCAAATAAGGAAAAACAAAGCTTTGAAATATTCATAATCAAATTTAACATTTAATTATTTGCCAAATAGCTGATACTACATTTCAAAATTTTAAAGAGTTACGGGCCCTGTCCCTGTATTGACCCAAAGAAATTTATACCAGAACATTTTGTTTTATAATTAGAGTGTTCATTGTTAATAATACATACCTAGTACCAAATAAACTTTGATTGTCTTTTTCAAATATCTAGTTTCCTAACCTTAGTCAAATAATGAAACTGGTGAATCTTCACATAATTGTAAGACGAAAACGTAGTGTTAATTGTTTTTTGTGTCCTCCATAAGCCTATCTACTTGACGTGCTAAATTGTCCCTTATGCGTCGAAAATCTCGAGACTGGCGCGAGTCGTATTAAAACCATTCATAATGCGCAGCTGAAGTTCTTCTACAGTTTCCATAGAAGTAGACAAGTTGTTTAAGGTGACCACCGAAATAAAAGTTGAAAGGATAAAGGTCTGGCGAACCGGGTTCACCTCCACCCTCCACCTATCCAACGATCAGAATATTGTTGACGCACATAATTTTTAAGAACTGCTGCATAGTGAAAGGGTGCGCCGTTATCCTTGAACCACAATAAGATCATTATTCTTACAGGAACTTCTTCCATCAGTCCTAGCAATTCCTCTCTAAGAAAATTATAGTAGATTTTACCAGTAAGCCGCATCGGAACCGAAAATCTATGCTGGTGACGTCCATCGATGATAGCATGAGGATTATTTTCAGCCCAAATATGGTTAATATGAGAAATTATAATGCTGTATCGCGAAAAAAGTGTCTAATCTATAAAAAGGATATATTTGAAAAATTTTCTTAAAACCAGTTACAAAAATGAAATCTAATTGGATAATCTTGAGGCAACAAAGCTTGCACTCTTTGTATTTAATAAAGATAAAGAAAATAGTCATTTAAGGCACTCCAGAGTGACTTGTTGCTCAGATTCAACTTGTTTCCTATTTTCCTTAAGTTCCGGGCTTCTGATTGTAAATTGTCGACCGCCTAATTTGCTTTTTTTGCAAAACTACCTGTTTCCTTTAATCTGAGATGCAATTTTGTAAATATTCTTAAACATAGTATTCGTCTACTAGGAAAACATTTTGCATCCAAACGCCTTGCCTTTATTTGCCAAACCGTACATAAAATGAATTTGAGCCATTTCTTGCTTGATAAACTCAGCCATAAAGAAAAGTGTTGGATTTAAGATTCAGTGCACTTAAATTAAAAAATAACTCGCGAGGATACTTGACACTTGACTTGACTTGCAAGAAAATAAATGTGATTGCTATGGAATCACGCAAAACTTACTCGTTTAATTAAACAACAAAACGATAAGCTTCTTGCGACGTGAACAATCAAATTATTAATTTTACTCGAAGACTATACCTAAGCGATACGAGAAAAATTCAAGAAACTCAACTTAAGTTGCTTGAAATTAATTTCTTAATCAAATAGAATAATAATCTTCAGTGTTTAACATGCCTGTATTATTTATTTTTGTGAAATTCTAGTGGTGGTTACCCAGATCTCTGTCATTGAACTAATTGAGAAGTTCAACATAAACAGAAAATAATAGTGCTCAAACCCCTTATTATGTGTGACAAATATTATTCGAATATTATTCTTCAATTAATGTTAATAAAAAAAACAAGAATGAAAACTTCGAAAACAAACCGACATTCGAAAAAATTTTATACGACATTTTTGTCTTACAATTATGTGAAGATTCACCAGTTTCACTTTTTGACCGAAGTTAGAAAACACCCTGTACAAATAGTTATTCAGAGATACATTATTTCTTTGGCCCAATATACTGGGCTTGTGTATGTTAAACTGTAAATGATTTTCAGTTACGTACTAAATGTGTTTCTTGACCCATCAATATTTTTACATTTTATTACTTATTAGTAGTAATAGAATTTTATATTATGTGCCTTAATCTTAATTAGATAAAACTTCTCTGCCAAAGATTCATTTTAAGTTAGTTTTGTATTAGCAGTATATATTTTTGTAACGTTGCATTTTAGTATAAGTATAAATATTATTATTAGCGAAAAGTTCGAAAAATATGCTCATATTTAAAGAATTTTACGTTTAATTATGACTGATCTCTATTAAGTTGAACTGTAACATCAAACCATTAACGTCTACAAATCATCATGTCGGCAATAACTTAATGTCGTTAATGGTTCTCTCTGTAACAGCACGCAGGCTCTATAATATTAGTCAGATATATCCATATTTTTATTACATTTTGGTTTTGCATTACAATCTAATCAAATTTTTAAAAACTCTAGGTTTTTAACTAAGATGTTATTCAAGTAGTACAGCGAATGAGTCGTAACAACATACAAATTTTTGCTGCAGCTGCGAACCCTGCTTCACCCCCCTCAATCTCAATCATTTCCCTCCATACACGTTATATCAACCATTGTGTACCCAAACGGCGAATATGGGAGGGCGGAAACAGGTTTCATAGCTGTAACAAATATTTGTCCAAAAAGGGCAAAATCCTGTAGTAATAGTAGAAGACGCGAGGGTATAGAAGGCATCACACTTTGGATAAAAATCTCCCAAATTGAAATTTGCTCATGGGGGATCAGATTTGCCATCCCCAATCAACTTGAACGCGTTAAAGTATGGTACCATGTTGATTGAGGGTTGGTGATGGAACCAGAGTCCATCTAACCTCCCATGAACAGATTTCAATTTAAGAGCTTTTTAACCAATGCACCTCCACACCGTCAGCTCTTAGACTATAAAGTGTGTGAGTGTTACCAGAAGTTGAGGAAACATTTGAACATATAAATAAAATATATTTGGGTATAATTAAAAAATGTATTGTTACACATAATGTGTCGTACTTAAGATACGATATTAAATTTGTTTGGGTGTTGTCAATGATCTAATAAGCATAGATAGCACAAGCCATTCATAAATGCTATAAAGAGTTGTAAGGTGAGCCAGTGAGCCCACCTTGAAGGAGTTATCGAGGGCCAGAGCTATCACGAGCTCTGATCTCCGCTCACTCACCCTAGGCTTGCCTGCCTCGTTACATGGAGTCGGGTGTGTGGGTTTTTAGAAGGTTTTAGAAGAAATATCTGGGGGGGGACTGAGGCAGGGGGGGGGGGTGGATACACAGGAACTGGTGTCGGGGGCATTTGTGTCGGTGCGAGGCACCTATGTCATAAACGGAGGTTTCTCTGAAGAGCGGGTTGGGGTGAGTGAGGGTGGCGGTGAGGATTTTAGCTCCTTTTCGCGGAGGTATTGGGTGGGGGAGGGGGTATGTTTAATATATCGGTGTAAGTCTACGTTACGGATGAACCATGGGATGTCTATGGCTGTGCGAATGTAACGATTTTCAAGGGATTGGAGACGGTTGAGGTTGGCTGGGGCTGCGTATCCCAAGCTGCTGAACCGTATGTGAGGGTTGGGCGAATGATTGAGTGGTGGGTATACTTGGCTATAGAAGAGCCTGGCTTTGTGGGCGGTGTTCTGAATACGGGGGCGCCAATGGAGAGGTTTGTCGAGGGTGGCTGCCTTCTACGAGTAAACTGGATGGTTTGGGTTTTATCGGGGTTTAGACGAAGTTTCGAGTTTACACAATAACTGGAAAATTCGTTTGCTGCTTCTTGCAGTTTTCGCGTAACTATGCGTAGACTCAGTGACCTTACGACGAAGGCGGTATCATCAGCATAGAAGGCTAGGGTGTTGTCGGGGGCTTTGGGGATGTCGTGGATGTATAATAATATGTTGAAAAGATGTGGGGAGAGGACTGCGTCTTGAGGGATGCCGGATTCTAGAGTTCGGGGGATCGAGAGGGAGTGCGGCCTATGCGGACACGCGAATTTTGCACCGGCTTAAGTAGGATTGTATTATGGGATGGACGAAATTGGAGGAATAACCAAGAGCTGTCATCTTGTGAATCAGCCCATCGTGCCAGACGGTGTCAAAAACCTTTTGAATGTCGAAAAGGATCATACCAACGTACTGATTCTAGAGTTGAATCCCTTGGGTATGTACTTAGTGAGCCTAAGGGCTTGGAGTTCGGTATTTAGATTTTCCGAAAAAGATGTGCTGACGAAATCATTTGTAGGCGAGACGACGCGAGGAGCTAGATGGGTCGAGAGTGGGGATTACACTGCATTCACCTTAGAATATGACAATGCTAAAGTAACTGCAGGATTATTATACTCAGATTTAACTGGAATATGTTGACGTCAATGCGTTTATTTGTTATTGTTGTATCTATAGTTATTAAATCATTGGGTGTTGCCTACTTTTCTAAGGTCAGGTCATATGAATTGAACATAGTTTTAATATAAAGGGTTTCCAGGATGTTCAAGCTGATATAAAGTTATCGCTAACTTGCTACAGGTAGTGTAAGGTAAGGCATAACGACACACAATCTTTGGATTTATTAGTAGCTTTTAAAAAAAAATCTATTTAGTTGGCCTTTTGTTTTTCACGAAGGATATTTTTCGACCCATTTTTGTCAAAGTACTTCATGCCTTATTCTCAATCTCAATACATTATTTTACGACAAAGTAATTTTTAAAAAGACAAATTACCTGTGTCCGGCAGAACAACATTAAACAGCATAATAATGTAATGGTAGTATACTACATAGGAGAAGAGGGGTTACAGTGTTACCAGGGATACAAGGATACAGCCGGTATAATAAACTCCCCATTTATAAAATATCAAACCCTTAATAAAATATGGCGTTGTAGCATTTTAAACAGCTTGTAAAGGCCGGCATACCTATGCATTACCGTAACAATGAGAAGCTCTCCAACTGCAACCATGGAAATTATACTAGGATTCACACCCCTAGAATAAAGAAAAGTACTGGGGGAGTGGAAATAACCCGCCGTGAAACTAGGTCTCGCAAGAGCAGCGGGCATTGTCAACGATTATCTGTTGATAGCGCCTACAGAACACATGAAAACGATCTACAAGTTCGAAATGTCATTCAATATAATATGCGATCTTGATCTTTGGACGAACGAAACGCCTTAATGGTAGTATGGTTCATCAATGGGGTGAAAACACCAGATGGAGTGGGCCCCCTACAATATTTAGGGGACCAAGAATGAACATCAGGAATCCACGCCACAGCAGACCAGGCCGATGTTCGTGAAATAAAAGCCACTGAATATAGAACGGGCTACCACAACCAAAATATATGCTTGAAGAAGCAGTTCATGCTTGCAATGGAGTCGATATAATCAAATTAAACACAGGCGGTCTATCTCCACAATATATATTTAAAGATATTACCTCGGTGTTCCCAACATGTTTCGAACATATACAGGAGCGGATCCAGGATATAGGAATGGAGGGGGGGGGTTAGCAGGCGCAGATCCAGAAATTCGTTGGGGGGGGGGGTTAACCGCGTCGAAGGCGTAAAATAGCGCCGCAGGCGAGAGTTTTTTTTACCCCACCCAAGTTTCGTTTTTGTCTATTATCCTAATATTTAGCTTCAGCGGTTCCATACGCGAGAAAGAGTTTTTTGCACGGAAGTAGAACTTCTTTTTATATTTATTTGCCTGGAAAGCTTATCGATATATATCGAATGCATGCCGTGGTTAGCGCACAATGATGCGCGTCTGAGGCTAGGCCTGAGTAATTAATTATTATGGTACAAAATATATATTTATTACCAGAACAAGAACTAAAAATGTAAACTGTCCAGTCCGACGTTAGCAACCTCCATGGTCGTATCAGGCAAAATAAATTAATAACGTCATCAATGTTCACTTCTTGTGTTTTATAGATGTAGGCTAAAACTAGTCCATTTAATCTCTTTTGCCCCATTGTAGACCGGATGTACAATTTTAGAAGTTTTAAAGCAGAAAAACTTCTGTCACCAGTGGCAGTTGTGACAGGTAATGTGGCGAAAATTCGTATCAAAGCTTGTATATTTGGAAAAGACATTCTGGAACAATTGTTCAGGGCATCGGTGCAAGTTTTGTGTTTGGTATTAGAATCGATCCTGTTTTCTCTCCAAAGGCCCAAAACGTAAGAATATTGTTTTTCTAAAATACAACGTTTCGTTAGAAACGAGGATGTTGCTTCTTTGTGTTTGTTTTTTACATACTCTGGCCATGGTAATAGTGCAACCAATTTTTGTTGCAGTTTCACAAGACGGTTCTTGCTTTTCCCTAAAACGTTTTAGAGTTTTCTTGACCAAATCTATTTCTGATAGGGCGCAGAAAGGTCCTGTTCAGGATTTTGTAATGATTTGCTTAAGTTTAAAGTATAAAATAAAATGCACCAGGTGACTTCCAGGGTAATTATGAAATCACTTATTCTAATAGTGGCATTAAAAATCATTGCTTTGCCAGAAGTTTCAGAGTTCTTAGCATGTTCCAAATTCTACAATTATGTTGTTGTTAGCCGGTCAATGGGGGGAGGGGGGTTGAGCCCCCTAAGCCCGCCGCGCAGATCCGCCCCTGAACATATATATGTTCCTCCTCAGAACTCTCTGTAATCTGGCACGTACGTGACAACTTGGTTTCTATGAATTACTTTAAGAGCTTTTTTTACTACTCTGACATTATAAGACATAAATGACCTACGTCTAGCCTTCGAGGCCCCTCTTCACTACACTCAAACCAACATTAAACAATTTTCCCTAACTTCTCGATCATCAGATTTTTCCATTTCACATCAATGCTTTTACTAATGCAACAATATTTTTTAACTGTGTCAACCTCTACTACTCTCTACTTTTTTTTAACAACATTAACCCAACCCTAATTTTTTTGATTCTACTGTGCTATAAAAAAATTTAAAAAATTTAAACTTCTCTTTATCATATACCTTTATTTCGGATTAATATAATACAAAAGCTTTTCGACAATTTTCACCTCTTATTAAGACTGGTTTTTATTAAGCATGGCTTTACGTTACTTAAAATTTCGAACCAATGGTCACGATTCAGCATACATTTCTATATATCAACTATAATTCGCAAATTACTCTGGTCTATTACTGTGTCCCCTGACCATAAACATATATATGTTCGAAATATGTTGGGAACACTGAAGTGATATTTTTAAATATATATTGTGGAGGTACACCGCCTGTGTTTTACTTCAAAATATATATATTCTGTCGTAGAATCAAGCTGCCCTTTAGGCTTTAGATTTCTATTAATTCACATCTAAGATCACGATGGAGAGCCTGCACAGCCTAAAAGACTTAACAACTAAACAACAAAATCGAAATCTTATTAAGTCCCGGTCACTCAAGAATAGCAACGAAATAGCAGATAAACTAGCCAGGACTGGAGCTGGGTAGAACATTGGGGCTACCTAACCTGCCCTATAGGCGTGTCCAAAAAGGTGGTAAAGACAGCAATGAACAGATGATCTCTACAGCAACATCTGAACCGTTGGAATCACTTCACCTGGCCAGAGACAGGCAAGGACTATAATAGAGAACCCCCAAAGATAAATAATAAATGAAATGCTGAATTTAATACACACAGGCCACTGCCCTTCAAGAAAACACCTGCAGAAGGTTTGTATTCATTTCGGAAGCCATAGAATTCAGACCATGCAGTGAAGGGGATGCCGCCTCACATATCATTTACAATTGCGATGCGTTAGCTTGCAAAAGACTCAACATATTTGGAGCAATTCAACATGGGCCCACATGAAAAACTTAAAGGGAAAATACTGATCTAACCAAAAGAGATCTAACTAAAAGAATCGAGCTTGGCAGCACAATAGGCTTTTTGATGAGATGCGAGGAGATATTTGCGGTTTTTTTTTTAATTTAATTGAGGTTCGTCAAACAATAATTCATATTTTGTTATCTGCTGAAGCTCTTTACCTTTTCCAATTTCTTTTTCTTTAATTAAGCATTTTTTTTATGACTGTGTTGAGATTAGCTTTCGGTAAGAACACCTAAAGCTAATAGGGTGTGTTATGTTAGCAATTGGTTAGTTTAAAAGTGCATATAGGATTTCTCTTATAGATAGTTAAAAACCATTTGAAAGAATTAAAGAAATAAAATGAATACACTAAACTTACCTATATGAATGACGTTAATAATTAAAATTCAATTTTTTTTAGATTGCAATATTCTTTAATATAAACAAAGTTAAGTACCTAAGTTAACTAAAATCTAAGAGCTAAATCCACAAAAATGTATATTAGAAACAAGTTGGTTAATAACTCGAATGAAAGTAACAATTATTTACTACGTACTACCTCAATATTTTATTGCCTCAACTACTTAACATTATCTTATTACACCAACCTCCCCTTCTCATATTCCTAGGGCGGTATTTGCACCAAGTATTAGAACTTGTTTATACAAAACCCCGAATACCGTCGATTTCAACTGAGAAACTGATGATGTGTCGTTTTGCCTGCTATGACATTTTGCCTTACTTTTCGCTACCTATGTACGTATTTAATAATCCCACTTTATTATACAAATCCTGTACGGTAAATACACCAAGGATATGTATTAAAGAAAAATAGGTAGCGTTTTATTATTAGATATTCTTAATAAACTCTGTGATACTTACTTTATCAAAATTATATACTGATTGTTTCAAGTTTAATCGTTTATTAAATGAAATGAGTTATCAGTATCATTTGCTCTTTTCTTGTGACGTTAGTGAATTACAAACTGACTTGTACATGATAAGCAAAAAAAGACAGAATCTTCAGATTACTATACTAAAGTATGGTTCTTTTTGTGGTATTCTACGAGTATAGGAAATCAGGGCATTCTTGTCATACAATAAAAAAGTAGAAATACAGTAAATAAATATGTATTTTATTTGTTAATGTTGAAACTAACTATATTCTTAACTATTGCAAGGAGCATAGAATGCATTATAGAATTCGAAGTAGTGTTTCATGGTAATAGAACTTGTACAGTTTTGTTCTAATTGGGTAAGCAGGCAGCCTCTAAAAGAATTTTCAAAACTAAAAATGAATATTGGTAAACAGTAGTTCAGAACAAAAGAACTAGTATGCAGCTGATGAAAAGCGAAGTAATGTGAGCTGTTGTATATAACAAAAATGTATTTTTCATTTGGGTTTAATAATAACTACTTTATGAAGCGCAAAAAAGTTGAACAATGCTACACTTTATGAAACAAAAATTGTATTTTTTAAAAGGTTGGTAATAATGTTATTTGAAGGGTTTTGAAAGAAGACCATGCAACTTACAAAAACTTGTTTGTGAGAAAAATGAATTTGAAAGTTTCATACTTTATATATTTACAACGACTAAGTTAAAAAATGCAAAGATAGTGAACATCGTAGGAATACATAATAAGAGGAAACCCATTATGTGTGAAACATGTAAGTAACAGAATTTTTTAAGTTTTCATAAGAATTCCTATGAAAACTTTCTTAATGAAGAAAACAATGGATGTTCACTCTCTTTCGTGTTTTTGTTCATGGATGTCCTCTTTTTTGTTTGCGTTTTTTATTACTTGGAAGCAAAAAGTAGTATCTTATATACTTTTATTTTGAGTAGCAAGAGTAGTATCTTATATACTTTTATTTTGAGTAGCAGTGTTTACTGCTTCGGATCTTTGTAGCTGAATTGTTGGGAAGCAGCTGATATGTATGTCTGATAAGAAACTTCGGATACTTATGTTTAAACAAAAAAACATTTTCGATATATTTTCGTTTCGGGTAGGTAGGTCTTGAGGCTATTATCTTGTAAGCTATAATGGCTTGGCATGCTTTAAAAGACTTTATATGACGATATAACGTACTGTCTAAAACATCCGGCTTTCACTTTTTGTAATTTATTCCACCCTCCCGATCGGTAGGAGCCGCGCCATACATTTTCAACTCTCAGAAAATGCTGAAGTTTACTTCCTGTAATACCATCAACTGCATAAAAAAAACTTGTAGGTCTTCGTCTTTATCTCCTCACCTTCCCCCATATCTGGTTTAATTCTTACCATGTATATATAATGAATAATAAAATATTGTATCATTCTTATCTATGGCCCGATAGAGTTCGTCGGCTCTCAACGTTCATTACGGATATTAGCGAGCACAAGTATGCATTTTGTTCATTATGAAATATTAACGAATTTAAACATTCTAATATTGCTGCTGAGTGGACATTCATTTTTTCAACCGTTAACGCGTGAACATAGTATATTATTTAAAAAGCGTAATAACCAATTAATAACTCGAATATTTACTGAGATCTACAAGATTTAGAAGATGCTAAATTTCTAATCAAAATTTTAGCCACCTAAAAAGTTGTCTCTGATACAATTAAGAATGTATAACTTAATTAAAACCCAAATGTGTTGCAATAAAAAAAAATGTTAATAAGCTTCTACTTTCACAAAATAAAGAAGGCAAATATTATCCGCAACATATTTTGTAGTAATTTTCGCAATATACTGTACTAAACAAACAAATTAATGGGGATTGCCCAGCACCAATCTTCGATTTCGAACTCAGACATTTTGAAGGACCAGCAAGTTGTTTACTAAGTTGCAAGTTTTATCTCTACAGGTTCAGGGGCGATGTAGTATTAGTGAAATACTTTTATTTTGGTAACGGTAATAAATTGTTTTATTTAAATCGTCTTCGATTTGCACAAGATGGTAGAAGGGTTAAGGTGGACACAATAAAGGTAAATAAGTATATTTTGCAACAGAGTACCTGCCGAAAGGTTGCCTGCTGTTTGTAAATGTAAAGAATCTGAGTTATGTGAAATAGTGTCCTCTTCTCTTTTTTGTTTTTAAAAACTACCATCACGCAAAAAGATTTTACAACCTTCGCTACGAACGGTTACTACCATGTGCTCTTTCCGACACATCAGATTTGCATATTAGTCTGTAGACTATCTGTCTCTCTCATAACATAATATTAATTTAAGTTCGGCAAACTCACTCAAGTGTTGTTATTATCTGTTTTTTGGATAAAAAAGAAGAAGAAGAAAAGTTCTGTCAATTTTGTGATTTCTGAACATCCGAACGAGTTGTTGGTAAGGACTTGATTTTTTAATATTTTCATATCATAATTTGCCATTTTAACTCTTTGTTTTTTCCTTTACAGACCGTTTTACAAACTTTGAGGCATTTTAGAATGGTTACGCGACCTTATACCACAAGAAAATGCTTTATAAAAGCTGGATTTATGTGTAATACAGACAATATTAACGACTTCGAAAAAGAAGATAATATTCTGCTCGCACAACTATTCCCTATTATTAAGGACACATCTGTGAACTTGAAACAATTTGCCTTCATTGATAACGATTTGCTAACAGAATATGCAGAATTGACTATCATCGAGTGTATTAAAAAAATCCAAGAAACGGATAAAACTACTTCCAACTCTGAGAGAGAGGAAGAGGAACCTAAACTTGCTTCAGTGTCGAAAATATCAAGCCTATCCGAAGCCTGCGCAAGCTTGAGAGACTTAAAAAAACTTTTTTAGTAATGTTAACAATTTTGATAAGTCTGCAAATATTTCTCAATTGGTATTAAAATGTGAATCTGAATTTTATAAAAATAAATTAAATAATATGAAATTATTATATACATAACCTAAATGTAAAATGTATGTTCTGAAGGTTAGATTTGCTGAATTTGGAAAATTGGTTCATTTTTAATATTTTTAGCATACTCTTCAAAAAGATTTAACAACCATCATAGTTGATAGAAGAGGTACATATCCAAAGCCCAAGCGGATGCAAATAGAACTGAATGATTAGTCATACAGAAGGAGTTTTAATGTTCAGGCTCGTGAGAGCTTTTCATTTTATCCTTTGCTATTTAATGCCATAAGTGTTATATTTAAGCGTATGCTCCTTAATTGCTTATAGTAGTATACAAGATGGCCTATGTCACCCATTCAATGATCAAAATTAAGTATTACTGTAAATATCCCGGTTGCAAGGGTGCATTTAGATTTACATCCGACCCTAATTGTGTCAATAAGCATTTCTATGCATTTCCTCTTTCTTTTCCATGAATATCAATTTAAGAACTCAGTTTTAAAAATACTTAAGTGAAATGCAGCTGTTCTCAAAGCTATCACTAAGCTTTTGCCTCCTGATGGTTTGGGGTCACTTCCACATTTCGTAAAGCCTGGTGGTTCAAATTTTTTTACCAGCAGTCCAGAATATTCTGTTCAGTTCTCTAAATGTGTCCATTCTACGTTTGGCGGAAGTACACAATCCCCTTCATACCAAGTTGAGGACAAACCCAATTTCATGAGTTCTTGTGCACTTTCTCCAAATTTTGACATTTTCCGATATTTTAAAATGTCTTAATTCAAGTACCTACTGGATTAGGCAGTTTTAATCAGTCTGGAAAATATTTTTTCTTTTCGAACAAGGTAGGCCCAGGTTTTTAAGTAAATGTGTGGTTAGACAAGAGGACTAAACAAACAAAGTTTTAAGATCAGTCTTGCCTCGCCTTATATATATTTTATTGAGTTTTTTTCACTGTTTTAAGTTTCGCCAGTATCCAATTAAAAAAATTATGTTTTGTTCAGTCAGTTTATCATTTTGGTACTAATCATAAACATTTTCTTCTATTCCATGAACCCCTTATCTAGCCCAAATACTGTGTGATAATTTAACTCTGGATGACCTGCAGCGGGACATTTTGCACCTGGCTACGACATTTTTCACCTGGATGGACACTTTCAAGTAGGTGCCTGGACAGTTATGTTTGTGTTTGTGTCAATTTTTTGTATTTATTATCTTTAATGAGGAGTGGTGTACACTGGAAAAAGGAAAATATATTTAATGTGGCGGTAGTTTTTTATTTGTTAATAGTTTCTAATATTTTCTTTCTACCAGAGGTCATTACTGTTTACATTTTAACCACTTGACTGGGCTAAGTTTAAGAGAAGAGTAAGGGAGGAAGTAATAAGATTCTTATGTAAATGGGTCCAAACTGACAATAAATTACTGAATTTACATGAACTTGAACTAAGAAAGTTAGCAAAACGTAATCAGCTAATTGCTAGTTCATGACACACTTGGAACCATTGCAGTTCGTCACTGTTATTAGTTTCATTTTTGGTTTATTTCATAGAGAACATTTTTTATTTCTAGCTATAAAGTATTTTTTGTGCTACTTGAATATTATTGTTTAATAATACCATAGTTACCAGACACTTTAAATGGTATATAATAACCTAGGGCATTAAGAGGAATAAATAGGAAAAATCAAAGTAACAACTTTTTATTAACGAAAAAACTTATTTATTTACCGGCTTTTGATAAGTCAATGTTTTCTATTATTTCGTGATTTTCACTAACAGAAATTGACGATGATAATAAATAAATATGGAAGAATAATAATATTATAATATTATAATACATTTAGTCATGTGCAACCAAAAACAAATTTTTAAAAAATTCTTAATTCTGATAATGGGAGGGTCAAGATCAAGTTAATACGAAGAAGTGTTTTTCCTTAAATTTATTTACTTTATCTGAGATACACAATCACAAATATGTTTCGAGGAATACTTGAAAATATCAATCAAACCTAACATTTAAAATAAATATATGTAATTAAAATCAAAAAAGCGTTAGTTGTATTAAACTTGATACTTGAAAAATTTAAAAATTAAAATGTTATTTTAAATTTATTCGACCTCCGACCTGCCAATTGTTGAATAAATATTTAGTAATAATTGCATGCGTTCATAAAATTGTCGATAATTTAGCATTAGAGTTCGTTGTCTAAAAACTGTACTTTATTTTCATATTATGGCACTCTCCGAAGGAAACAGCAAAAAGGTATTAGTATCCCGATAGTGCCACTGACAGGTAAAACTCTAATTTACCAAATTTTATATACTTAAGCCTTTTAAAATATCACATTGGACTATAAATTAGAAATCTTACATCAGTGTTTTCTATTCCTATATGTGTGCTTTCTGCCCATTTGACCACTACTGCCTAAACTCCTTGTAGCATATACTTGAAGAGTACAAAAAACGCATATCTAAAATTGACAAGAATACCATATTTATGTGTGTTATCATCGAAAAAATTTAGGAATTAATTAATAAATTTTTTTGTATTAGCCGATACTTGCTGGAGATCCATAACAATAGGGAGTTTAGGAAATAATGTAAACTACTTTTTACACACTTTTCCCCAGTATATTACTATCTTTATTATTAACGACGTGACATGTTTCGCTACATTGTAGCTTTTTCAAACGAATGTACATTAACAGATGTTTGTTAAAGTATTTATGTGCAATCCTAACACTAGTAATAACAATGATGGGTTTTCCTAAGTACATACTAAATTTAAGGTCTTAATCTACAAATACAACGATATATTAGCATAACAAATAATTATTATGGGTTATTTTGAGTTGCTATTTTTAAAATAAATTCAATAATTGCGAATTAGTAACGTCTATTTATTCATTATGTAAATAGGAATTTCAAAGTTTGTTTATTTCTAAAGACTTAATTGCATCTCTCATGACGAGTTGCTGGAGAACCTCAAGTTTTATAATTTTTATGTCACTAGGGTGCAATTTGTTCTTCACTAACAAAAGGCAGTCACTGCTAGCTGTCAAAAATAATTTATTTCTTGCGAAACTTGAGAAACTCTGTATCTCATACAATCGTTAGACCATACTTTCGCTACTTGCATTCCAGGATGTCATACTCCATTATTAATTAAGAGTACGGTCAAAATATTGGCCCTGCAGCGTCGATGCATAAGGTATTGCGACACGGAGTTCTCCGTTAAGAGAATTATTTAGGAAATATTTATAAACCAAAAAAAAAATAAAAAAAAAACTATTGAGGTGTGAACCGGCACAAGGCTAACTCGTGTCACAAATAAGTTTGCCCGACGGGTGTGAGTCCCTTTGCACCCCCAACTTTGCGCTATAAAGCTGGAAAACACTGCTGGTCTTTTGGCAGCTTGTCTCGGCTCACACTCAACAATCCAAATTGAAATTAAATTTACTTTATTCAAATTTTAACTTTAATTTAAATTACACAATTTAACCTAGAAGAGGTGGGTATGGTGAACTGACTAAACTCACCACACTAATGATTTAATGTGCCCTCACATGAGCCCCTTAATAAAATTGGTGCTTACTTTAGAAGACCTACCATGTCACATAAATAGATAAATTTTTACTACTACATTAATTTTTAATGAATGCACACTAGATAAAATAGATCAAGAATATTTACCTAATAGATTGAGGGTTAAATCGCCTGGATGGTCGTCAGGCCCAAAATCTCTCTTAGCTTTCCAACTCGCTTGAAACAGCACTACAGAAAACAAAGAAAAATTACCAAAATGCCCCCTTAGGACCACGTGCAAATTCCAAAAACTTACCCAACAGTTATTTAAAATCCAAAATCTGGATCCAGCGCACCACAAAAGAACGAAAATCACCAAAACTCACTCCAAAAAGGGGTGCAACTGGATTTTTGGCCCGAATAAATTAAATTGCCCTTAAGCTGGGAGAAACTCCCTGTATTTAAAACGGGGCCTAACTGTGGCTTACTTCTTTGAAAGTCGGAAATCAAAAGGGAAGAAAATCGGCACGTTTTCTTGGTTCTAGAAAAATATGGAACCCTGACTAGGGAAGTGGCAGTTAAACGACAGGATTGGGTAAAATCGATCCGACGTATCATCGGTTATAAAAAACCTGACCCCCCCATGTAGAATAGTTATTCTTTTACCTTTATTAGACGGAGCTTTCGTGTAACATTTTTTGGAACCATCAACCCATCCTTTACTGGGTGTATCATGGGTGTCGTACCAAGTCTCATCTAGATAGATAATCGTTCGGTTTTCCGATCTAGCTGTATTTATTTTTTTGAGATATTCTATTCTGAGTTTTTGCAAGCGCTGTGACTCCATTACAACTTGCCTTTTGTCTATTATTTTGAATAAAACCCCAAACGACGTAGAGTACGCCACAAAGTTGTAGTGGAAATATTAATCTCACCATCAGTTTCCTGCGACAGTCTCCGTGAAAGTGACAATAACGTGGGCACTTTTTGTTCTGCAAACATTCCATAAAGAGTGCGGCGAATTAAGTCTTTTTGGAAGATATCAATGCACTTTGGTACACCATTGTATTTTCGTGTTTTTTTAGGAGCTATCGAATTATTCACAATTTTCCAAACTGTACTTTCAGGGACGCTCGTTAAAGCAGAATTCTCTTTCAATGAAAAGTATTTTTTGTTGCCTCGCTCTACTAACTTTAAGTAAACACTTTTAACTATCATTTTTGCCTCAACGGGCAAACATTTGCGCTTTTTGGTAGACATTTTAAAAGACACTATCGAACTTTATAATACACACTGTTTCAAGGTTTAAGATAAACTGACACAGACAAAGGCGTTGGGACCATACATAATCCGACCCTGTTAGGGTTAGGTATAAGGGTAGAGTCTAATGGTTATTTAATGTTTTTATAGTTTATTGTTCATCTCATGTCATTGACTGGAGGCTAGTCACTTTCTTAGAACG
Source organism: Polydrusus tereticollis (assembly GCA_963920685.1). Lineage (NCBI taxonomy): Eukaryota > Metazoa > Arthropoda > Insecta > Coleoptera > Curculionidae > Polydrusus > Polydrusus tereticollis. Next base: position 139,991,469 of record OY987328.1, read on the forward strand.
TGAAAAATACTTATACCTATAGTCTTTAGCCATATTCGCAACGTGGCCAGACATATAAGCACCAAAATTGACGCCCAATAAATTGATGAAACCAATGAAATCGAGTGTTCTGCGACAACTATATCTGGCTATTTAACGTTAACTTTTCCTAGAAAAGAACTGCCGCATAGGTTTGGTCACTGCCAGCACAAGACAAAATGTCCTCCAGTATACTTTCCATATAATACTTAGTTTCGTTAAAAGGTCATGGTTATCTAACCTTTATCAATTTGGGCTTCGCACATGGTTTCATAAAATTAAATTTGTTATTCGCAGAAAGAAACTAAAAATAATTTCTAAACGAGATAGGACAAAAAAATATAAACAAATTTAACGAAGATTATCTTAAAGTAATCTATAAAAAGGAATGAACAGTATAGATCAGCTCAGTGTGTTAACGCCTTTTAGTCGAAAATGAAGTTTATACTGTGTGTTATCGCTATTTTCGCCGGTGAGTATATTTTAATTAGTTACCATTTTCCATTTTTCCATTGCAAGAGACATGATTTATTTCGAATTAATAATAAAGATAATGTAGCACTACTGATGGTGGTCTCTATCTTAACTCAGAAAATTGCTTAAAAATCTCTAGTGATAACTAAAGGGTGGAATATATGCAAAATACATATACAGTGGTGGCCCAGTTTCAACGCAGGCTTCCATAGTATCTAAACTACTTAACTTTGTAATATTTTTTAATAACAGAATCATAGGGAGGCATTAGTCCTACAATTTAAAATTATTTTGAATTATACAGGGTCTCCTAAATAGTCAGGGCATATCAAACATACTTTTTTTAAAACGGAACACCCTATATCTTACGCTACTTTTTCATTCTACATAAAAGTACAACTATTTGTTAGTAAGTGCATATAAGTCTAAACTTAATAGTTTTTGAGACATCAAGTTTTGAAAAATTACATTTTTGAACTTTGACAGCGTCTAGCTTTCTAACGATACGCCATATAGCAAAACGGCTTATATGTCCCTATCTTACTTTTTTATTATCTTTCCAAAAATTCCAACTTCCGGTTAAACCGGAAGTACTATATTTCCGGCTTTTGAGCTACATCCGGTTTAACCGGATGTTGACACCTTTAGAAAGATAGTAGAAAAGTAAGATGGGGATATGCAAGCCGTTTTGCTCTAAGACGTACCGTTAGAAAGCTAGAAGCTGTCAAAATTCAAAAATATCATTTTTCAAAACTCGATATCTCAGAAACTTTAGTTTAGTTTAAGTTTAGACTTTAATGCAATAATTTGTTATTTTATGTAGAATCCAAAAATATTTTAAGATTTCAAAAAACACAAACTTATAATAAAAATAAGTTCGTGCATAGAATTGTCCCTTATCCTTTCCGTCAGACCCAATCCTTGGACGCGTTTCGCCGTTTACGGCTCTTTAGCAAGGCTCCGGGTCTGACGAAAAGGTAAGGGACCTCAAAGTGTTTTCACACAGAAATGCAAATAACCAAATGAGAGTTGCAGCACGTGGCTACATCTCGTGGCAACCACACGTATCAACCCAACCAGGACAGCATGAATCCATATAGGTTCAAACGCTGGCAAGGCGGCCCATCGCGGGCAAACTACATTGGGTGTCGCTGGAAGCCAATGTTTAATATTTATGGTGTTCCATTTAAAAAAATGTAACTTTGCTATGGATCCTCTTTTTGGGACATCCGGTATATTTTAAAATAATTTTAAACTGTAGGCCTAATGTCTCCCTATGACTCTGTTTTTGAAAAATTTTAAAAAGTTGAGTAGTTTAGATGATATGAAATCCTGCGTTGAGAGTGGGCCACCCAGTATATGCATTTTTTGCATATTTTGTCAGTTTCATAATAAAATTCATATTTTTCCCAAATTATTATTTTATGACCGTATTTTTATGTTTTCGGTGTTATCAAAAAATTAAAAACGCCCAGTCATGAAAACTCGTAGACTTATAGGTTTAATGTCCAGTCCGGCACTTGTTGCAGGGATTTTCCAATATGAAGACAATTTTACAATAATCAGTATTTACATTTTGGTTATCCACAAGGTATTTCTTGGGGGTTTCCGGGGTTTGCAGGTATATTGTGAGGGGTTATTTATTATCATTTAATAATGCCATATTATTACCTGCTTAACAAACTGTATGTATATCTGGTTGTAATACGTACTGCTGTTTTAGTTTGTCGAAAGATTTCAGTATTTTCAGTGTGAAACTAAACTAGTGATTTCAAATTTGTGTTCCAAATGTCTAAAGTGGCGATAACGTCTTCGTGGATTAAAAATTTCCCAGAGTTAGAGTTTAGTGAAGAAAAAGTCTTCTGTAAAGCTTGTGCAAAAATTATTATTTGTATAAAGAAGTTCCAAATCGATCAACATTTGAAAACACCGCTGCATAAATCAAAGTTACAAAAAATGAAATCTCAGCCAGTTCAGCTGAGCGTAAAAAACGCATTTCATAATGTTGGAGAAAAATCAAAATCTGAAAAGGAAAATTTTCAAGAAGACTTATGCAAGGCTTTGGTCGCAGCAACCATGCCCTTAAAAAATTGCAAAAACCGCAATTTACAGGATTTTTGCAAAAATATTGTCAACAAACCATTCCTGGCGAATTCACGCTTAGAAAGAAGAATGTCCATTCGGTATATTCCCGTTTCGTCGACTTTAAGAAATTTTCCCGTTTCGTTGACTGGCCTTTACAGGTATAAATGGGTGTCATTAATAATTCCCGTTTCGTCGATTCAATAAATAAACCTTTTTCCGGAAGTGGATAATATTATGTATATCTAATAGGTACCTAATAATGATTACATAAATTTTATATTCGGAGTATCATCATTTTACGGTGTTTAGTAAATAGTAAATAATTGGCCGGTGAACTTAAAAAAGGCGAATTGAACCAAAAAGGTGGATTAGATACCGTGTTAGCGCTGTTTAACCAATATAAGTCTATAAAAGGGGCAAACAATTAATAATAATATTCTCCGGTGAACTTGAAAAAGGCGAATTGGAACCAAAAAGGTGGATTAGATGCCGTGTTAGCGCTGTTTAACCAATATAAGTCTATAAAACCGCATTAGCCGAGTTGCAGGTCAGAAATTGAGTTAGGGGCGAAATTACTTATTTTTTATTTTGCTTTAAAGGACCGTAAGAGTCCTTCTACCTGTTGATGGCGAAATTACCTGTGCCCATACCTAGGTAAAACTACCTGTTGCAGGTGACCTGCAATTTAATCCCTTCAAAGTTCAATTGGCGAGTCGACGAAACGGGAAGGGTTCAAAATGATTTAAGCCTCAATCGACGAAACGGTAACAAAACAGGTAAAATTGTCCAGTCGACGAAACGGTCAATCGACGAAACGGGAATAAATCGTCCATTCCAGTATACGAAACCGTTTTATAAGAAATTAGAGCTTCACTGGGCGATAAAAATGTTTATATTATTGTTGATGAAAACACAGATGCTTGTGGCAGATTTATCGCACATCTTATGATTGGAGCACTTCAAAAAGATAAAGCAACAAACCCATGTGGATTTAAAGTTGAAAAAGTAGTCCATATTTACAGTGGAGTCAATGTAATGTAAATGAAACAATGCAGTCTTCCTCCACAGTTTAATGTTAAAGTAAATTTTAAGTTCCCAACATGTTTCGAATGCTTAAGCATTCATCATCAGGGGATACTAACATCCAGTTTAAAAGCGATGTATGTTATCATGTTGTATCAACTTGTAATGTGATACAGTAATATGTGAAAGTTGAAGACTTGGTATGAACTAGCTAGTTGTGTTGGAATTAATGTAAAGTTAAAAATTTGAGTGAAATGTGAAATTTAAATAGAAAAAGAAGCATTTTAATGAGACAGTAAATTAATTTAAAGCATATGAAGGAAAAAGTTTTATTTTATGTTAATATAACCTGATGATGAATGCTTTAGCATTCAAAACATGTTGGGAACTTAAAATTTACTTTAACATTAAACTGTGGAGGAAGACTGCATTGTTTTATTTACAAACCCATATTTAATAACTTCTAAGAAGCAGCAAGACAGAACTAATAATGTGACCGTAACCCGATTTATTCAGCAGTCCCTATCGAGCTTTTTTTTAATATGGTAAAAGTAGGCCAAAACTTAAGACTCTTTTACCCTAATATGGTACATGTGACTTATCTTTTACATGGAATAGACCGAGTCGCAGAAACCGTCCGAACTGAATATCCTTTAGTAAATAAATTAATTTCAAATGTAAAAAGTGTTTCTTAAAGCGCCTCTAAGAGTGCAGATGTATAAGGAGAGATTACTAGGAGTTAGTTTATCCAAAACCTGTAATTACCCGGTGGGAACATGGATTAAGGCTGCAATATTCTACGCAGAACATTTCGAAGCCATTAAAGAACCAATTTTGGATTTACATGACGATTCGCAGTGTGCTGTCCAAAGTAAAGAGTTGTTAAAAAGTGCAAGTGAAGTTAAAGATCTTGTTTTTATTCGGGTTAATTTCAGTTTTATACCGGACATCATATCCTCGTTAGTGAGTAGAAATTTAAGTTTAAGAGACTCAATTAGGTTTGTAGAAACTTTTTCCGCTAAATGTAACAACATTCCCGGTAAAGTAGGAGGTCAAGTAAGGAACAAATTGGATGTAACTGTAAAAAAGAATGAAGGATTTAAATACTTAACTGCAGTAAAAAGCATTTACGAGGGAAACCATCCAACGAAGTTAAATCTTGGCCTTATACTTTACTACCTAAGTTGTAGTGTTGTCCGACTACATCAGTAGATGTTGAAGGAAGCTTCTTTTTGTATAAATATATTTTTACTGATTGAAAATTTTGAAAAATATTTAGTAATAAATACCTTTTATACAATTTTAGGTTAAACAATTGTTTACTTTAATTTTTCTTTGTTTTTTTTTGCATTTTTTTTTTAAATGACCATCTTTTTTAGAACCAAATGTGTTTCTTTACCCTACTTTACCATAATAAATTAAGAAAGATTGCATACCAGTATGCATATTTGGTAAAAAAAAGTGCATATAACTGCATATTTTAAAGGCAAACAAGGCATATATATGCGCATATTTTGGCTGAATTTAAGTGCATATATTTCGCCATTTAGTGGTCACATACTATCGTCGGGTTTGCACTGCCACTTTTATTAACTCTCATAAACATATTTTAGCTCTTCAGAATGTTGACTGTGGTGTGTCTAATCGAGAACTTGAAATGGAAATGATGATGCAGCATCAGAGATCCAGACAAACGGGACCCCAACAGAGATTACAAAGCATAGTTGACAATATTTGTCCTGGATATAATGAAAAACTCAAGGTACTCATTTCAGAAATATTTTTTTACAGCTGCCTAAAGATTCTTGCCTTCAAAAGAATTCCAGATTCTAGTCCCATAAATATCTAAGATCCTGTTTACATAAGGAAATTGCACGTGCCATGCAATAAAACATTGCTTGTAAGTTGTAAGCAAGCGAATTTCTGACTTTGCAATGGGCTGTTGCAATTTTCTTTGAATTGAATCGAATTAGAACACGCGCTATTTTTTTGTGTAAAACCATAGGTAGCACAAAAAAAAAATCAAAAATATCCGTTGATCCATGCGGAGCCCAGTCAAACTCAAAAATGTCTTTATTTGCAAATGTGTTCAGTAATCAGCAATGGTTGTTTTTCACTATATAAAATTATAAATATAATTTCAGTTGAGTATGTATAATCATCACTAATTAACCTGTACTACTCTTTATTCAAAATTGAATTAAATCGTTTTGTAGTTTAGTATTACGGTTAATTTATGACTTGCATACCTTCGAGGCACGACAATTCAATTTTCTTGAATTGCAATTCAAGGCACTTATAGTTACAATTCAAGAAAATTAATTTGTCATGCCTCAAGGCATGTAAGTGACAAATAAACCATAATATTAACTAGTTAACTGTGAAATAATCTCAGACGAAGAAATAGTGTTCGTCTGAGGAAATAATTGACAATGTACTGAAATAAAAATTTATAGACCACATCTTTTGCAGGTAAGAGATATTATATTTATTTGTTGCTTTCTTTTCAGAACGTTTCCTTACAAAAATTTAAGTAATAAAACCGTAATCAAACCTTCTTTAAAATCTAATTTTGATTTCACATAGCAGACATAAAAAATAATAATATTTGACAATTTGGTGGTAAATTCGTTTTAAATATAAAAATAGATACGTATAGTATTTGTAGAATTATATCGTTGATCTTTGACTGCAATAAAACCCTCATTATCCCTTTGACCATAAAATAAATAAGAAAATACCAAATTTTAAAACCTTTTCGAGTAGAGCCGGACCAGGTACAAATTCAATTTATACCTATGCCTGATGCATATATAAATACAAACTGATTTTTAATAATTTTAGTCTTTAGTTATACTTTGAAATTATATTATTTTCAATTATCATTAATTGTTATCATTATTTTACATTTATTATAGGTACCTAAAACTAAAAATACCTGTATATTTATTTTAAATTATAAAAATAAATCATGTGGTGTAGGTACATTTTCAAGCCGACCCTGATCCCATTTATTCAGCTTTGAAGAGGTTGAGGCGTATACAATAGGATTTAATCAGGTAGATTATTTATGGCAGGAAGAGTCAACGGTATAATTCTGCAAATATTATACTATAATAGTAAACCACCGAACATAAAGAAATAAACAAAAAGACGAATCAGAAACCGGTTTCAATATAAAATTTTTATGTACTGCCTTAGCAAGCTACATGTTTCGCCATTTCTGGCATCATCAGGCCCAATGAAACACTCTTAATATAAAGTTAAAAATAAAAATAAAAAACAAACAACAAAACAACCACACCCTGCATGATACAAACGATCAGTGGCGTCGCCACAGGGGGGCGATCGCCCCCCCCCCCGCTTCCTTGGCCTGGCGCCCTTTTACTACTTTTAATAAAACCGGTTTTGAGAGCGTCCCATCACATTTTAATTTATTTTTTTTTATATAGCGGATTTTAACTTCGTTCCCTAGGGAACATGAAGAAGGTGAATTCCTACGAAATTTGGGCGTGGTCCCAGAAATTTTTTGCCTGCGGCGCTTTAGCTCCGCGATCTGCGCCTCTGCGGTAGTTCGCCCCCTCCGCCCCAAAATGCTGGCTACCCCACTGCAAACGATGTCGCTTTTATATTGAGACCGTGACTTTGAGTTACAATTTCCCCACTATATATTTAAAACGGGTATCTTCGAGAATATGGACAGTTTCTTTGAATGGGTTTATTAAACATGTTTAATATACCAATTTTTTTCAGTGCGTTAAGGTTAGTTGCTTTCCTGCGCCAGATCCATTTTCAGACGCGAATTGCGTGAGAATGGCTCGTTAGTAAGGCTAGGATCCAACAAAAGATTTCTAATTATTGGTACTCGGTTCATAAACCGAATAGGATTTTAATGTAGTACTACCTGGCACGTAATATAATGACCTACTTGTCTCGACGTGGTAGGAGTATCCTTTTCCTTTTCTGACTGCTTCTTGTTTCATTGAGCCAAGTGGTGCATTTGATCGCCACGAGATGCCGCTCTTAGCTACATCTACCGTTAATCAAAACTAATATTATAATATTATAGAATGCAACAGCAGGGTTAAAAACTTGTCCAACTACTCTACAACAATCCGAAGGAACAGTTTGCTCAATTGTAAAGAATGAAGCCAAGAAATGTTTAAGTCCCCTCATAAGTGTGTTGGAAGAGTGTCTACCAACTCAAGCAAAGCCGCTTCCCGCTTTAGCCATGGATATAGTCATATCTGCATCAAACTATCTTTGCAGAATCGATGGAGAACATCTTTTTGGTATGATTATTACAAGATTACATCGAGGGTCTCCTGCCAAAAGGTCGTATCAACCACAACATGGTTTTACAGGATACAATACAAATATTTTAAAAATCAGTGAAAAATTGACACACATTGAATTCGGAAAATCTTTGCTAAAGAAACGTCCTTCCAATTTAAAATCGTTGAACAGTTACCTTGTGAATGTTAATCATTTTCGAAGATTTTATGCTTTTATAATCCAGAAAGTCATTGTATGTCCAGCAATTTACTTAATACGACAAACCCCGTCTCTTGACCATTCTTACCACACTATTCCAATCATTGGTCATATATATTTTTGCGTACTTGCTACACTTTTCTATGGCGGAGTGCATTAAGTCACACTCTTCAAAAAGTTAATATTGAAGCATATAAGCAATTATGGCATTTTTATTTTGACCGGGCATGAGTCGAAATATAATTCAAGCTGTATCAATTTATTAGGAAGAGAAAGAATTAATTTAATTACGCAAGTTGCTATCTCTTTGTCTTGTCCATCCCAAAGTAAAGCGTGTTCTTGTTCGGAAGCTTGCGATTATAAAAAACAGGTTTCCCAATGAATATGTGACAATTTAAGACAGCTTCTAGGTCAAAGTTTGTCAAAACTATGAGATCTTCTTGGGCAACTTTTTTATAGGGTTTTCTATGTTCATCTGCTGCATTCTCGCTTTTAACATGAAGGACATACTCTTCCTGAGTCTTTCCCGTAACAACGTCTGTGTCTTCTTTCTAAGAGTTTTGAAACAGTGTTAGTCCTTTCTTGGGTGATAAAGCCAGTATTTTTCTTTATTATGTCTTTTTTGTATTATATTATTTTTTAAACGGATTTATTCTGCTATAGACATATTGTACATACAACTTTCTGGCAAGTTTTATTTGGCGATAATTGTTAATAGTCTAGAGAAATAAGTAAATAGTGATCTAATCATCAGGCTGATAGATACGACATTTTGGCATGACAAACATATTACTATAAGCATTAAATCTATATTATTAAAAGTTATAAGCCCAAAATCGCAATTTTGTGGATATGCCTCTGGCAGGAAACTCTCGATATGTTGTGTGATTAACAAGTTAATTTTTTATTTATTTTTTCAGTAGGGTGCAAGATCAACGACCCATTTACTATAAAAACGGAAAAAAAATCTAACAATGAATCAATAGTAAAACTACAAATTAATAGGCAGTGCGAAAACCCTGCAAAATCTTGGAATTTGTAAATTTAGTCTCTGTATGTTGCCACCTTTATTTTCTCTGCGATCAGAATCCCAGTATTGGCATCGCAATGTTATTTTAAACGTGTGCTTTATACTATTTTTTCAATTTTGGCATTTCTTTCAATAAATAAATCCATATTTTAAAAGAAAATAAAACATACAAATTTTCAAAATTTTTAAACCTAAATTATATGTTGGTAATACAATCAAAGTATTTATCATAGTAGCCTTCTTCTTCTTCTTCAAGTGCCTTGTCCTCTTCGAACGTTGGCAATCATCAACACTATCTGCACCTTATCCACTGCTTTCCTAAAGAGACTCGCCGTGGTCTCACCATACCACTGCCTCAAGTTCTTTAGCCACGATATTCTTCGGCGTCCAGGGCCTCTCTTTCCTTCGATTTTACCTTCTATGATTAGTTTGAGAAGTCCGTACTTGTCATTCCTAAGTATGTGTCCGAAGTATTCTAGCTTTCGCTTTTTAAGTGTGAACATGACCTCTAGATCTTTTGACATTCTCCTAAGCACTCTGTCCATCCAGGAAATTCTTAACATCCGTCGATACGTCCACATTTCGAAAGCCTCCAGCTTTTTGCACATGGCGTCTGTCAGAGTCCACGCCTCAATTCCATAGTAAAGAATGCTGAATACATAGCAACGTAGCACTCGAGTGCGAACGGAGAGCGACAGATTTCGGCAACACAACACTGACTTCATTTTCACAAATGATGCTCTGGCTTGCTCAATTCGGGCACGAATCTCCTGCATATTATCCCAGCTTTCGTTGACCTGACATCCTAGATATTTGTATGATTGGACGCGTTCGATTTGTTGGTTCTGTACCTGAAGTATACCTCCATCAACTTGGTTCTTACTAATCGCCATCCATTTAGTTTTTTTGGTGTTTAAGTTTAATCCAAACTCTGCACTCCCAGCTGCCACTCTATTAAGTAAAATCTGGAGGCCCTCCAGAGAATCCGCGATTATAACAGTATCGTCGGCGTAGCGAAGGTTGTTAATATTTACGCCATTAATGGAAATTCCCTCAGTGCAATCCTCTAACGCTCCTTCAAATATTTCGTTTGAGTATATGTTAAAAAGAAGCGCCTTGAAATCAACAAATACTTTTATTTCCGTGTCAGCCATTTTGTCACGAAGTTGTCTAATTTTTCTAACATACCTACATAACTTTAAAATATGGAGCAAGATGAGTTTAGTTTAGCTTCCCCAGAGTTTTGGAAATTGCGGTAAATTTTATAGTTCTATGTTTTATAATATAGTAAATTTGTAAGATTATTTGATATTTTTTTAAGTCATCTCCATTTCATAGAATTAATGCAAGCAAACATACACGACAACAAAAAAAAACATTTGTGAACATCATTACCAACCTTAGAAAAAGAAATAAAACAGTTTCATAAAAAGTTCATTACGATGCTGAAAACGATATCGAAACAGCTATTTTATGAAACCAAATTGGAAAAAAAACATTTAGTTGTACAATATTTTTATTCTGTTGCTTCCTAGATTTGGTGATTGGTATTAAATGAGTCACTGACTGAATTTGTGGAATTTGGGTATAAGGTGGCGAATCAAATTAAAAATGAAATAAAAACGTATCAATCAAAAACGTCACTGAAAACATACTATTACAATGCAGTGCCCTGAAATTTGAACACAATTTACTTCTCCTCAAACAACAAATTTTACACAAAACCCGAGAAGACTAAGTTTTAATTAATTTGATTTCAATGTTTTAATTTTTCTTTATGAATTTTTCTTAAAATAAAACCTTTCCTTTTATTAAGAAGTTGTATTTTAATTATTGTATTATTGTACTTATTTGGTCCTACAATTCATATTTCCCAATCCGCGCTCTCATATCTTGCCCCCCCCCTCTGGCCCATTGGGTGGCGATGCCCTTGGAACCAGCTCTTACAGATGTAATTGTTCATGTGTAACATTTAAAATAATTTTCAATTAAAAAACTTGAAATAAAACACGTATGTGTTGTAATTTTCACAATATATTTGTCAACATGACATATGTTTCGCCAGCACAGTGGCTTCTTCAGATGTGAGGAAGGTATAACAATTTGTAAAATAAGAAGCTTAAAATTAAGGTACCTGAACTAATGATATTATAGTAGGGAATTATTGTGGTTCAATATAAATTTAACAAAGGAGAGTTGTTATTATCTAATTGGTCATTTAGGATATTTTGGGTTTTTCTACCCTTGTTAATAGATAAAGACTCAAATAAATCCAATTTTATGCACGCGGAACATCTAAAAATCGAAAATCGTACATTTGATAAAAATTTCCAAATCTTACACACTGAGAACAAAGGCATAAAATTGGATTTATTTGAGTCTTTATCTATTAACAAGGGTAGAAAAACCCAAAATATCCTAAATGACCAATTAGATAATAACAACTCTCCTTTGTTAAATTTATATTGAACCACAATAATTCCCTACTATAATATCATTAGTTCAGGTACCTTAATTTTAAGCTTCTTATTTTACAAATTGTTATACCTTCCTCACATCTGAAGAAGCCACTGTGCTGGCGAAACATATGTCATGTTGACAAATATATTGTGAAAATTACAACACATACGTGTTTTATTTCAAGTTTTTTAAAATGAATTTTCACCAAGTAAAGGCCGCTACGATTATAATTTTGAATTGTTTTAGAATTTGCAAATCCATGTCTCAAGAAGATAAACTCCAAAACCGAAAGGTGTCTTGGACAGATTACTTCCAAAATAGAAGAGTATCAATCAAAACTACCATCCGCGCAAAATATTTGCCTGTAAGTAACTTTGCTTTTTGAATATGTGAGGCCTCCCGTTACAAAACTTTTACCCCGCCTTGAAAGCAGATATTTATCTTTAAAGCGTCGGTAAGCCTCAGATTTTAAGCATTTTGGTAAATTTGCATAGGATGGATTGAGTAAGTTATACAGGGTGTCCAGAAACTCTCCTGACAAACTCTAAGGAGTGTTTATTCAACAAAAAATAAGAAAAACAAAAAGTTCCTATAAACACAGGTCCGCAACCGCTTTAATTTTGAAATACAGGGTACTACAGTTTTTAGGCGGAACAAAAAATATGTACGCCAATGCCGCTTTCTCTTTTGATAAGACAGTTATGTAGGCAGTCAAATGCGAAGTACATTTTGATATTGTTTTGATTTCGGCTTTGTTTAGGAGATAAATGAAATTTTATAAAACTCTGATATGGGTGTAGCAATATGCAAATAAATGTCATTTATTTTTTTAATCAATAACCGTTGGTCATACAAGAAAAAGTCTAGGGGCCATTCTTGCTAAGTAATAAACTGGAATGCGGAAAATAATATTATAATTGAAGATACATATGCGAGATGTTGCAAGTAGCGACATCTTGTGGCAATCGAGCCATCCACCCAACCAGACAAGCGAGGTCAAAAGAGAGAACCAAACGCCAGAATGGAAGCCGCATAAGCAGGTATCTAATGTCAAGTGGCGCTGAAAGCCAATTGTTGGTTTCTGCGAACCGAAAACGCGATATAAAAGAAGGAAGTTTGTCCCTTTTCTTTCCGTCAGACCCAGTCTTTGGACGCGTTTCGCCGTATTACGGCTCTTCGGCAAAAGTCTGACGAAAAGGTGAGATAAGATAATTATTATCCCTTTGCTGTTTTTTGTATAAAATCGATTTATGTAAATCTATAATATTAATACTGCTTGTAACGTTGTTATAACTTCCTTTTATTCTCCCGAAATATATTTACTTTAATTTTAACTTTTAATTCAGAACTCTCGCGCGTCCAACTTTTCCGCTAGATTTATAAGCGCGAAAATTTGAATTTTATATTAAATTTTCATGCGTGGCGCTAAGCCTCCGCCACTGTTCCATTTAGTTCTTCAACCAGTCGCATATGGCGCTATTAGCGAACCAACTTCGTACTTTAAGTTGCCTATCTATCCCTACCGTGAGCGCATCTCTCTTGTATACGCTGCAGATCTATGTTTATAGGAACTTTTTCATTTTTTTATTGGAGTTTGTCAGGAAAGTTTATGAACACCCTGTATAACAAGACGCCTTACTTGTTTTCGTATTTTGGCTTGAAATTGTGACTTATTTTATTACGAATTTACAGATTTTTTGAAAGCCTCCGGCCATGCCTTCAATCACAGTTAAATGGATCTTGCCAAAATCGAATCACACAAGAATCCGTTTTCGATTTGTTTGACGAAGCGATGAAACCCTGCAAAAAGTACGAAAATAATGCGACTGGCGCTGCTGACCTAGATTTGATTGATTTGTAGTGCCTAGGGTCCGGACTGTCGTTCCTGCCACTATTATGAAACTAATTAAACAGCCACATATTATAGCATTAGGTGTTTTTGTTATTGATGATTAGTTATATCCTAGTGCCGATGCCAAAGTAAACGTTTTTTTTTGTTATTTCTTGTTTTAATACAACCGCTGCTATTACAGTTGTAATAAAAATGATCAATAACTACTTAAATTAGGAACCGATTTTAATGACATTTTTGAAGAGTAAAGATACATTTATTTAGTTTGCATGATGTATTCCAGTTTTTGTAAAATACTCAAGAGCTGCAGAGTATCTTAAAATAATAAACAGTTACATCGACATTTAAGTTCCACAAGGATACCTATAATGAGGTCAGATCAACTATTGCGGACTTGAAGGACAGTGCGTGTAAGGATCACTTTGATTTCAATTCCAAAATTGTGAAAACTCCTAAAAACGTTTTAGTATATCCACTGACAAGTCTAACAAATAAAACTATGGTCGCGGGTGTCTGAAGAGTTCTAAAGTTGTTCCAATACATAAAAATAGGAGCCAGACGCGATCCATCTAATTATTATTATAGACGGTACAATATTTGCGAAGATCTGTGAGGCAGTTCTCTTGTCTCGCATCGAAGAATATTTTGAGGGAAACTCCCTGTTTGCTCTTGAACTGTTTTGGTTTAGGAATAGTAATACTACTAGTGGGGCGGTCGGGACCTTTCGTCGTCGTGCGGTAGAGGGCTTCGAGAGTGGACTTTATCCTCTTGCTTCCTTTTACGATCCGACTACGGCTTTTGATTGCATCTCGCATGACCTGTTACTGGAGAACGCTGAGTTTTACAATTTGGATGTCACTAGGGTGCAATTTGTCAAGTCCTACTTAACAGTAGAGGTGTGACGATATAACTTTCACGGTTAAAAATAACCGGTTATTGAGAAATAACTGTCGCTGCCGGTGATCCAATATTGTCTGAAGCAGTTACCAGTTATTGGCGTTATTGCATCGAGCCAAGAGCGCGCCCCGCCGGCGACACGTTGCCTACATAGGATTACACTGTATACGGTTCTTTTAAATAACTGCTAGACAAATAACCGCTAATATTTTTCACTGGTATTTCGATATTTCTTGATATTTTGATATTATGTTATATGCTATTCCATATCGCTGGTTGCGATATGCGTTCGGAGTTATTTTAAACGATGAAAATATCGACATGCTTTAATCGCGCCATTAAGTATTTGAACTTGATTTAGGACGGAAGTTTTAGGATTTAGAAATTCTGTTATTCCCCTACGACCGACGGGATCGACGCTTGTTGATGTTGCTTGTTTGGTTGTAACGTGTGGGTGGCATTGTTTATTGCTTGTTCTTGTGTTTAATCTTTAAATTTAAAGAAATAAGAGAAATTATAGAACATAGAGATAGTGCATTAGTTATGTAATATGTAAACATTTAATTGTTTTAAATCATTATTTCTTAGTTTTCTGTATATTTTATAATAATAATATTTTCATAAAATTTTTAAATCCTAAAAAAAACGTTTATTCGACAATGAACACCATAAAATTAAATTTATTGAAAATAACTGGTAACTGTTTAAAATAACAGTTAATCTAAAATAACAGTTACCGGTATACCTCTGAACTAACTTTAGTCTTCATTGGGTATACCGGTGATTTCAAAATAAATTAAAAGGCCATCACTACTTAACAGCATTAACAGCTATAATTATCAAACTAAAATTCTTGATTGCGGCGTACCTCAAAATTGGGTCCCCGGGTCGATCTTGTGTCTTATATAAATTAGTAATTTACCAAAGTGCTCTAAGAGAAATTCTTCCTGTATGCAAATCAAAGCGAAATTAAACAGAGAATGAAGCCAGATGGCTCCGTCTCGTGGTGCTGGTAAAGAACACCAATTCTTGAGCACACCTGCGCCATCTGACATGGACTTACAAAGCTACACATATCAGAGGGTCTCCTGCAAAGACAGCACGTCACAATTGCAGGAGTCCTCGCTAGGTAGCGCTATGCCCGAGCTGGGCATCATGTTGATTTGGTAACCCAAAAACATAACAAAATTGATAATATATAAAAGTGAAGGCCCTCTGATCGAGAATGCTAAATACAAGCAGTGCCACATATATTGCTGGCTTGTGGCGAATAGATTTTGTGTAAATATTGGCAAGACCTTTCTCTCTTTTCCCTGAAGCATATCGATCCACTGCTGCATGGTTTGAACCCGGTTACTTTCTTGGGTGTTATCCTGCCAGCTGTCAAAAATAATTTATTTCTTGCGAACCTTGAGATAGTCTTAACCTCACATAACCATTAGAGTTGCATACTCTGGCTACTTTATTAATTCCAGGATGTCATACTCCTGTTTTGTGTCATACTCACTCCATTATTAACTGGAACCATTCAGCACACAAGGTCAAAATATTTACCCTGCAGCGTCGGTACACAAGGTATTGCTGGCCTTGCATACCGTAACTGTTGTAGGCAGCACTTTGTTAATTTGAACATTCTTAGCCTTCCTTGTGTGTACGTTCTGGAGTACCTGCTTTATGTAAGAAAAACCCCATAATTCTGCAGGAAGCAGGCAGAAGTTCATTACTATAAAACCGACAACCGCGGCTTGCTCGTGTCCGAGTTTCATAAACTTCGTAGAAGAAGAGACGGTATATCTTACTACGGAATAAACTTTTGGAACCATATGCATTTCTGCCTGCTGAAGTAATGAACTTGGGGCCAATTGCATTTAGACGAAAAATAAAACATTTCTTAGTATTTAGTATTATTTATTATTTATTTTTTTATTATTACTTAAATCATGAACACTGTTGTAAATAAAGCCTTTGGTTGTCAGGTTGTCACACTGACAGTGACGGTTGTCCCCTGATTTGAGTAGTTTTGCCTTAAGTCAAAGTGTCTGGCAAAAGTTATTTTGAATATTTCCCTCATATATAAAAAATCTCATAAGAAGTGTGGTCTTTCGCAAGAATTACAGCGATAATTCCACAGTAGAAGCGATAATTCCACAGTAGAAGCGATAATCCCCCAGTAGGTAGCTATCAATCATAATCAAGTTTTTACTACTACTGTGTACTAACAATCATACAAATCCATAATTTTTGACTGTTTATAAATATATTATTTATTATGTACTTTTTTTAATTTTAATACTAACTTAATACTTTACATTAGATTTATAAATATATTTAAAAAATAATAATAATAATATTATATTTTCTTTACCAACATTGGAGGCGTCTTTTGCATATCCTGGTATATGGGTATTTAAGTGTAACCACGGTTACCGCAAAAACTTTTACTTGGGATCCTCCTTGGCTTTGAGTCAGGCATCAGCCTTTAACTCCCTTTCTTTATTCGGTGGCTTTAATCGGCCGAACTTCGTATTAACAATTTGGGTTGGGCAAAGCCTTAGTTAGTTGGGAGTGATTCGAGAGCGCATTTAAGCTTGTTCATGTTGCTTTTTTTTTTTTTTTTTTTTTTTTGTCAAAATCTGAATTTCTTATTTCTCCTTCATGTCGAGCCCTCCAGTTCAGTGCCTCCCCACTACGACTGGAGGAAGCCAATTCTTCGGGTATTTATAGGTGGAGCCTAGCGGAGATTGTACATGAGTCTGTATGATCAGTGGGTTAGTCGCGACGTCAGTACGTCTGAAGTAATTAGCAATAATTTTGTTATAAAATTCGTTTAAGGTAGGAATTTCAAAATCGCGATGTAAAACCCTATTGATAGCATACCGAGGAGCATCCGCAATGATTTTTAAGGCTTTATTCTGAAGTATCTGAAACTTGTTGTGTTCGGCCCTGCTTATCATGCACCATGTTGGCACACCATAAGTCAGGACCGGCCTGACCAAAGATTTGTACAAATTGACTTTTGTCCTGTAACCTATTTTGCTCTTTTTATTTAGGAGGCAATAAATGGCGCTAAGCTGCTTGCCAGCTTTCTTGAGCCTTAACTCTGAATTTTTCCGCCAATTTAATCTTTTATCAAAAACAAGTCCCAGATACTTGACTTCTTCAACCCAATTTACTCTTATGCCGTTTACCCGTAACAGGGTCTCGGGCCTTCTCACCGTGCTTTTCGAAAAGAAAATGGCCTTCGTCTTGGCCGGATTCAGACGAATCTTCCAGTCCGAAAGCCATTTTTCTAGTGAAATAATGTGCCTTTGCAGTCTAGACACCAATATCCTCGGTGTCTTTGAAACAGAAGTAATTGCAGTATCGTCAGCAAACAAAAACAGCTCATTAAATCTGTCCCTCGGAATGTCATGAACATAAATATTATACAGCACCGGAGCGAGAGGGGATCCTTGCGGAACTCCCGCCCTGATATGTTTCGGATTTGAAATCGCGCCTTCTGACGATACTACAAAACTTCTGTCCTCAAGAAAGGAAATGATGACCTTAATTAGATAATTGGGGGCCCCCAATCTTATTAGCTTTAATATCAGACCGCAGTGCCAGACCTTATCAAAAGCTTTCGAAACGTCAAAGAAAACCGCTCCCGTGTGTGCTCTTTTGTTAAAACCCTGTAGAATCCTTGTAGCCAATCTTGTAGTCTGTCTCACAGTACAATGTTCTCCCCTAAAACCAAACTGTTCGTCAGGGAGAACATTTCGCTCGAAAACAAAATTTTGCAGGCGTCTGAGAATTACTTTTTCGATTATTTTTGCCAGGCTTGACAATAAGCTTATCGGCCTATAGCTAACTACTTGCGTAGGATCTTCGTTTGGTTTTAATATCAAAACGACCTTCGCTTTCTTCCACACACACGGATAGTGGCCTTCTTCGATAATTACCTGTGACAGGTTTACTATGTCCCTGATAATATTTCCCGGTAGATTACGCAGTGCCGCGTTTCTTATACCGTCCAAGCCTGGAGCCTTCCTGATGTTTAAATTATTCAAAAAACCTTCCACCTCCTCCATAGTGACTTCTTGAATGTTTTGGACTGGATGATCCATGCCGCGATATATCTGTACCGTTCTGGAGATTCTATCATCTCTCCCTGGGTCGGCAGATGGGTTCTCGCTGAACTGATCGTAAAGTTTTTCGGCGAAAAGTTCAACTTTTTGTTTACAATCCGATATAATGACATTATCCTGGGCTCTGACGAACGACATCGGTTTCCGAGTGCCTTTCGTCAAGACCCTGGACATTTTGTAAATACTACCATCCTCCGCATTTAAATCCCTTATCCTAGCTTCCCAAAGAGAGGATTCACGCGCATTTAGTCGCTGCTTAATGACTGTATTTAACCTGTTCGCTTCAGCTTTTATTCGCGGATCTCCAGTACGATACGCCCTATTTTTCACTCTGTTTTTTTCCCTGATTGCTTCCCTTAAATCATCAGGTATGGTTCCAAACTTGGAAAAACCAGACATTCTTGTGACTGAAGCCGTTGCCAGAGCAACATTAATACAATCGGTCAAATTCTCGACCGCCTGTTCAATTTGCTGCTGTCCTCTTAGTTGAGGAAGCGGCTCGACTTCCTGCAGTAGAGTTTTGTATCGAAGCCAATTGGTGCTGGTTTTGGACTTGAATGCCCTTCCTTTTTCACGGGGATCGCCAAGCTCCACGATGACTGGAAGATGGTCTGAAGTTAAATCGTGCAAAACAACCGGCTGAGAAATTTGTCCTGTATTTTTAATCACAAAAATGTCTAAGATTTCCGGGAGCCCACGCTCAAAGAGATGCGTGTGAGTTTCCGGCGGTAAAATATGATAGTTGAACACATCTGAGTTGTTGAACAAGGCGCGACCTCTTGCTTCGGTTGTCCTACAACCCCAAACTCTGTTCTTAGCATTGAGGTCACCCCCTATTAACGTGGTTCGATCATTATCAAAAATCTTTTGGAGGCAATTGCCATTGAAATTGCGTTCCACCGCAGGGCCACAGTAAACCGATCCCAGGTACACACGCTTACCATTCTTCATTTTGACTACTATAAAAGTTCCTTCAATATGGAGACAATTCTCAGGCCCTGGTACTGCCTGAGCAATGATGTGTTTTTTAACCAGGATCATGGTTCCTCCTCCGCGTCTATCAGTACGATCATTTCTATACACATTATAGTTCGGAAAAGTGAATCTTTGGCCTTTCAGCCACGTCTCCTGGATTAAAAGAACATCAATGCCATTATCCTCCACAAAACCAATAAGTTCGAGTTTCTTACCAGTTATCACATTAACGTTTATCGTAGCAATCTTTAGATAAGCGACTTCTGACTGCAAAGCCATCAATCAGCAGAGTGAGAAAGAGTTGACAGCATATTTTTGATCTGAACCTGCATTACTTTTGTAAATTCGGCCAAGAAGCCCTGCATGGTGGCCTGCAGAGCCGTTTCCAGTGCCATTGATGCTGGTGTTTCACCTGTAGCCTTTGTGCCTTTGTTGACTTCGGCACCTGAAAGTATAGAATTATCTTGACTTCCCCACTGGAAATTACCCCTTGGAGGCAAAATCCGCGGTCTAGCCGCTTCCTCCTGCCTTTGTTTAAGTTGTTTAGGATGTTTGGGGCACCCCTGATAGTTGGCGGGGTGATCCCCTTCGCAATTAGCGCATTTTGCCTTGTCGTCCCTGCTCTTGGGACATTCGTATGAAAAGTGCGACTGGGCACATTTTAAACACTTTACTGGCGCCGTGCACCTAAATTGCGAATGTCCAAAGAGCTGACATCTATGGCATTGTGAAGTAGTTGAGCGCGCTTTTTGCGCTTCGACCTTAATTGACATAAAGTCAAGGTATGTCAAGTCAAAAATACTTTTTTGAGTCTTAGGCAAAAACACCAGCACCAGTGGCATTGGATTACCATTTTTATTGTGCCACCGAATGACGCGGGAGGGCGTGAAACCCAACTCTTCTAAATCTACTTTTATCTTATCCTCTGACCATGCCTCCAGGACTCCACGAAGAACTACGTGAAGCTCTTTTTCCTCCTGAAACCTGAAGGAGTGGTAGGGTACTTTATTAGCATCTAAAAACTTAATGATTTTACTATAGTCAACGGGAGTAGCCGGGTGGATTTTCACACCCTCCGCCAACGTCACTGCACGACCATAATCATATTTATTTGCTGCAAAATGTCTCGCAATGCTACTATATTTTTCTTTACATCTAATAATGATGGGCGGCACGCGCAGCCTCTTTGGGGCCTCGACCGTCCCAGTGTTATTGGAAGTCAAATTAATTACTAAATTTTTATCTACGTTAGTGCTGATATTTGTAGTATTGCTTGCATTACCTTGCGGTTTTGCCACTGTCTGGCCCAATTTCTGTTCATCAGCAACGACTTTTTTTGAAATATACACCTCAAGAGCGGAATTATTAGTTTTCGGAAGGTTGGGCCAGTCTGCGACTCCCACCATCTTTTTATTTGCCTCATCTGGGTCAACACCATGCATTGCAGACCTTTTGCGGGCCCTCCTCCTTGGGGATCTCAGTGTACCACCACTTTCTGAAGCTTCCGAACCGGAATTACATTCCATATCGGACGAACTTAAAATATTTGTTGCATCCTGTGACGATAAAGATTTAACAACGCAGCCCACTGAGGTCCCCGCAGTACTTCTATCGATAGGATTTTTTAATTTTTTTTCGAATGGAATGTCCCTATCTAGGCTCAGAGTCTCAGCCATAACAATATCAGAGCTTAAATCAATTAATTTTAATTTTTTATTATTACTGTCATTGTCATAAATATTTGATTTAGATTTTAAGTCATTTACCTCGGATTTTAGATTTCCATTCTCTACCTTCAAATCCCTTATGGCTGCTTTTAACTCTAGCAATTCAGTAAATCCGGCCTCCTTTTGCATGCGCGTCTGTACCTGCCATTCAGCCTCCTTTTCGTATAAGATTTTCCTCCATCTGGCCTCCATACTTTTCTCTATATCCGCAATTCTTTCTTCGACAACTGAATTTGGATCTTTTTCCTCTGGCATGAACTCATCATCTGACGAAGATGGTGCTTCTTTTTCGGGGAGAGACTTGACCCCCCCGCTGTTTTCTTCCATTTTTCACTCTTCAAACTGCTTTTTTTTTTGTCTTTTTTCCAAACTTTTCTTTTGTACTCTACCCAATATAGTTAAACATTAAATAGATACAGTTAAATGTTCCAAAATTAGATTAAATAGCTCAAAAAGGCCAATCCACAGTCCTGAAATTCAAAAACTCCGCAAAAACTTTTATTATTGAACTTACTTATGTCAATCTGCGACATTTAAAAAGTGAATTGATTACAAATCAAGATTTCTTTAAAGATATGGAACGTTTTGGTAAGTCACTCTATAAAAGAAATGTATACTAGCATTACCAACAGCACGCCTGTGAACACAGTCAAGAATAAAAACTTTGTATGGAGGCAGTTTGTGAAATAGCGAAAATTTTAACAGACTGGGCCTTTAACATGCGGAAACAAAACGGCGATGAATACAAGGAACATACAATTAAAACCATTTGGAATGTTACCGCCAAAATGACAATGGAAAAATTTCATGACGAATTTGGAATTACTTTTAATCCATTTTTAGATATAGAGTTTAAGACCGCACGTGAAGCAAAAAATTCAAAACGAAAACAACTTCAGAAAGAACCCGAAAAAAGGAAAGAAAGTTCAGTTGCTTTAAAATACAATGAATTTAAAATGATGGTAAATAACTGCAATGAAGAGACTCCGCATGGACTACAAAAAAAACTCTTTCTTATATTATCTTATGAGTTAGCATGGAGAGGCGGTGAGGGAAGTACATGCCTTATGACCTATTTTAAGGAAGAAATGCATAACGAAGGGGATAAAACTGGGAGAATAGAATACAACCCGTTATTTACTAAAACAACACAAGGGGGTTCAAAGCCCTGCGCAACTTTAAAATGGTTAATTAAAAACCAAGCAGCTCCAGATTTGTGCCCAGTACGTTTGTATTTGAAATATCAACAGAAACGTCTTGAAATTAAAAATGGACGTCTATTTTTAACAGCCAATTTTTTCTGGGAGTGTAGCGGCAAGTGGTACAAGAATATTCCTGTCGGAAAAAACGAGTTAGGTAAATGGACAAACCGGGAAGCTGAAAAGGCTAGACTGGACACAGCAACAAAAAAAATTACTAATCATTCTCTGCGAGCCACAGCAGTTTCCCAATTAGCTAAGAGCGGAGTCGGCGAACAACAGTTAATTCAAATTACCGGCCATTCAAGTGCAAAATCTATTTCATCTTATCTTCAAATGGATAAAAACCACCATGAAAACATAGTTTCAAAGATGAGGGATAGTAGTCCTAATAACTTTGAAGAATCTTTTCAACAGTAATATACCGATAGAGGAGGCGTCTTATCGGTAATACCGATGTTTTTAACAAGAAATCGATTTTCTGACAAATTTTTACGAAATGTAATTTTTACTTATAATCTGATATGATCCCGAGAGCTTTAGCTCGAGGGTCTTATCTTTGATTATAAGTAAAAATTACATTGAGTGAAAATTTTCTTGGAAAATCGAGTTTCGAGTGAAAAACGAAGGTATGAAGATAAGAAACCGCCTCTAGAGATGTATTTTATTGGATAATTTACTGAACATAAAAATGAAGGCCGTCTGATAAAGGTAAATATACAAGTTAGAGGTGTTACTAATTTTTTATTTAAGTAAAAAAGCTACAAGCGTCTTTTCGAAAGCGTCTTTTCGAGCTAGCGGTAGTCTTATCGGGTAAGACGACCGTTACCAAGGTGGTTGCTATGAAAATGAGCGTTTTGATTGGTTCAATAAAAGTGAGGTGAATTATCAGCTACAGCAGCCGCAATCTTCTTCATGGATGTCTATGACAAAAACCTCAGCCACATCAAAACAAAATCACATTGTAAATTATTCTAATTGTACTTTTAGCGGAAACACATTTTATTCCTAATTTTAAGTATATTTTTAATAAATTTGTTACTTATTACGTAATTTATTGTACAATAATGTTTTTTTTTTAATATGAAATACAATTTTTCGGGAAATATTCCACCGAATACCACTCGTGCATCAAAAATAACCAGATAATTCTGCTTTCAAGCGTGTTGTAGTATTGTAACTGCATTCGGTTATTTTCATTTTTGATTAAATCTCGAAAAAGCCCTCCTTCTTCGAAGTCGGGCTCTTTCGGATTTAATCAAAAATAAAAATAAACTCATTCAGTTACAATACAACACGCTTTCAATCAGAATTATCGGTAATTTTGATGCACTAGTGGTATTATACCCGATAATCTTGTAATTTTAAAAAATGATACGCTTAAGTGAAAGAGAACGAATAGAAATATTAATAATGATTGGTTATGGAGATAGAATGCGCATACAATAGAAGTTTGCGAGCTCTTCAATAACAAATATCCTTCTAGTAAACAGATATGATTAGAAGTAATAAACCTGGGACTATATTGCACTTTTCTTCAAACGTCATATAGGTGATATTTTATGTGACGTTTCTCAATGACATTAAATGTCATTTATATGACTAGGAGTATAAGTACTTATATTCCTAGGCGTATAAATACATTATAGTACTATAAATTTATTTTTTTTTTCGTTATATTTATTGTTTTTAGCTTTGACCATTGCTTATTTAGCCACGAAATTTAAATTTATTTTAATTTATCAGTTTTAATAAACGAACATTTACACAATACACAACGATTATTGTGAACTGCTTTTAAAAATCCATTAGAGGGTCCATTAAATGGAGGTTGTTCGAGATTTTCCGCAGAGCTAGGTTGAAGAATTCTCTTAGCAATTTTGGTTTTACTTTGCACAGAATCTTCAATGTACCCTTCGGCAACTGCATCAGATTTCCAACACCCATGCCTTTTCAGCGTAGTGATATCCCCCCCACTATCAACAAGCATTGTTGCGGAAGTTCGTCTTAAACAATGCCCTGTATCTTCTTTCTAATTTTGAATGTTCTACTCTTATTAGTTTTAGTGTTGGGAATTTTTATTAGCAGCAAAGAACCCATATCTTCAAGATCGTCAACTGTCATATTCACTAATTCGTCGCAACGACATGCCCCAGATATTCCAAATATCAAAACTATCTAAAAAATTAAGGGTTGGTTAGCACAATGTGAAACAAACAAAATGTAATTTTATTACCTTCATCGCCAAATACTTTTCATCTGGGGCGTCAGACAAAAATTTGATGAACTGTTCCCTTGACAAGACTCTCGATTTCTTTGGCTTATAACCTTCTCCTTGCTTTTTTAAAAAAGCACGCAAATTGTTGTATTTTTCAATGTTCACATTATGCTTTAAATTTAACACGGACCTTATCATTGAATAATGAGCCCACAAACTAGAACTCTTCATTTTCAGTGCCATTTCGTTAAGATATGCCAATAAAACGTTCTCAGAGTATTGCATTACTTTTTTTCCGGTGCACCATTTGTTGAACTTGACAAAGGCAGCTTTATATACTGCACCAGATTTCGTCAGCAGCAAGTTTTGAATAGCTATTCTAGCTGCCTCTACTACCTCGGGAGGATCATCAGGCACTTCTAAACTCATTTTCTGTAGATTTATTCGAATTGTTCGGTCTCAACTGACGCGACACCGAATTTGAAATATTTGTTTTGATAGATGCCAAATAAGTACGTATCCATGATAACGATACCTAAAAGGGAATATACAGTAAAATAAGTTAAAAATTCAATCTTGTTATCGTCATTAAAAAATTCGTTTTCTTTTATTGTTTTATCTCGAATAATATGATGCACGTTTGAAGAAAAAATAGTATATGATATTCGGAGAATGAGATATTTTATGTGCTTCGCAACTTTCCACGCTCAACACATAAAGTATCTCTTATTCTCCTAATATCATAATGTACTATTAGACGACAAAATAAAACATTTCTCAGTAGGTAAAGCCTTCTACTCTTTGAGGAATACTTTCAGTGTCCATTTACTCTTTTCTAGGGCCTGTCAAGTTTTAATTTGTATTAGGTCTTAATGTGGATGTAGTATTCTAGCGATGCATCTCGATGGCCGAATTTGAGCTTTACAGAGCGTATAAAATCGAAGAAGTGTAGACGGTGTATATTCGTAAAATTCACTCCCAGTTTCGGCTTGGTATATAGTAATATGCCAAAGATATTACCACCAAAATTAACGCCCAATAAATTAATGAAACCAAGGAAATCGAATATACTGCGACAACTATATCTGGCTATTTAACGTTAAGTTTTTGTAATGGACAAAAGATTTCAAATAAATTTTAAAATTTTAAAATTATAAAAAAATATTTTTTTCTAAATAAATAAAAAACTATTTAAATTATTTAACTAATTTAAAAACAATTCTTTGTAAACAATTGGAATATTGTACTGTTCGCGTGTTAACCCTTTTTAAAATAAAATTAAAAATAAAATAAAATAAAATAAAATAATTTTTATAAAAAACTAACTAAGTACTTTAAATCCAAGTATTTTCTATCAGTTGATCACTGTCGAAGAAACAAACAAAATTTTTGCAAGTGTAATAACATAACTAAAAATTAAAATGAAAAAACTTTTAATTTCTTTTCACTTCCCGGTAACTTGTGGTATTTTCGACTGTTCACTTTAAGCGCACGACATCAACTGAAGAAAAATCTGAAGAAACAAAGTATTTATAAACTCGGTCAGAAACAAGTCAAAACTAGTTAATACAAGCACTGACAAGCAGGACACCTGCAACGGGTTTCTTTCGATTAAGTTGTCTCATCAATTAAAATTTGACTATATTTATTACTTTTAAGAATGTTAATTGCTGTCTCTTTGGATACCGACAAAGGGATTCCACAAAAGTAGGTCACGTAATTAAATTTATGACTAATAAATTTTTAAAGTCTTCTAGGAATTCTTTATAAATCTGTTATTTCTGACATATTTATTTCATATTTTCCCTATAAATACGAAGCATTTTTAGCGGAAAAGGAGTCTGAAAAAATGTGTCGCGTTGTTTAAAAGTCGTCCCGCCGAAAGTAGTCGTGAAGTATAGTGGAAAAGTCTTAGTGAAAGTTAGTTGTCTACTAGTTACTCTGCCCATTTTGGTATTTTTGGGTTTTCTGGTGGTTTAATTAATGATAGTGCATTGACCTGTAGTACATTTAAATTCAGTGAAGAAAATTTAGTTTTTTCTACTTAAATTTTACTAGTGGAACTTGAAGTAATAAAAAGTAAGTGTCGGGAACAATTTATTTTTGACTAAGATTTTGGATAGAAAATATTAATTTTAAAGTAAACGGTGGTTCTTCGAAAATGTTCTAAAATTTTACTAAATACTTATTAATAAAACGAAGTGTGTAAAATTAAATTGAGTTTGACTCTCTATAGCAATAATAAAAGCTCCCTACGAAAAATCACAGATTGATATTTAAAGTTACAGAATCGCTCCCTTTAAATAGAAATATAGTGCTCCTTTAACTTTTCCAAGTTTATTCAAGACACAGTGGCGTAACACACTGGTACTACGAACCCACACGAAGAGAATTGTAACGGCGCCTAAGAGAAAGGTCGATAATAAAGTAAGTAAAACTTAGTCGATATTGTAGCGGGCGTTACATTTTCATAGAAAAAAATTGCCACATAGATTTGGTCACTGCCACCACAACACAAAATATCTTCCAGTATACTTTCTACATAATACCAAGTTTTGTTAAAAGGTCATGTTTACTTAACCTTTATCAATTTGTTATTCGCAGAAAGAAGATAAAAATAATTTTTAAAAGAGATAGGATAAAAAAAATATAAACAAATTTAACGAAGATTATCTCAAAGTAATCTATAAAAAGGAATGAACAGTATAGATCAGCTCAGTGTGTTAACGGCTTTTAGTCGAAAATGAAGTTTATACTGTGTGTTATCGCTATTTTTGCCGGTGAGTATATTTTAATTAATTATCGTTTTCAATTTTTCCATTGCAATAAACATGATTTATTTCGACTTAACAATAAAGATAATGTAGCACTACTGATGGTGGTCTTTGTCTTAAAGTCAAAAAATTGCTTAAAATTCTTTAGTAATTACATACTATTGTCTGGTCTGCATCGCTACTTTTATTTACTCTCATAAACATATTTTAGCTCTTCAGAATGTTGAGTGTGGTGTGCCTAATCGTGACATTGAAATGGAAATGATGATGCAGTATCAGAGGTCCAGACAAACGAGACCCGAAGAGAGATTACAAAGCATATTCGACAACATTTGTCCTGGATATAGTCAAAAACTCCAGGTACTCATTTCAGAAATATTTTTTTACAGCTGCCTTCGAAAGATTTTAGATTTTAGTCGCATAAATATCTAAGGTCCTGTTTACATAAGGACATTACACGTGCCATGCAATAAAACATTGCTTGCAAGTTGTAAGCAAGCGCATTTGTGACTTTGGAAAGCTGTTGCAATTTCCTTTACATTGAATCTTGAATCAAATTAGAACACGCGCTATTCCTCACACAGTATGCAATTTTTGTGTAAAATCATAGGTAGCACAAGAGAATACCAAGAATATCCGTTAATCCATGCGAAGCCAAGTCAAACTCAAAAATGTCTTCATTTGCAAATGTGTTCACTAATCAGCAGTGGTTGCTTTTCAGTTCATAGAATTATAAATGTAATTTTAGTCATGAGTATAAACAAGAAAAAAATTAATTTTACGTTAGCAATTTCATTGCTACTGGAACAACTAGTGGATAACTTGTGTTGTAACCCTATGTTTCCACATGTGTATATAAGTTTATATGTATAGGTACAATACTTTATTTTTAGTAAGAATACGTCATTCAACCTTATTTTTATAGATACCTAATTATCTTAGATATTATACCAGACGATAGTAAAACGGCGACAGACCCTTCTATTGTAAGTTTATTATTATCTCTTCTAAATTTTAATTACTGTTTATTTAAAAACCTTTTCAAACAGAACAGACTAATTTCTATGATAGACGCCAGGTATCGAAATATTTAACCATAACAAAACTTTCCATTTTAGAGAAATTACTCATTTTATTAAATTAGTTTATTGTATCACATTGTAAACTTTGCAAATGGGCTTTATCACTCTTTGTTAAAAACATATTCTTGTTAAATAACAAGAAAGCTTTATTTGATTTGCTTTGAGTTGATTTAAGACCGCCCATTTTCAAAGGCACGCCCAAATTAGTCCTTAGGTTAGCTCTTAGAAATTTGAGAAGGGAGGTTACTTCTGAACATTTGTAAGAACAACTTGTGCTCCCAAAATATTTTAAAATCGTATTTCTTACAAATAAACGAAAGTGTTTTCTTTTTCTTCGTATAAAAGAGTTAGTTTTATTTCTTAGTTTAAAACTTAAGGTTCTTGTGAATTTAGTCACAACGCTCGTGGCTAGATCCACAACATTGGTGGCAGCGGAAAACTTTTCGGATTTTTGAAGGAGCGCCAAGACGCAGCAAATATCCAAGAAGTCTCAGAGAAGGAAGCAAGAAAGTCCAGAGGCAATTTGAAGGTGCGCCAAGACGCAGCAAAGACCCCAAGGAAACAGAAATCAACTGAATTAGTTTGAAGGAGCGCCAAGACGCAGCAGACTTTTACAGCCGGAAGTCGACCTTAGTTCACAACCATCTGCAGATTCCCGACGCGGAGTACGAATCCAGGTTAGCCAAGGCTTTGGAAAATCGGAGACGTAGTGCAGGATGAACAAGTAAGTCCCTTCTTTGTTTTCTGTGTGACGCTATTTTCTTTGTAACCTTTTTTAGTGTTAGGTTAAGGATAGGTATTTGATTTCAATATAAAAATATATTTTTCTTTTGTGATACTGCAAATAACAAATTATTATTATAAAAAATTATCAAATCAACTAAAATTATACTGACAAATTATCAATTTATTATTATTACATTAAGTTAAGTAATCAAAAAAAAAAAAATGAGTGATAAAAATGCATTTGACGTTTTAAACCAAATAGACTCTTTTGATGGGCATGGCGATACAAATTCACTAAATTTCTTTCTTAAAAGTTGTGACGCTATGATGAAAATTGTTAAGGAAACAGAAAAAAATAAGTTAGCTGAGTTAATTTTTGCAATGAAATTAAAAGGGAAAGCACAAGAAGTAACTCAATATCACGAATTTGAAAACTGGGAAACAATAAAAGACTTTTTACTTGAACATTTTACAGATAAGAGACCTCCTTCACATTTTTTAAATTTATTAATGAACATTAAACAAAACTATAGGGAAAGTATAAAAGAATACGGAGAGCGTATTCAAGCTCTTTTTAATAAGTACAAAGAAACTTGTAATTTAAATCATAACTTAAATGAAGCTAAAGTGCTTATAAATAGTTTACAGTCTGTGTTAGTAAGCAATTTTAGAAAGGGTTTACATGACGAAAAAGTGCAGATGCGAATAATAGCAGAAAACACCGTCGATTTAGATAGGGCAATCTCAGTGGCAATAGAACTCGAACTTGAGCAAAATGATAAATATAAAACTAGTCAAAATTTTAGAAATATTAATGTCACACAAAATCGCCCAAGTAGAAATCAAAATGTTATGACCCCCCAAAGTCAAAGCTCGTGTATGTTTTGTCACAAAAATAATCATTTTACATCACAGTGTAGACAACTTTACCGCTTCGAAAATAATCAAAATAATAGTAATTTTAATTCAAATAATAATCATCAAAATTTCTATTCACAACAAAGAAAATTTAGTAATTCTGGAATACATAACAACCGCCGTGATTATTTTAGGGAAAATAATTCTTATACGCCAAATAATAATATGAGTCGTTCAATTCCAAATAATAATAGCAATTATCCTCGCAATTATAATAATCAACAAAATTATAATAATCGTAGTTCTAATAATCATAATGACCACAGGCATCGATTTTCTAATCAACAAAATTTTTCTTTTGAGAACGCCAATTATCAAAAATACCCCATGCAACAAAGAACTTTTAACGAACAAAATCATTCACATCAATATCACCCCAATCAACAAAATTCTAGTGAATCTTTTATTCCACAAGTACAAACTGTTCAAGCACAAATGTCAACCCAAAACAATCCCGTCAATTCTACCACACTAACTAGCGCGCCTCGCGAAAATTGTTCGGGAAACGAATTGTAAACCATAGC
The DNA here is from genome assembly GCA_963920685.1 of Polydrusus tereticollis. Classification (NCBI taxonomy): domain Eukaryota; kingdom Metazoa; phylum Arthropoda; class Insecta; order Coleoptera; family Curculionidae; genus Polydrusus; species Polydrusus tereticollis. The sequence continues at coordinate 140,022,072 of OY987328.1, forward strand.
CGCGAACAGCCGACAATGGTTTCTTATAATAGCTGTTCAAAAAATAATAATAATACATTTTATTCTCCAGATACGCCTAATAAAAATATTTTGAATAATAACATAAAATCAAATATTTCGTGCAAAACAATTTTACTTTCCGAAAACCATAAACAACTAGATATAATTGAAATAAATACTTCTGATACAAATAATTCTACAGTGCAACTTTTATTAGATACGGGTGCCGATGTCTCTCTTTTAAAAGCAGGTAAATTAAAGGACCACTCCATTATAAATAAAGAAATAATCGTAGAATTAAAAGGTATTAGCGAACAACCAATTTACACCTTAGGTACCTGTTGTATTTTAATCAAATTAGAAAACAATAAAACCGTAACACATTCATTTCACATTGTTTCGGATAATTTACCAATCAAAAACGACGGTCTTTTAGGGCGTGACTTTTTGCAAAAATATAGAGCCAAAATCGATTATGAAAAAGAAACGTTGTTCTTTAATGGTAATTATTTTAAAATTTTACCATCCGAACCGTGTAAAATTTTTATTCCTGCGCGATGCGAAACAATAATTCCTGCATTAGCAATTATTTCAAATACTGAGGGAATAGTAGAATTAAAACAAATTTCTGATAAACTTTATTTAGGGTCTACTTTAACAAAAGTGAAAAACCATAAATGTTTTGTCAGTATTCTAAATATTTCGGACGAAACTTTAACAATAGCAATGCCAAGAGTTAATATTGAACCATTTATTTCTAATGATTATAATGTTATCGAAACAAATAATATTAATCATATCGAACGTTTAAATAAATTAAGAAACGCTATTAATCTTGAAGGCTTAAATACTGAAGAAACTACCTCATTATTGGAAACTTGTAGTCAGTTTAGCGACATTTTTTATTTAGAAGGTGATAAACTCTCTCACACAAACACAGTTAAACACAATATACAAACAGATTCCGCCAAAGGACCAATTAACATTAGACCTTATAGATTACCATTTAAACATCGCGAAGTAATAAAAAATCAGACCGATCAAATGTTAAAAGATGATATAATTTCACCTTCTTGTAGCCCATGGAATAGTCCTCTATTAGTTGTACCTAAAAAAACCGATCCGTCGGGCGAACCAAAATATCGCGTATGTGTAGATTTCAGAAAAATTAACGATATTACGATAGGTACAGATGCGTTTCCCCTCCCTAACATTACAGATATTCTTGATCAACTCGGAAAAGCTAATTATTTTACTACCCTAGACTTGGCTAATGGTTTTCACCAAGTACCAATGGATGAAAAAGATAAATTAAAAACTGCATTTAGCACTTCAACCGGACATTACGTATACAATCGAATGCCATTCGGATTAAAGGGGGCTCCTGCAACCTTTCAACGATTAATGAATGCGGTTTTAAGCGGTCTTAATGGTTTAAAATGTTTCATTTATTTAGACGATGTAGTAATTTATGCCAATAATTTAACAGAACATAACCAGAGATTAACCGAAATATTTCAAAGATTTAGGCAACATAACTTAAAAATTCAACCATCAAAATGCTCATTTTTACGTAAAGAATGTTTATATTTAGGACATATTATCACAGAGGACGGCATTAAACCCGATCCTGCAAAAGTAGAATGCGTCTCAAAATTTCCTCAACCCAAAAATTCAAAAGATATAAAATCATTTTTAGGTTTAGTTGGCTACTATAGGAAATTTATTCAAGATTTCGCAAAAATCGCTAAACCTCTTACCAAACTATTAAAAAAAGATGAAAAATTTATATGGGATAACGAATGCAGTATTTCATTTCAAACACTCAAACAAAGTATAATCTCGCCACCTGTACTTCAATACCCCGATTTTTCTAAAGAATTCATAATTACTACAGACGCTAGTAATTATGCAATAGGCGCCATTTTGTCCCAGGGTAAAATTAACAGTGATCGACCAATAGCATTCGCCAGTAGAACATTAAATGCGGCTGAACAAAATTACTCGACCACTGAAAAGGAGTTAGCAGCAATAGTCTGGGCAGTAAAGCATTTTCGGCCATATGTATTCGGCACTAAATTTAAAATAGTCACAGATCACAAACCGTTACTTTATGTTTTTAACATAAAAGACCCAGGCTCGCGACTTACACGTTTTAGATTAAAATTAGAAGAATATAACTATGAAGTAATTTATAAGGCCGGAAAGAAAAATACAAACGCCGACGCATTAAGTAGAACAATTAATATTGTTAACAGAAACCTAATTACGGATTATACCGAATTTCAAAGTTATCTTAAAAATCATATTGTTTTAAACTCTAAAATAAAAGAAAAAAATACGACATATTTTCAAACCAATGAAACAGACCCAATAGTATTATTTTTACCCAAAAATTTTGACAAAGAAAAATTTAAAGTCTTAGAAAATAACCAACAAGTAAAAATTTTTTTTGAATGCTTTAATAAAAATACCGAACTTAATATCCCGTCTGCTCTCCATTATCAGGAACTCAATATGTTTTTGCTAATCGATAATGAAAATACTTTTAGTGACGCTAATTATGAAAACATCTGGTCCTGCTTAATTGACCTCAGAAATATTGTAAGTAACACTAAAACTAAACTTTCAATAATTAAACACCACTATAATCCGTTAATCAAATGGGAAATAATCTACCCAATGCTTAGATACCTTTTCGCAAATATAGATGTCGAAATAACAATATACAATAATAATTTAATAAACCCTACCGAGTCAAATAAAACCACTATTCTAGAAGAATACCATAATTCTCCGTTAGCAGGTCACCAAGGAGTATCTCGTACATATAAAAAACTCGCACAATTATACAACTGGAGAGGTATGAAAAAAGACGTAAAAAGGTTTATAAAAAAATGCAAATTTTGTCAAAAAAATAAATTATCGCGAAAAACTAAAATGCCAATGGTAATAACTACTACCGCATCTAAACCTTTTGAAAGGTGTTTTCTTGACGTAGTCGGTCCTTTACCTGAAACGGAATCGGGCAATAAATACATACTTACCTTCCAGGATGACTTAACAAAATATAACATTAACATTCCAATGATAAATCAAGAATCACTTACTGTAGCAGATCATTTTGTAAAAAATATAATTTGTCTCTATGGAATACCGGAAATATTAATTACCGATCAAGGAACAAATTTTTTAAGTGAACTTTTTAAAAATATGTGTAAAATGCTAAAAATAAAAAAAATTCAAACAACTAGTTATCATCCAGAATCAAATGGGGCATTAGAGAGGTCTCATAGGGTTTTGGAGGAATATTTGCGACATTTCATATCAGATACGCAACAAGATTGGGATAACTGGATTCCATTTGCTACATTTACCTATAATACAACTACACACACAGCCACAAAATTTTCACCTTTTGAACTTTTATTCGGTTTTAGTCCTACTTTACCAACGTCAATTAATCAACCTTTAAAAATGTCTTATACATATGATGACTTTATAGAAAATCTAAAACAAAAAATGCAGTATTCCAGGCAAATTGCCAGAGAAAATTTACTTCACAGTAAACATATTTCAAAAAATAATTACGACAAACATAGTTTTCCCAGAAATTTCACAATAGGAGATAAGGTACTACTATATGATGAGTCTGTCCGTAGAGGCAGAAGTAAAAAACTTTCCTCATTATGGATAGGACCATATATAATTTCAGATAAAATTTCTGACCTAAATTATGTTATTCAAAAAGGAAAAAATAAACAAACAATTCATGCAAACAGATTAAAGCACTTTTATGACTAAAAAAAAAAAAATATATTTTTATAAAACAAGATAAAAAAAATAAAAAGAAAAAAAAATAATAAAAAAAAAAATGTCTAACAATACTTTTTCTCTTTTCAGATTTGTCCTTTTCATTAATATTTTCGTTTTAACGATGGCTCAACCTGAGTTTAACGTAACGTACTATGACCACAACCCTGGCATCCATTTTGAGAAATTGGGAGAAATGCGGCTTTACAACAACAAGTGGAAAATAATAACTTTTGTAAATATAGATAATCTTAGCGATAAGTTTTTAAGCTTAAATAATTATTATAGGAAAACCTTAGATTTGTGCGGCCACGAAAATGCACAATATCACTATTACATATGTGAATCTTTTATAAAACACTCTAAGTATAGTCTACAAAAAATTGATAGAGAATTACAAGTTTTGCATGAGCTAATAGGGCATAAAATTGTTGCTAGAAACAAAAGAGGATGGTTTGATATAATAGGTAAAGCTACAAAAGTTTTATTTGGAGTTCTAGATAGTGACGACGCAAAGTATTACGACCAAAAAATTTCGGAATTTTCAAAAGATGAATCCTCGGTACTTCATCTATTAAAAGAACAAACAAAAATAGTACAATCCACCCTAGTGAATTTTAACAATACCATAGGCACCTTAGACTTTAATGAAAGCATCCTAAAGGGCAATATAGAAAAAATTGGTAAACAATTAAACAAAAACCAAAAAGATATACAATTCTTAACGTTAAAAACAGTATTGGAAGATCATGTAGTAGTAACAAATATAATCCTAAATCAATTACAACTAGAAATTATGTCACTCACTAACGCAATCCTTGTTTCAAAGAAAGGTATACTACACCCTGCTATTATCACACCTGTTCAATTAACAAAAGAATTAAGACAAGTAACTGAATCTCTACCTCATGGGCTGGAATTCCCCGCACCTTTAGATTTAGCAAATGCAAATATGTTCCTAAATATAGTTGAGTTACAAGTTTTCTTTGAAAATAAACGTTTAGTATATATTATAAATATACCACTAGTAGAAACACAATTATTTTACTTATATAAAATAACACCATTTCCCAAACTAATAGCATTAAACGAATTTATTTTGATCCACCCTTCATCTAAATTTATAGCAATTGACGAAAGCAAACAACAGTTTATACAAATTTCAGATATCGAATACACTTCTTGTCTTAAATTACTAGAAAATAAAATTATTTGTAAGCAACAAAAACCTGTATCTCTTGCCCATCTCGTAGACAATTGTGAGATAAAATTGTTACAAGGTACAAGTAAAATACCAGAAAATTGCGATAAACGCATTGTTATGTCAGATAGAGGAATTTTTATTCAATTATTAACAAGCAACACTTGGTTATTTGCAGTACCTCAAACAGAAACTTTAACTATTTCTTGTGTAAATAAAAATAAACCGATAGATTTAATGTTAAAAAATTGTGGTAGCGTCACACTAGCGAAACAATGTAAGGCCTACAGTCCATCGGCAATGTTGGTGCCCCACGACAACACATATCAGTCCGAGATGTATAGTGAAATTGTTCCATCAGTTGATATAAGTGATGAGTGTTGTGAAAAAGGTAAAACAAACCAAATGAATTTTTCTGAAATTTTGTTAAGTGAAAACTATAAAATCTTAAGTAAACACATACCAGAATTAAATATTGCTAGTCATAAGCTGGACGACATAGAAAGGCTGGCAGATAACATTCAAAAAAAGAAAGAAATTTCTCATTACACAACTTTTACTTCAACTCTAGCATATATTTTAGCAATAATTACTGTTTTGTTTATAGTTTATAAGATATATAAAAAATGTTGCTGTCCAAAAAATAAAAATTCATGTTGTGGCATAATACCAAATTTTTGCATTAGAGTCAATCAAAATGTAGAACCATCTTTCGCCGACGATAGATATGTAACACGTTATGTTCATAGAAATAGAACCTCGGAGAATATAAACAATGCTGACGATTCAGAGGAAGAAAGTATTGCTTTACAAGTTCATCCACGTAAAAGCATTGGTTATACACCCACGAGGCGACCAACCAAACAAATTTAAAATGTATAATATCTATATAGGATAAAAATACTGATTTTATATATCGCCATTTATTTTTAAGTGCATTAAATTAGTAACGAGTAACTAGGTATATTAATTTAAATAGCTTTATTGATCTTATCAACATGTAGCTTAGTCAAGAACCATATTATTAGGGTTATTAACGAAATAATTTAGTTTAAATTTCATTATTGTATTTAAGTCAAGTTTTGAGATTTTACTCCATTTAGATTACATAAAATCTCTCATTAAGGTGGGAGGTGTTGTAACCCTATGTTTCCACATGTGTATATAAGTTTATATGTATAGGTACAATACTTTATTTTTAGTAAGAATACGTCATTCAACCTTATTTTTATAGATACCTAATTATCTTAGATATTATACCAGACGATAGTAAAACGGCGACAGACCCTTCTATTGTAAGTTTATTATTATCTCTTCTAAATTTTAATTACTGTTTATTTAAAAACCTTTTCAAACAGAACAGACTAATTTCTATGATAGACGCCAGGTATCGAAATATTTAACCATAACAAAACTTTCCATTTTAGAGAAATTACTCATTTTATTAAATTAGTTTATTGTATCACATTGTAAACTTTGCAAATGGGCTTTATCACTCTTTGTTAAAAACATATTCTTGTTAAATAACAAGAAAGCTTTATTTGATTTGCTTTGAGTTGATTTAAGACCGCCCATTTTCAAAGGCACGCCCAAATTAGTCCTTAGGTTAGCTCTTAGAAATTTGAGAAGGGAGGTTACTTCTGAACATTTGTAAGAACAACTTGTGCTCCCAAAATATTTTAAAATCGTATTTCTTACAAATAAACGAAAGTGTTTTCTTTTTCTTCGTATAAAAGAGTTAGTTTTATTTCTTAGTTTAAAACTTAAGGTTCTTGTGAATTTAGTCACAACGCTCGTGGCTAGATCCACAACACTTGTGTGTGTGTCATTTACTTGCATGATATATAAACGATCACGCAACATATTTTTTGCAGAAGCAATACTTTGCAGGTGAAAACAAACCGTAAAAATCTAAATTTATTTATACAACCTCCTGGTTCGTTAAGTTATTAGCAAATATTGGAACAATCAAAGGACTAATAAAAACTCCTTTAACAATTAAATAAATACAACAACAACATTAAAAACGCACTGAGAAAAGAGTTAAATAGCCATTATTAATGCCGAAAAATGTAGCTTGAAGAAAACATAAATATTTAGATTAATGTCCGACGAAAACAGCTGACAGCCAAAAGGACGACCGTTAATAACAGCTGATCGTGGTGCTATTGTCAGGTTTATATTGTAGCGATATTGTTGCTGTTTTCCTTTTCCGCGTTTAAACAGATTATTATAAGATATTACCCAACTTTTAGAACCTTTCCCATCCTGGCAGAGAATGTCTCACCTACAAGTGATCTCTGCTGGACAATAACATTGAATTTAAAACAAAAAAACGAATCAGAAACCGGTTTGCGCCCTTCGAACCAATGTAAGTCTAGTTTAGAAATGCTATGGCAATTAAGTATATCTTTTGCAAAAATTTGCACAAATTGTGTATCGATATAAAACCAGTCATGTTCGGCAACACTGTCAGTAATCTATTCTTTCAAAGCCGTTAAAAGAGAGTTCTCGCGTTGAAATTGTTTAAAAATACTGTCATTTCCGAAACTTATTTTTCAAATTTTGACCAAAAAAGTGCCCCATCCAACAATTTTTTCTTTTAATATATTCTATACACCGTGAGCTCTCGATTGAAATTTCAAAAATTGTTAAAGTTGAGTTGCAGTAAACGGAACATATTATAAGACAAAAAATATATTATGTATAATGTCCTTAGTCCATACCAATGACCTGATGACATAATTAATTATTGTCACTGGTCTCGCCAAAGTCTAAAGTAGAAAAACTCAAAATTACGGTGGAAACTTTCTGCTTCCCCGACGCCGCGCCAACACCCAACAAAGGTCAATGATTAAATTATGGCGGGAAAACCCCCGACACTGTCGTTAGCACGAAACGTCATATTTCCGTAAAACTCTATTGACTGACTTCTTCCGGGTATAAAACAGGTTGCTTGTCGTAAGTCAAAATGTGTCAAGAAGTAAATACTAATACCCGTAACTAAAGAATTTATTAAGGGCTAATTGACTATTAAACAGGTTAGGTAGTTGATATCAGTAACTTGTTTAATAAAGAGAAGTAATTGTTTAATTCCGGTAAGTGACTTGTGTCAGAACTGTTTTTTTTCTTGTCACAATTAATCAAAAATACTAGTGGGTATTAAACATATAATTATTAAACATGTTTTATATACCCATTTTTTTCAGTGCGTAAAGACTGATTGCTTCCTTACGCCAGATCCATTTTCAGACACGCTTTGCATGATAGTGGCTCGTTAGTAAGGCTGATCCAAGAAATATTTCTAATTATTGATACTAGATTCACAAACCGAATAGGATTTTAAGGTAGCGCTGCCTGGCACGTATTTTAATGACCTGCTTGTCTCGACATTGCAGGAGTGTCCTTCTCCTTTTCTGATTGAGCCAGGTGATGCATTTGATCGCCACGAGATGCCGCTCTAAGCTACATCTCATCTATCGTTGATCTAAACTAATGGTATTATATTGTAGAATGCAACAATGGAGTTAACAACCTGTCAAAATACTATCAAACAATCCGAAGAAACAGTTTGCTCAATTGCAAGGAATGATGTCAAGAGATGTTTCAGTCCCATTATAAGTTTGTTAGAAGAGTGTCTGCCAACTGAATCAAAGCCGATTCCCGCTTTAGCCATGGATACATTAATATCTACATCAAACTATCTTTGCAGAATCGATGGAGAACATCTTTTTGGTACGATTATTACAATATTACATCAAGGGTCTTCTGCCAAAAGGTCGTATCAACCAAAGCATGATTTTACAGTATACAATAAAAATATTTTAAAAATTAGTGGAAAATTTTTACATATTATTTATAAATAAATGTTAGTAAGATGCGTTTCGGACACTACTATTTACTTGACGAATTTGGTGAAAACAAACCGTAAAAATCTAAATTTATTTATACAACCTACTGGTTCGTTAAGTTATTAGCGAATATTGGAACAATCAAAGGTTTATACGCAAAAGTAAGAACAAGTTTAATAAGAAAATAATGAAAACCCAATTACAAAGATGCCGACTTTAATTTGGATGAACCGAAAACGTTTCAATATTGACACTTTTTGTTTCCACCGCTTTGACAAAATCTTCTCTGTCATTGCTTATAAACTCATCTCATCTTCGTCATCTGTATTGTCGTTGGAACATTCATTTTGAATGGCTGGGAAATTTTTATAAAAATCGTGGTATTCTGATATAATAGTATCATCTTTGCATAATGCCATTAAATATTTATACTTTTTTTTAGTTATCGAGATTTTTAGTCTATAGGCTGCAAAATATTGGAAGAATGTCTCCCTCTTCCTAAGTTGGTATGGATTTCTTCATATTGAGTCTAAAATTCGCACTTGACACACATTGAATTCGGAAACTCTTTGCTTAAGAGTAAACATCTAACATCCTTCCAATTTAAAATCGTTGAACAGTAACCTTGTGAATGTTAGGCATTTTGGAAGATTTTAAGCTTTTAAAATCCAGGAAGTCATTGTATGTCCAGCGATTTACTTAATACGACAAACCCCGTCTCTTGGCCATTCTTACCACACTATTCCAATCATTACTCACATATATTTTTTGCGTACTCGCTAGGCTTTTCTATGGCGGAGTGCATTGAGTCACACTCCATGCATGTGTCTCCCCTCTCCCGGTTGAAGAAAATTCATTTCAATTGTTTCCAATCCATCATGCTTCAAAAGTGAATATTGCAGCATACAAGCAATTATGGCATTTTTATTTTGACCGGGCATGAGTCAAAATATAGTCGAAGCTGTATCAATTTATTAGGAAGAGAAAGAATTAATTTTAATACGCAAGTTGCTGTCCCTTTGTCCATCCCATAGAAAAGCGTGTCCTTGTTTGGAAGCTTGCGTTTATAAAAGACAGGTTTTCCAAAAATATGAGACAATTTAAGACGGCTTCTAGGTCAAAGTTTGCCAAAACTATGAGATCTTCTTGGACAACTTTTTTATCGACTTTTCTATATTCATCTGCTGCATCGCTTTTAGCATAAGGGGCATACTCTTCCTGAGCCTTTCCTGTAACAGCGTCTGCGTCTTCTTTCCAAAAGTTTCAAAACAGCGCTAGTTCTTTCTTGGGTGATAAAGCCAGTATTTTTCTTTATTACGACTTCTTTGTATATTATTTTTTAAACGGATTTAGTCTGCTATAAACAAATTGTACATACAACTTTCTGGCAAATTTTATTTGGCGATAATTGTTAATACGTCTAAAGAAATAAGTAAATAGCGACCTAATGATCAGGCTGATGGATACGACATTTTGGCATGACAAATATATTAGTATAAATTTATAATATTAAAAGTTATAAGCCCAAAATCGCAATTTTGTGGATACGCCTTTCTGGCAGGAAACTTTCGATATGTTGTGCAATGAACGAGTCAATTTTTTATGTATTTCTTTAATACGGTGCAAGATCAACGACCCATTTACTATGAAAATGGAAAAAAATCTAACAATGAATTCATAGTAAAAACACAAATTAATAAGCAGTGAGAAAACCCTGCAAAATCTCTGAATTTGTAAATTTAGTCTCTGTGTGTTGCCTCCTTTATTTTCCAGTGTAATTGTAGCGGCAAAAATTATTATATATATATATATATATAAAAAACATTTAGTTGTGCAATATTTTTATTCTGTCGCTTCCTAGATTATTTGATGATTGGTATTAAATGAGTCACTGACAGAATTTGTGAAATTTGGGTATAAGGTGGTGAATCAAATTAAAAATGAAATAAAAACGTATTATTTAAAAACGTCGCTGAAAACATACTATTACACTGCAGTGACTAGAAATTTGCACACAATTTACTTTTCCGCTAACATCAAATTTTACACAAAAGGCGAGAAGATTATGTTTTAATTAATTTTCTTACAATATTTTAATTTTTTTTTTAATTTTTTCTTAAAATAAAACCTCTTCTTATAATAAAAAGTTTAATTATTGTACTTATTTGGTCCTACAATTCATATCTCCCCAAACCGCGCTCTCATATCCTGCCCCCCTCTGGTCCATTGGGTGGCGACGTCCTTTTAACCAGCTCTTCGGGATATAATTGTTCATGTTTTAAACACGTTTGAATAATTTCGATTTGTTTTAGAACTTGCAAATCCATGTCTAAGGAAGATAAACTCCAAAACCCAAGAGTGTCTTAGACAGATTACTTCCAAAATACAAGAGTATCAATCAAATCTACCATCCGCACAAAATATTTGCATGTAAGTAATTTTGCTTTTTGAATATGTGAGGAGTCCCGTTACAAAACTTTTACCCCGCCTTGAAAGCAGATATTTATACTTTAAAGGTTACCGAGAAATATTGCCTCAGATTTTAGGCATTTTGGTAAACTTGCATAGGATGGATTGACTAAGTTATACAGGGTGTCCAGAAACTCTCCTGACAAACTGTAAGGAGTGTTTATCCAACAAAAAATAAGAAAAAAAAATTCCTATAAACATAGGTCCGCAACCGCTTTATTTTTGAGATACAGGGTAAAGTACTTCCCAACATATTTCGTTTGGCCTAATGACTGCAATAAAACCCCTCATAAACTCGATTTTTGCTTTCGCAGAGACGTATTAACCCACATTTATTTTTAATGCCAGTTTATAATAACAATAGATAGGTACATTTCTTCATTTGTTATCAAAATTATTAAACTGTCTTATTAAGGTTTTCTAGAAACAACTTAATTATTAGGATATTTCTCAAAACTTTTTAGTTACAGGTAGCTGTTTATATAGCTTAGATAAATAGTAAACATAATATTCGAAATATATTAGTACCTATCTATTTTACTTTGAGACAGTGTGCGACAAGTTAATATTAAAAGTATGTGGAGACCTCGGGAATCTTCAGCTAATACGATATCTAGCTACCCTAAACATTCCAGGAAGCATTTATCTTCTGACTCCAAAGTGATCGTTAAAAATGTATGTGAATCGTTATTAAAAAGATGCCACCCTAAAGTAATTGCCATTAAAAATACCAGTGAAATGACGAAAGTTCCATTATCGACGGTACGAGATATTATGCTAAAAGGATCTTTTAAAAGAAAAGTTCGCCAAGATACCGGAAAATGAAGTGCGTAGATGATTGTGACAAAGATGTTATTTGCAGGAAAATATACCAAATGTATCGAGAAAATGTTGTGCCCACGTTAGATTCTTTAAAAACACGGTTAACAACTGACGATACAACGATATCATGTAGCAGGACAAGTCTTTACCGCGCTTTGCAAGAGATGGGATTTAAGTATAAGACAATAAACAAGAAAGAATTATTATCCAGAAGATTAAGAAAAATGAGATTTCTGTACCTTAGGGAAATAAAAAAGTTTAGATCCGAAAAACGTTCAATAGTAGTTTATCTGGATGAAACGTGGTTTGACACTCGTGAGACTGTCAAAAAGGGATGGGTTGATTTAACTGAAAAATGCAAAAATAAAGCCCCTTCAAACTAAGGTAAACGAATAAACATTGCTATTATAAGGTATTACTATGGCTCTTCATTTAACTACAAAATCCGTTCCTGTGCAAAGCAGCTCCCCTTATTTCATTTCATTTCAGTAATATAAACAGTGATGCCAGGTAGATTTCGCTGGTTGGCACGCTCATCGACAGTTTTATATGGGTAATTTTACTAAGAAATTCTTTAAAAACGTAGGTTTGGCAATCGAACAGGTAACAGGATTTCTTTGGGTGTTTACAATATAATAAAACTATTATTGCAGTTATTAGGTCCAATGAAATATGTTCTGATGGACTTTACCACAATTTTTAAACGGAACAAAAAATATGTTCGCCACTGCCGCTTTCTCTTTTGATAAGACACTTATGTAGGCAGCTTAATGTCAAATGCGAAGTACCCTCTAATAATTTCTTGTTTTCGGCTTTATTTAGGAGATAAATGGAATTTTATAAGACTCTCACATGAGCAAACGAATTATGTCATTTATGTCTTTAATCAATAACCGTTGCTCACACGATAAAAAGTCTAGGGACCATTCTTGCTTTGTGATAAACTAGAATTCTGAAAATAATATTAATATCGAAAATATATATGCGACATGTTGCACGTAGCGACATCTCGTGGCCATCGAACTATCCACCCAACCAGACCAACGAGGTCTTAGAGAAGATTAAACGCTGGAATGGAACCCGCATATGCAGGTATCTAATGTCAGGTGGCGCTGAAAGCCGAATGTCGGCTTCTGCGAACCGAAAACGCGATAGAAAGGAAAGAAGTTTGTCTCTTTTCTTTCCGTCAGACCCAATCCTTAGACGCGTTTCGCCGTATTACGGCTCCTCGGCAAAGCTATAAAGTCTGACGAAAGGGCGTTTAGCGCCACACATTAGACACCTACTTATGCGGGTTCCATTTCGGCGTATTGGTCTTCTCTAAGACGTCGCTGGTCCGGTTGGGTGGATAGCTCGATTGCCACGAGATGTCGCTACGTGCAACATCTCGCATATTATGTATCTTTGCATTATGTGTTGAACGTACTGTAAGGTCCCTTTCTTTTTCGTCAGACTCTAAAGCCTCGCCGAGGGGCCGTAATCGAAAGATTGGGTATGACGGAAAGAAATGGGACAAACTTCTTCCCTTTTTATTAATATTAACGAAAAATAAAAATAAAAATTTGTCTCGTTTATTATATCAAAATAAATGTCGGCGCGCACGCCTTTGGTAGGATTAGAGCAAATCTTTTTTATGAAATAAATGTGTTTTTATACCTAGTTAGTACCTACTGCAATTGAAATCTAGAGCGGTCTCAAAAATATTAAGGAGAATCATTTTGTTTTTAATTTTCAACACCCTGTATAATAAGACGCCTCACTTGTTTTCGTATTTTTACTCAAAATAATGACTTATTTTCTCATAAATTCACAGATTTCTTGAAAGCCTCCGGCCATGCCTTCAATCACAGTTGAATGGATTTTGCCAAAATCGAATCACACAAGAATCGGTTTTCGGTTTGTTTGACGAAGCGATGAAACCCTGCAAAAAGTACGAAAATAATGCGACTGCCGCTGCTGACATAGATTTGATTGATTTGTAGTGCCTAGGGTCCAGACTGTCGTTCCTGCCACTATTATGAAACTAATTAAACAGCCACATATTATAGCATTAGGTGTTTTTGTTATTGATGATTAGTTATATCCTAGTGCCGATGCCAAAGTAAACGTTTTTTTTTTGTTATTTGTTGTTTTAATACAACCACTCCTAATGCACTTGCAAGATAAATAAATATTCAATTTAATGACCAATAACGTCTGAGATCTTGAACCGATTTTAATGACATTTTCGAAGAGTAAATTAAGACGCACTTATTTAGTTTGGGTGATGTATTCCAGTTTTTGTAAAATACTCAAAATATCCAACACCCTGCAGACTATCACAAAAAAATAACAGCTACATCGACATTGAAATTCCACGCGGTTACCTATAATGATGTCAGATTAACTATTGCGGGCTTGAAGGACAGTGCGTGTAGGGAGCACTTTGATTTCAACTCCAAACTTGTGAAAACTTTTAAAAACTTTGTAGAATATCCAGTAGCGTAGCTAGTATTTTGGGGAGGGTAGGAGGGGCGAACTATGGGGATCCCTAGAGTGCAGATGTAAAGCGCTGCAGGCAAAGATTTTTTGGAACCACGCCCAAATTTCGTAGGAATTCACCTTTCTTATGCTCTCTTGGGAACGGGGGTTTGGCCTTAAACAAAGTAAAAATCCGCTCTACGGTTTTTCATGGAAATAAATTTCTTCAAGAATTTTCTTGAAATTATTTATTTCATGTAGGTACTAAATTTCTATTTATGGACATCATAGCTAGAGCATTTTCACAGAAATATTTTCATATGCTTAAGGGTTAAAGTTCTATTTTGTGCTTTCACTAACTTGTGTCAGGTTTAAATCTTGCTTGCTCAATACTTTAATTTATAATTTATCTTCTAGTTAAAGATTGACAAAATTACCATTTAGTATATTACTAATATAATAGCGTTCATGACATGAAATGGATAACGCGACCGTTGTCAGGGTTGCCACATAAAAAAAAATCTAAATACATCGTATCGATCTTTCATGGCATAGCCATTAAAATCCATTGTTGTAGGTTTAAAGTATTTAATGTGACAGCATATACAGGGACATTTTAAGTGTCTCACCCGATTGGCGATTTTCCTGCTGACTATCATAAAAAACAAATTACATATTTCTCAATGATTTTCGATAAGGAAGCCGAATTTAATGTCAAAAAATACATAGACTTACAAATTTGACAGATGAGACGCCATTTTGAATTTTCTTAAACGGCAACCCCCATAAATAACCACACGATTGGATTGCATTTGGCGATCCGATTCTAAAACTATATAGATGTTGACACTTATTTTCAGCCGTTTCGGAAATACGGGCGTTCCTAATTTGCCTCCATCGATTTTGTCTTTTAAGTGTCTCACCCCTTTAATAAATAGACCTTCTAAGCTGAACACCTCAATTTTTTTCACAGTAAGATAACTTCGCGTGAGCAAGCGATCTACGCTATAGTCAAATCCGACAGATGTCAAAAAGTGACAGACACGACGCCATCTTGAATTTTTTTAAATGGCAACCCTCATAAATAACTAGACGATTCGATTGCATTTGGCGATCCGATTCTAAAACTATATAGTTGTTGACACTTATTTTCAGCCGTTTCGGAAATACGGGGGTTCATAATTTGCCTCCATCGATTTTGTCTTTTAAGTGTCTCACCCCTTTAATAAATAGACCTTCTAAGCTGAACACCGTAGTTTTTTTCACAGTGACATAATTTCCCGTGAGCAAGCGATTTACGCTATAGTCAAATCCGACAGATGTCAAAAAGTGGCAGATACGACGCCATCTTGAATTTTTTTAAATGGCAGCCCTCATAAATAACCACACGATTGAATTGCATTTGGCGATCCGATTCTAAAACTATATAGTCGTTGACACTTATTTTTAGCCGTTTCGGAAATACGGGGGTTCATAATTTGCCTCCATCGATTTTGTCTTTTAAGTGTCTCACCCCTTTAATAAATAGACCTTCTAAGCTGAACACCCTAGTTTTTTTCACAGTGACATATTTTTGCGTAAGCAAGCGATCTACGCTATAGTCAAATCCGACAGACGTCAAAAAGTGACAGATACGACGCCATTTTGAATTTTTTTAAATGGCAACCCTCATAAATAACTAGACGATTGGATTGCATTTGGCGATCCGATTCTAAAACTATATAGTCGTAATAATGATAATAATATAATAATAATAATAATATAATAGTATAATAATATAATAATATAATAATATAATAATATAATAATATAATAATATAATAATATAATAATATAATAATATAATAATATAATAATATAATAATATAGTAATATAATAATATAATAATATAATAATATAATAATATAATAATATAATAATATAATAATATAATAATATAATAATATAATAATATAATAATATAATAATATAATAATATAATAATATAATAATATAATAATATATATAATATAAGTCAGGAAATAAATGTGTTATGTGTAATTATGGGCCAATAAGTGTTATAAGTGTGTTCTCTAAAATACTAGAGAAAATTATAAAAAAAAAGAATGCTTGGTTCCATTGAAAGGTTTGTTGGTGGGGATGATTTTCAGTATGGATTTATTAAAAATAGCAGTACGTTTGGTGCAACTGTGATCTTGTAAATAAAATTTCGAGCGAATTAGATAATAAAAAAATTGTCATTGCCGTTTTTGTTGATCTGAAAAAGGCAGTTGATGTGGTAAGCGTGAATATTCTCTTGCGGAATTTAAGTAGTATGGGCTTCCGAGGAAATACTTATCAACTTATAAAAAGATATTTAGAAAATAGAAAACAATATGTGAGACTGGATCCCCTTACAAGTGATATTGCAATCAATACATGTGGTGTTCCTCAGGGGTCGGTCCTTGAGCCATTGTTATATTCGTTGTATGTTTTAAGTTTGAAGGTTACAGGACACGAAAGCCAGTACTACACGTTCGCTGATGATACTGTATGAGTACTGAGTGCGGAGTATGTAAACGATTTAGAAGTAAAAGTAAACCCTAATTTGGATTTGTATGGGAACTGGCTGCTATCAAAGAAACTTATAGGCGTAGCTATAAGTTTCTTTGCTGCTATGCAATAAATTAAAGATAACATTGACAAGACAAAATACATACTGTTTAGGCAAAAAAATAAAAATATCCCGAATCCCAATATAAACATAAATGATATTAATATTAATCAAGTATAACATATAAAATATTTAGGATTAATTATTGATCAGTCTTAATTGGGATCAATATATTGTTCACGTAACAAACAAGATTCTACCAATGATCAGTTCCATGTTCAAGGTTAGACATTATCTTAGTGAGAAAACTAAAATTGGTGTATATAATGCTTATTTTCTGTCGCACATCAGGTATCTGATCCCGGTTTGGGGAACGTGTGGAATGGTAAATTTTAATAATATGCAATTTTTGCAAAATAAGATTTTAAAAGTTCTTTTTGAAAACAATCGCCTCACCCACACCGAAGCCCTATACAGAGATCTGGATATCTGCAAGCTGCGTACCATATTGGAATTTGAGCAGTGTAAGAATTCATAGAATAATAAATAAAAAGCAAAAGTCGAATGTAAACCTTACCTTTACCAAAGAAACTTATAGCGTAGCTATAAGTTTCTTTGCCTTTACCAATACTATTCATTTCTATAATACCAGGTTAAGTGACAATTTATATCAAAGTATTGTTATGACAAATGAAAGCTTGTACAATCCAGTTTATTAAGAAATTAATGTATATAATAGACTGCCGCAAGCCATTAAGAATAAGAAAAGTAATAATGTCTTTGTGAGAGAACTAAAATTGTACTACAATGTTTGAGATTAGGCTTATTGTTTGTTATTTCGAATTTGCTAGTTGACTAGTATAGTTGTTGTCAATTTCAATATATTATGTTACTGTCCTCGAGACCAGTGTCTTATACACTGATTAGAGGATTTGGATAAATTAGAAAACATGTAATATTGTGGTTGAATACATTTCTTATTTTCAAAAAAAAAATGTAATTTTAGTAAAATTTTAACTTTTCTGACTTGTGTAAGTGTACTTTGTACCTGTTGACATTAATAGCCAAATAAATACATTTGAAGGATATAATTATTCTTTGGAAGGAACGAAACATCAGAAAGGTCGTTTTAGAGTGATTACGCATTCTCCAGATAATAGAATTTATATATAGTGTTTATTTTACCTCTGGATGGAATTAAGCAGGTAACAGTTAAAAATTTGTGATGAAAACATCTGGGAAGATGCTAAAGTTTTTAACCATTTAGATATTCTAAGCTTACAGGATTTTTTCTCATTTCCCTGGCCGTCAAAAAAGCGAATGGCTCTTCTTTAGATGCATGGAATCCAGCAGTATGTTTGGAGGCATAGCTATAAATATATCAAGAGGGTAGTCGTTGCTGACTAGTTAAGGAATAAACTAGTGAATATTGGGGAGTGCAGCAAATGAAAGAGTACTCTTTAAAGTTATTCCAAGCTTTCGGAAATCATATATTTCATTTCCATCCTCAGGGAGACTACAATTGTATATAAATTTAGATTAGGAAATTTGCTAAGAACAATAAAATAAATGATTTTACTTACAACTTTTTTGAGATTGTTCATAAGGATGTTCATAGAATTAATATAGGACATGCGAGAAGAAAACGTGTTGAAACCCAAGTCAATTACAATTAAAATCAAAATCTGGAGACAATACTAAAAACATTGTATATGGACGTAGAAACACACAAATTAAAATAAAATCAAAATTTTGATGTTCACATTTTGAAAATTCGTTACTTAATTTGAAATTATGGAATTATTTAGCGGGAAATCATGACTTGCGTGTCTCCATTTTAAGTGACTAATAGGTTAGGAAATACTGTCATTTTAATATGTCATTGAATTTGTCAAAAATATTTATAATGCGGTTTACAATAAGAATAATATTAAATAGAGAGAATTAGGGATTCAGGTGTTATCATGCAGCAAACCTGAAAAATCGTTGAAATGTATTTATACGAGGTCCGAAGTGTTATCATTAGCATTGATTGTACGTAAATTTTTATATACCGGGTGTTGCATCGTCGAGCGGGACATAGGAAATCCCATGTAATTTTAAATGGGGTCAATTATTGGCTTCCCTAATTATTTTAGAGAAAAATTCTATTTAGGTTTATTAAAGAGCACTAAAACCCACATTCAAATAAATAACTATAGATATTTTTGATGAGCCCATTTACGGGTTATCGCCGATTTCTTTTTAACTATTTCTCCTTTTTATGGCCCCGTATTTGCGGGCACCAGTCAAGGTAAAAGATGACTGTCAAATAAAGTTGTCATTTTGAAATGTGTGCTTTATTGTTATAAAAACTCGTACATCGAAAATATTAGCCATGAATTACACTTCTGAAGAAAAAATATTGTTGATTAAATGGTATTATCAAGGAAATAGTTATCAAAATGTGTCAGACATGTTTGCTGCTCAGTATCCGAATAGACCGATACCTGCAAAATCTACAGTCGAAAGGACTATCAAGAAATTTAAGACAAAAGGCACTGTAATAAATAACTGCAGATGTGAAGAAAGGCAGGAACAAAGAAGAGATGCAAGAAATGATAGGGACTTGCAAGTTTTATTGTGCGTGGAAGAAAATGATGGGAAGATCAGCACAAGGAAACTTGAGGATGACATAGGATTAGATCACACCACAGCGTTACGAGCTTTGAAACGACATAAATATTATTCATACAAATATGAAAAGCACCAAGAGCTAAGAGATAGGGACGAAATACGACGACAGGAGTTTTGTTTTGGTATGATGGAAAAAGCAAACATGGATAGGGAATTTTTAAAAAACATTTGTTTCACTGACGAATGCACATTTACCTTAAACAATGAACCCAATGTTCAAAATTATCGATATTGGAGCAAAGAAAACCAACACAGGTTTGTGGAAACAAGGACGCAATATCCACAAAAAGTTAATGTATGGGCTGGGATTTTCGGAGAAAATATTATCGGGCCATTATTTCTTACACGAAATTTAAATGCAGAATATTTTTTGGAACTACTTGAAGATCATATTTTACCTACTTTACATGATGCCGCCAGGGAAAATCAGGAAGTTTGGTACCAAATGGATGGCTGCCCGGCACATAGTACCCTGGCTGTCCGGGAATATTTAAACCGTGCTTTTAATGGAAATGTTATTGGCTTAAATCATACAGTAAATTGGCCAGCCAGGTCTCCTGATTTATCGCCAAATGATTTCTTTCTCTGGGGCCATTTAAAAAACAGGATATACAAAGATAAAAAATACCCAAATCTAGACGAGTTAAAAAATGCTATTTCTGCCGAATGCAATAGAATTTCAGTTTACCAACTAGCGAATGTAAGAAGAGAATTTTATGATCGCCTCGGTTATTGTCTAGCAGTCAATGGAGGAATATTTGAACATCTTCTTAAATCCTAAAGTTCTAACAATTTAATAGTACCTACCTATTAATTAGTAAAATATTGCAACATGTGAAATGTCATAATTAACCTTGTAATTGGATACTTTATTTTAGTTTTATTCAGATTAATTTGTACTCATAAATACACCTTTAATATTTTCGATGCACGAGTTTTTATAACAATAAAGCACACATTTCAAAATGACAACTTTATTTGACAGTCATCTTTTACCTTGACTGGTGCCCGCAAATACGGGGCCATAAAAAGGAGAAATAGTTTTAAAATAAATCGGCGATAACCCGTAAACGGGCTCATCAAAAATATCTAAAGTTATTCTTTTGAATGTGGGTTTTAGTGCTCTTTAATAAACCTAAATAGAATTTTTCTCTAAAATAATTAGGGAAGCCAATAATTGACCCCATTTAAAATTACATGGGATTTCCTATGTCCCGCTCGACGATGCAACACCCGGTATAAATATAGATGTAGTATTCTACGATGCATCTCGATCGAGGAAGTGTAGACGATGTATATTCGTAAAATTTGCCCCTAATATCGGAATGGCATATAGTAATGTGGCCAGAGATATCACCACCAAAATTAACGCCCAATAAATATATTGATAAAACCAAGGAAATCGAATGGCCTGCGACCACTATAATAAAGTTAACTTTTCATAGAAAAACTGCCGCATAGACATACACCATAAAACGAGATATTGTCAAAAGTATACTTTGTGTATACTACTTAGTTTTGTTAAAAGGTCATGGTTATGTTACGTAAAACTATTATGTATTTAGGCTTTGCGCATGGCTTCATAAAATTAAATTTGCTATTCGCAGAAACAAAAAATAACTTTTAAAAGAGAGAAAAAATATATAAAACGAAAATTATTTTAAAGGTAATCTATAAAAAGGAATGAATAGTACAGATCAGCTCAGTGTAACAACGCAGTTTAGTCGAAAATGAAGTTTATACTTTGTGTCATTGCTATTTTCGCCGGTGAGTATATTTTAATTAGTTACCGTTTTCCATGATTTATCTCGACTCAACAATAAAGATAATGTAGAAATTATA
Source organism: Polydrusus tereticollis (assembly GCA_963920685.1). Taxonomy (NCBI): domain Eukaryota; kingdom Metazoa; phylum Arthropoda; class Insecta; order Coleoptera; family Curculionidae; genus Polydrusus; species Polydrusus tereticollis. The sequence continues at coordinate 140,043,800 of OY987328.1, forward strand.
TCTACTGACGATGGGTCAAGAAATTGCTTCAAAATCTTTAGTACTCACATATTATAGTCTGGTCTCATAAACATATTTTAGCTCTTCAGAATGTTGACTGTGGTGTGTCTACTCGTGAAGTTGGAATGGAATTAATAAAGCGTTATCAGGAATTGAGACAAACGGAACCTTCACAGGATTTAAAAAGCTTATTCGACCGTATTTGTCCTGCATATAGTCATAAACTCCAGGTAGGTATTTATTTCAAAAATTAGAGCTGCCTATAACAAGACTCGTGCTTTCGAAAGAATTTCAGATGCTAGTCGCATGAATATCTAAAATCCTGTTTACATTAGGAAATTGCACGTGCAATACAATAAAACACTGCTTATAAATATAAACATACGGGTCATTCCATATCAGATTTGAAACTAAAATTTTAATTTCAACGATTATTTACCTCATCCATTATAAAAGCGGGTTGATTTTCACCTGATTATTCAGCGATAATCTCCCGCTCTCCGGTGAAAATCACCCTTGTCAAAAGTGAAAATCTCACCCGTCAGAAATCCAGCGATAATCTCCCGCTCTCCGGTGAAAATCACCCTTGTCAAAAGTGAAAATCTCACCCGTCAGAAATCGTTAGTTTTTTATTTGGTAAATAATCTTCAAAATACATTTCGGGATTGGGAAATAATCAGAAAATCATTCTCAGATTTCTTGCCATTAGGAAATCGCTCTCGGGCAAGCCCTCGAGCGATTTCCACGGCAAAAAATCTTCGGAATGATTTTCGATAATTTCCCTATCCCTTAATATATTACTACAGAATATTTCCCTCATATGTTAAAGTTCCCATAAGAGAAATGCAACTTTCGCAAAATTACAGCGAAAACAGCATTGCCAGAAATCGAAAATTGCATCGCAAGTTTATATTGTTGACGAAACGTCAAAGCGGGATTTTATTGTTAACAACCGTCAAAAGATGTAATACTCTGACAATTAACGTCATCTTATTGAGTGACAGCAGACAAAAAATATTGTTAATTACAATAATTGTACTTTTCATTGCAATTCTTGTAATTTTTAAGCATTTTAATTTTATTGTTAGTATTTTCTGTTAAATAAAATATTTAAATTTACTTGATTCGAGTTCTTAATTAATTTGGGAAATATTCAAATAAATTACACTCGTGCATAAAAATAACCAGATAATTTTTTTATTCAATGTGTTTTTTTTATAAATTGCAATCGTTTGTTTTCATATTTTACGAAAATGCCCTCCTCCTGCGGAGTCGGGCTTTTTCGCGAAAATATGAAAACAAACTCTTGCAATTATAAAAAAACACATTTCATTCAAAAATTATCGGTAATTTTGATGCACTTGTGCACTTACCCCCGAAAATTTCACACATCTACGACTAGTTACCATGGCAACTAAAAAAAATTTCGGAAACTTTTTCGAGGCGCCACGATATTTAAGTGACTATTTCCCTCATATACTGTAACTACAATGCGCTTTTCACTTGATTTTCGGTGAAAATCAGCCCTCGGTCGCGATTGAGCTGAAAATTGCACTCTTCTGGTTTTTCATTGTTGGTTACCTACGAGAATAACCGTCACTGTCACAACAAGTTGAAATTTCTGCTTTGACAATTTCACGTCAATTTATCAAAATGATTCGTTTCGGAGTGTGTTTTCAATTGTAATACTTTGTATTGCTCGAAATAAAAATGTTGTCTTATATTTCTGCACTTACTAGTTTTTCATTCAGGAAATAGTCTAAAAAATATATTTCCTGCATGTAAAATGGCTTGATAATCATGCACTCAGATTTGTTGCCCTAAAGAAACAGCTTTCATGCATTTTTATTGTTATTTACCTTAAAAAGTGCCCTCCCTTCGGTCGGGCACTTTTTGGTAAATAACAATAGAAATGCATTCAAGCTGTTTCTAGGGCAACAAACCTTCATGCATGATTTTCAGCAATTTTACATGCACTTAACATATTACTATTGAAAATTTCTTGACAGTTGAAAAGGTAAACAAATTATATAAATATAAACATATTGTTGTTGATTTTCTTTACCAAATCGCGACATTTGGCTATACACTTATTAAACTCAACGTACAGACGTTTTAAACTAGTAATTATTAAGCTTTGTGACAGAACCGGTTAAACAAAAATGACAAATCAACATAATATGTCAAAAACAACAATACCCTGGCCAACTTGACAAGCAGTAAGATTAATTTAAAATGTCAGGTTGGATTAATCATTTTTTTCCAAATTATGGTGTGAAATTTTCTTACCGAATCCCACGCCAGCTTAAATTATTCCTGGAAATAATTTAAGCTCTTATGATATTATAAGTGAAAATTCTACATTAAGCGTATACCTATGTTAACGTCATTAAAAGGCTTTGACAAAGTTGCTAGAGGGCGCAATTTGCAATAACAGTTTTTTTTTCATGAAAGTTAATTTATACGGTATAATTACGATATCATAATCGGAAAGTAGATTAAATTTGTGATGAAAAAACGTGAAAACTGCATTCAAATGGTTACAGCTTTTCCCACTCTTATTAAGCCAATGAGCCTTAGACCAAAATGACACAAAATTATAATTATCGTAATTTCAGGGGGAGTATAAACACGAAATAAATAAATAAATAGATATTGCTCATTGCTATTGGTACAACTGGTTGTTAAAATGCTTGCATAGTGGTTGCATGATATACAGACAGAGTGTCCGATTACTATCTGCTAATTTCTGAGGAGCATAAAGGAGGTCAAAATAACCTTTCAAAGGGTTGATCGGAGCCTAAAAGAAACAGATAGGATCAAATTTTGCAAGATATTGCTCACGACCCTTCAAACGGCATAAGAAAGATCGCGACACAAAATAATGATACAAAATGGGTGGTACATGAAACTATAATAGGACAAAAGTCTGTCTAAACCACAAATACATTTAATAATTGAAGGGGAGAAAAAGAGATCTTTACATTGATCTAGGACATGTTTCGACCTTAGAGAAGGGCATCTTCAGCAGTGTTAATATATTTTAGGTTAATTAAAGTTTGGACATACTAAATTAAGGGTAGGAGGAACATATTTTATATCTTTAATTATTATACGTCAGATATTAGGCAAGTTAAAATAATAGGAAGTATTTGGTGAAGAGTCTCTTAATTTTATACATCAATCATTGAAGGTTAATTAAAGTTTTAACATACTAAATAAATGGTGGGAGGAACACATTTTGATATCTTTTAGAGAATATAAGGTAGGTTAAAACAAGAAGAGGAACTTGCTGAAGAGTCTCTTAATTTTAGTTGGGCAGTTGCTCAATCAATCAAAAAGACTTGACAGTTCTATGCTCTATAATATTGACTTTTAATTAATATGTAAAAGTTGGTGAAAATCAAAACCTCAACCTTAATTAGAGGTATGTGGGGTTTCTACAGCATTTGTGGTTTGATGTAATGGCGTGAATTTTTCTTAGCGTTTTTTTTTTTGTTAAAATATTTTCTTCTTGCAGCAAGAGTTATAAATGAAATTTTATTATTTTACTTTAATACATTTTAAAATGAAGAGTATTTAGGGTGATCCTTATTGCTTGAATGTTGGTGTTAAATATTTAAAGCTGACCGTTTAACTAAATCTCATGTTTTTTCTTTCAACTTAGTGGTGAAAAATTTAAGAAGTATCATTAATAGGTTTTTAAAAAAATGAATTTTGGTTTAGGCGTGTTATATGCTTTGCTGGTGAAAGAAAGAGGTTGTGGTTCGGGAAAACGTTAAATTATATTAAATGCTGGCTCATCTACTGGTTTTATAAAGGAAGCGAGTTTAATTTTTTCCTCTAAATCAAAGAGCGTCGACTACCACGATAACATGAGTTGTGAGCTTTTTGAAAAGTGGGCTAGAGAAAAGCTAATACTAAATTTGGATGAACCATCCCTAATTGTACTGGATAATGCATCTTATCATTCTCGGGTAATAAATAAACATCCAGAAAAAAAAGACGTCTTTCAGTGGTTAGTTCAGGAAAATGAGAATCCATCACCTGATTTATTAAAATCTGAACTGAAAGCGAAAATTATTAAAAAACTAAAAATATATGTCGCTGAAGAAATTTTGCGAGAACACGGTCATGAGGTTTTGCGGTTACCACCGTACCATTGCCGATTTAATGCCATAGAGCTAATTTGGGCAGGCGCAAAATCGTTCTATGAAAAAAATTTTGGTAATGGTCTAAGTTCAGATAAAGTAGAAGAAGTTTGGAAAAACTCCCTAGCACACATTACGGGATACTACTGGAGGAAAGCTGTAGAACATACAAGAAAAATTATCCTGGACTGGTGGAACAGAGAAAAAGTATTGGATGGTAAAGGGTAATAGTGAATGAAAAATATAATTGTCATTTTTTATTTTTGAGAAAATTAAATATGGTAATATAGATGGTAAAACAATTACTGTAGTATGTGTTTCTATAGAAAGGAAAAACGTTTACTGATATTTCTAACTTTTCTAGCGGTTCTTGAAATATCGCGGTTTGGAGTTTAATTAAATTATTTGAGGGCTTAGGAAAATTGTAGATAATTTTAATAAAAGCGTAATGACACTGCAGTTATTAAAGCTGCTTAATGAGACCACCGCCTTGTGCATTGCATAACTCAATTCTCCCTCTGGATGAGTTGGTTGGTTATATTGTAATTAGGCTTTCCCATTGAATAGGTAAGTGTCTTCAGATGTCGCCACATGAAAAGGAGATCACGGTGGTCCAGGAGTGGGTCCACCACGACCTATCCATCTATTTGGTACTGTTTATTGAGGAAATTAGTGACACCTCTTCCATAATGACCATCAACCTGAAACGACCGCCCAGCGGCCGATTCGGTAAATTTTTGACGCGGAGTCTACCGCATCGCCTTTTATATATTTTGATCTTATTAATAAGATTAAAAGACAATAATTGTTTAAACTTTGTCAGATGCTTTCTAATATAAGTGGGTATAACATGTGTTACGGGGTTCATTCAAAAGTTTGAAAATTTTATACTCAAAGTTACAAGAAAACTCTAGTTTTCACCAGTTCACGTTCATACTATGTCAGATGCTTTAAGTTATTGCTTTTGATTGACATAAAATTATGAGGCATTTATCAATATTCGAGGAATATTTGGTCAGAAAATTTCTTTATAAAAAAATAAAGTAACTTGCAACGAAACAATTATTTATTTATTAAAAGTACAACTGGTAAAGGTACAGTTATTAGAATTTAACGCAACATTAGATTGGCTATTTTTTAGTAGGCTGAAGATTCGCATTTTCAAAGCGTGGCATTTTGAATTTTATTTCAAATATGAAGCTGTCAAAGTCTTGATGTCATAATGTATAAAATCCTGGTGTCATATGATTGAAAACTACCCGGAGTAAAATTTAATTGGCTGTTGGAACTGTCAAAAAATTTTCAATAGTAATATGTTAAGTGCATGTAAAATTGCTGAAAATCATGCATGAAACTTTTTAAGGAAAATAACAATAAAAATGCATGAAAGCTGTTTCTTTAGGGCAACAAATCTGAGTGCATGATTATCAAGCCATTTTACATGAACGAAATATATTTTTTAGACTATTTCCTGAATGAAAAACTAGTAGGTGCAGAAATATAAGATAAATTATAATATAATAAATATTAATATTTGATAAATTGACGCGAAATTGTCAAAGTAGAAATTTTAACTTGTTGTGACAGTGACGGTTATTTTCGTAGGTAAACAACAATGAAAAACCAGAAGAGTGCAATTTTCAGCTCAATCGCGACCGAGGGCTGATTTTCACCGAAAATCAAGTGAAAAGCGCATTGTAGTTACAGTATATGAGGGAAATAGATAGAAAATATATTAGACGTTATGAAATGGAAATTTTTCAAAAATCATTTTAAAATACTGGGTGTTCTAGTTAAAAAGTCCTACATCCATAGCGGAAGGTTTTGTTTTCAGTCAAATGCAAGTTCTTAAATTCTACTAGAAGCAAATACATCGCTTGACGATTTTTGATCTTTTTCAAACTTCAGGGAAAGTCAAAAATAAGTTGATTTGTGGTTTAGACAGACCTTTATTCCTACTATTTAAAACTTTTACCATTGAGAGAACAAGATGAAGCTCTAAGCTACATCTGCCGTTGATTGATTAAAATATTAAAAATAATATTATTATGTTATAGAATGCAACAATAGAGTTAAAAAACTGTGAAAATATTCTCAACGAATCCGAGGAAACAATTTGCTCAATTGCAAAGAATGATGTCAAGAGATGTTTAAGTCCCATCATAACTTTGTTGGAAGAGTGTCTACCAATTCACGCGAATCCGATTCCCGCTTTGTTCTTGGATATAGGGATATCTGCAACAAACTATCTTTGCAGAATTGATGGAGAACGTATTTTTGGTATGATTATTACAAGATTATATTAGATATGTTATGTCATGGGCGAGTTAATTTTTTCAATATTGTGCAAGATATAGCGGAAGTGAGAAAAAAACTTTTGAAAAACCATAAAAATATTCTATGAATACTTGAATATGACTTTTCTAACAAATCAGTTTTTTTTCATTATCTGAGTTTGCTGCTGAATTGGAGTGTCATTCAAAAGATATTACCGGTGATTTGCTATGGTCCTAATAAATAATATGTTTGAATTTCCTATTGAGAGGTTATAGGCATCTTATAAGATTGCTGTATATATACATTATGTGTTGAAAACACTGTAAGGTCCCTTTCCTTTTCGTCAGACTCTATAGCCTTGCCGAGGAGCCGTAATACGGCGAAACGCGTCGAAGGATTCGGTCTGACGGAAAGAAAACGGACAAACATCTTTCTTTTTTCATCTGCGGCACAAACCCTTACCATAGCTTAAGTTAGAGCCCTTGCTATTAAAGAAGCAAGTATGACATGTACCTATATATTTTTAAGTAATATTGGTAGTGGACAAAACGATCGGTCCGTCGCGTCGCATTTTTTAAACAAATTGCATTATTTATGAGCTTAAGGGGTAGTTGGTGGTTACTAACAAACGACTATCTTAGTCGATCTGGTCGAGCGAGGTATCAAACTAAAGGTCGTTAATTCCTTATTCCGAATTTCTAACTTTGTCGCGGCTCTAATTAATGTGGAAATGGATGGCAAAGTGATTTTAACTTTTAAATATACATTTGTTAATTAAATATCAATAATAGTGATACCTTTTTTAGTCTGGCTGGTAGCAATTAGTACCTTTTTTTTTACTTAGGAAAAATTGTAAAATAAAGTATGTTGCTTAATGCGAGAGAGTAATAAATCGTTATTGAACTATAAAACCCAGTGGTCTTCGCCGTATTCCATAGGTGTAGTCCAATTATTATTATTTAATTATGTTTATTGTCAGGGGCCCGAGATCGGGTCGGTAGTTTTAAAAATTTCGCTTCTAAAAATGAGAAAATTATTATTCTTAATGTGTTCAACGCTCTTCGCCACCAAAATTCATTCATTCACTCGGAGTTTCAAAAATAGTTGAAATGTGTTTGAATATGACTGGAGTCAGTCAACAATACACCGACTTGTGCACGAGGATAAACGCGGCCCCATCAGGTCACCAAAGAGGAGTACAGGAAGAAAAAAAACTGTAACAAATTAGGATGAAAAGACTGCCCTCAGAAGAATCATACACTCGTTTTACTTAAAAAAAGAATTACCTACCTTGGACAAAATAAAAAAATGAATTTGTCGATGGCGGCGTACTAGCATTTAAATGAGAACGGACTGGAGACTATCACGAAGACGTAAACGCTGATGTCTTTGAAGAATACTTCCAGCAAATGCTAGATCTTATTCTGCCCGGGTCTGTTATAGTCATGGACAATGCCAGATACCGCTCAAGAAAATCCGAAAAAATACCAACGTCTTCTTGGAAAAAACAATGACATTATTAGTTGGCTTACTGTAAATCAGAAGCCATTTCATATAGATATGCTGAAAAAGGAGCTACTGGAGATTGTAAACTTGAATAAAGCTCTTCGTGCGAAATTTGTTGTCGACGAAATCGCTTCAAAACGAAATATAACTGTACTTCGCCTTCCACCATATCACTGTGAATTAAACCCCATAGAAACGCCGCTGTCGCCTTACTTTCATTTACCAAACTCGTCTTTATATTCTATGCGAATTAGGCTGACTCTAATTAAGAACCGATTCGGGGTGTGTAGATCTTCAATATCTAAAATATGGAATTTTGAGAAACTATCATTGCATTTACCTGAAATTTACAAGGCAACCTTTAAGTTGTCCACCCTGGTTAATAGGTCCTATCATTTCAAATTTACATTTTAGTCCTCTGTCGCATTAAGCGACAGAGTATAGATAAGTACTAATTGTTACCAGTCAGAGTAATAGGTGGCACATATATTGATATTTAATTGACACATGCATACTGCAAAATTAAAGTCAAAAATAATTCAATTTCTTCAATTCAATTAATAATATTATCATTGTCATTCGATTTTCTATGGTAAAAGTTTGCGTCGTGGTTAGAACCAGCTATTCGGTAATATAATCATTCATGTTTTAAACACGTTTGAATGATTTTTAGAACTTATGAATCCATGTATGGTAAAGCTCAACTTCAAAAGTGATGGGTGTTTTAGATTGATTACTTCCAAAGTAGAAGAGTATAAACGTACTGAAGAGCTACCATCCGCGAGATCCATTTGCGAGTAAGTAACTTTGCTTTTTAAATATATAAGGCGTCTGGTTACAAAACGTTTACCCTGCCTTGAAAGCACATTTTTATACTTTAAAGGTTAACAATAAACATTGCTTCAGATTTTTAGCATTTTTGTTAATTTACAGGGTGGATTGAGTAAGTTATTACAGCGTGTCCAGAACCTCTTCTAACAAAGTCTAAGGAATGATTCTCCAATAAAAAAAAAAGAATAAAAGATTCAAGAAGTAATCCATTTTCTGTGGCGAGTTTATGAAAGAAAACAAGGTCTGTCTATACCACCAAAATAAAATATATTTGTCCTTTCAGGGTAAAATAAGGGTTAAAGATTTTATCATATAGATATAGATATATAGATCATTTTTATTTCGACATTTGCTTCGAACAGCATCAATCTTGAGTCATGTTACTAATTTGTGTCTCAATTGCCAAAAAGAAAAAAAGAAAATCGCAACATAGGCTTCATTAAATTTATTTAACAATCTAAAATAAATTCATCGAGAAATTAAGCTATGAATATTGACAATTTGATGACCCCCAATTTTACTCAATGACGTAACTGGTTTTTAAACTAATTTTAATTTACCTTCCCCCCCCCCCTTTTTTTTTTTCTTATTAAAATTCTGACCCACCAAAATATAAATCATGTCCCCTCACTGAGTTGATTCATGAAACGATGATTTTATTGAACTTTCTTAATTTAACATGTTATTGACATCTATATATTATCATAACATAACTATAAATTATTCCATTAAGAATTTTGGCCTCTATTACTTATTTACATTTAATTTCCTTGAATGCTTAAAGTAGCATCATGTTCATAATTATCTGCTGTCAAATCCATTGGCTGCACAAGGTACACGTTATGACCGTATATTGTTGAACCACTCCTTCCCCTCTTCTAATTTGTTTTAGTTTATTTAGGTAAATCCTAAAAAAACATATTTCTTAATTACTTGGCTGCTGAAGATGACTTTGTCTTAAGTCGAAACTAGCACAACCTAATGTCAAATTTAAATTATGTATGACTTATAAGGTAGAGAAAAACGATTTATAGCGTTAATAATCGGTCAATAATGGCGATGTTATAGGTTAGTAGTGGAAAAAATATAATACAGGGTTTGCCAGTTTACATTGAGACAATATAATTTTCTATTTTTTATTAATATCATCAAGTGTTGAATAAAATTTTGTATGGCACTCGTGTGTTAGGTCATATATGTCACTCGGGAATTACCCCTCTCGGCCTACGGCCTTGAGGGCTGAACGTTTTCCACCGTGACTCATATATAACATAACACACTTGTACCATAAATAACTATTCTCTATTTTTAATATTTTATGTCCGAATTATTCGAGTATTATTCACCACTTTATTATAGATATTTATTTTAACTAAGCCAGTGGACAATCAATCTAGTCGTGCGATTAATTAATATTTTATTTTTGTTTATTTTAAAATATGAACAACAATTTTCCTTTCAACCATTATTATGTATTTTGCTCTGGCTTGTTTGAAGTGGATTTAGGTTGAAAATAATTTTCAAAGCGCTGGAAAATGATTTTCAAATAATCTAAATCTCTATTGCAAATTGAAAATTCAGTAATCCCTCTTCTATTATCTGGCTTTAACTGGCATTTCAAGCCATGTAAATTATGTATACTCTTTAACCCTTATTTCACCCTAAAAGGACAAATATATTTTATTTTGGTGGTATAGACAGACCTTGTTTTCTTTCTTTTAAAAGAATAAAAGTTCCTATAAACATTGGTCCACAACCACTTAATTTTTGAGATACAGGGTGTTTAAGCAGAACCAAAAATATGTACGCTACTGACGCTTTCTCTTTTGATATCACAGTTTTGTAGGCAGTTTAATGTCGAATGCAAGGTGCCTCTTGCCAATTTTTTGTTTTCGGCATTGTTTAAGACATAAATGCAATTTTATCAAACTCTGATAATACGATATGCAAATAAATGTTATTTATTTTTTTAATTGAAAACCGTTGGTCGCACGAGCAAAAGTCTAGAGACTATTTTTACTAAGTGATAAAGCGCAATTTTGAAAATATTATTTATTTTGAAGAAAGACAGCGGCGTATCATTCCATTCGTTAAAAATTAACTTTAATTAATAATACATGTTAGCGCGGACGCCTCTGGTAGAAGTAGAGCAAATATTTCATATGAAATAAATGTGCTTTTATGCCCAGTTATTACCTACTAGAACTCAAAATGATATCTAAAGCGGTCTCAAATATATTAAGGAAAAGCCGTTTTTCCCTAAATCTTTAACATCCTGTATCTCAACATTACCCCTTAAAGTTTATCGGGAGAGATTACGCACACCCTGTATAATCAGATGCCTCGCTTGTTAAATTTTTACTTGAAATTGTGACTGATTTTATCACAAATTTGTTACAGATCTCTGAAAACCCTCCGACCATGCCTTCAATCACAGTTAATTGGTTCTTGCAAAAATCGAATCACACAAGAAGCCAATTTGGGTTTGTTTGACGAATTGATGAAACCCTGCAAAAAGTATGAAAATAATGAAACTGACCCCGCATAGGGTCCTTTCTGGTCGTTTCTGACACTATTATGAGACTAAAAAATATATTAAATTATCAATTTATTTATTTTATTTGTTTATTTTACAAATGCACGTTACAGGCAAATATCCCGAATAGTACAATGAAAGCAAACCAATAACTGTGTTACAATAAAATACAATATACTTACACAATTCGGTGCAGTAAAAACCATGATCAAATTAGGACCTTAGTCCAGGCAAATTGTAATTTTTCTGGGAACTAAAAGCGAGCAAGCTGCAATTTTGCATGGGTGTAGGGTACTACTAGGAAAGCTTAACTCTGAATTGGCACGGTTCCTACCCTCTCAATTTCGGCGCCATCTTGAATCAAAGGGTTAAATCAGTTTTTCGCTGGTAACTTCTATTATTTTATTACTAGAAAAGAAATTAAAAAAGCATATTGTAGAGGAAAACAATACCTATAAAACCGTGGCTTTGAAATAGTACATTACGCATCAAGTTTAGAAAAGTGGAACTTTACTTGATGAGTATGGTTAGTTTGAATCCGAGCGAAACGAGGATTTAATTTCCATACAAGTCAAGTAAAATCACTTTTCTGACGAGGTGCGTATACTATTTTTTCGCATTTTGTAAGTAATTAATTATTTTGCATTTCATATTAAAATCTAAAAAGAATAGTTACCTACTGAAGAAAATCTACAAAAACTTAGTAGTATGACTTCTCGGTAACTTAGCAATATAAACAAGATGTTTTTTTGTGTTTGACGACTATTGACCTAACCTTTATTGTTCTGTGCTATTGACAGCATTCAAATAAAATCATATTTGAAGAGTAAATTTCACAAGAATTATGGAAATGGCTAATGAAAACGGCTTGGAAGATATCCTGAATGCGGCCCGCGAAGCTTCTTCAAGTTTGCTTCCAGTAAAATCCAAGGAAAGATACGAGAAAGCATATAATATGTTCTGCGAGTGGAGAAACATCAAGAATTTAAAAGGCATTGACGAAAATTTAATGCTAAAATACTTTTACGAGAAGGTAAGCTATTTTATATGGTTAAAGTGTGGTATATAGGTACTAATCTTGTTATTTGTTTTAGGCAAAAGTCCTCAAAGCTTCCAGTATATGGTCTACGTACTCTATGATCAAAAGCACAATACTTATCAGTGAAAATACGGATATTTCACAATATAAAAAGTTAATCGCTTTTTTAAAACGTCAAAACGACAAATATGAACCTAAAAAATCAAAAGTTTTGACCATGGAAAACGTCACGAAGTTTTTGAAGGAAGCTCCAGACGACACGTTTCTGTTAATGAAAGTGGTATTAATTTTTGGGCTGAATGGCGCATGTCGGCGTGCAGAACTATGCAGTTTAACATCTGAAGATATAGAGGATTCAGGAACAATGCTAATAGTAACGTTACATAATACCAAAACAAAGAAAAAACGTGTATTTACCGTAGGATCAGATGGCAATGGGTATAAAATTCACCACAAGTACTTACTGTTAAGACCTAAAACAGTAAGGCACAATCGACTTTTCCTATTTTATAGTCATGGCAAATGTACAGTACAGCCAGTTGACATCAACACTTTCGCAAAAATCCCACAAGAAATTGCGAAATATCTAAAACTTCCTGATGCTTCAAGCTACACCGGTCATTGTTTGAGAAGAACATCTGCAACTTTTTTTGCTGACAATGGCGCTGATATTCAGGATCTCAAACGGCATGGGGGATGACGGTCCACAAGCATAGCTGAAGGATACGTGGAAGAAAGCATTGAAAATAAATTGAAAAATTCTCAAATGGTATTCAAAAATGTCCGACTGGGACTACCCCAAGAAGTCCCCATAGGAATTGTGGTGAATGAAAAAAATATTCAGCAACAACTACTTAATACGGCGAGGTCAGCAGTTGCATCCTTTTCTAACTTAAATAATTGTTTTTTTAATATTTATTGTAATAAGATTTAAAATAAACGAATTTCTTTCTTGTAAAATTGTGTTTTGGATGACATTGACGTTTTATGCAGTAATGGTTGCTATGCTGTAAAGTGACCCATTACTGTACGATTTTGAGGTCATTAATCTAGTTCATTACTGTATAAAATGCGAAAAAATGTATTAACTTATTTGTTCGTACTGAAAATTTCGTTATTTAAACAATATAAGCATAATGATATCAGTTTTTCGCTGTTTCTAATTTCGTGTTACTCTGATTAGAAACTTTCCTGAACAAACAATGTAGAGCAGCGAGTTCGCTACATTTTATGTCCGAACTTTTTTTTTGTACACCGCGCCAAGTGTTCAACAAACTCCAACGATCCTGCAGTCGCTCTGGGCACGATTTGAAAATCGCTGGAGGACGAGGATTCGTTGTGTTATCTTTACCTTTTAATTGCCATTTTTCGTCGTTTGTTTACATAAGCCGCATTTTAAACGTTAATGATGTAGCCTGCAGTTACGTGGTACTGATGATACAATAGTTTTTGGAAAGAAAATGTGCTCAGATCGCAGTTTTTCCGAGGACTTGGTGCTACTCGGTATGCTGTTGCCAGCAAAATGTGATCTTGACAGAAACGAAGAAATTAAAGAATGTTTTCTGTGCACTAAAAATTTGGACAAAGGGGATGTTGGTCATGTTAAATGAAGAGGTGAGCTTGTTTTATTTTCATAAAACATTCGAAATGAGATTATGGGCAATTTTTTTGGGCGTTTGTCGTTTTTCAGTGTTTATAAAAATGTATGAAAACTTACTTTATTTGAGAAAGCCTTGAAAATACGTTGTCTAATAAATGTATGTAAATTAAATTGTGCTAGCATCAATGTGAATTTTCGTGAATTTCGTCAGATATTTCAAATTCGTTCTACATACAACGTTTTGTAAATAAAATTTTTGAATTTAGATATTCCAAGACTTGAATTTTAATTTGACAAATTTAGAATAATGGATTTTTCAGAACTTATAAATGCAAATCATTTTTTTTTTCCAATAAGTAACAAAACCAAAAGATGGAGATTTTCTGAAATTCTTATCTGAACTATGAATTTTACATTCGTTAAAGTTTTTGAACATTGGGGATCGAATAAAAAGAAAAATTCAAAAATTTGTAATTTAAAGAAATAAATTTTAAAATTCGACAATTTATTAAAAATCTTTAAATATTTTTGACAATCGATGAATGTGTATATTTTGAATTTCCGATTGAATATTTTAAACTTGCGAATTAGGTATTAAAAAAATGATATTCCAAATTACTATTCGAATTATTTAAATAACTCGTAGATACCAAAACTAAAACAATGAATAATTAACGACATTGTAATATCGTGTCATCAGTATCTTGTGACTGCAGGCTATATTCAACACATCATTAACGATTAAAATGCGGCTTATGTAAACAAACGACGAAAAACGGCCATTAAAAAGTAAAGATAACATAACGAATCCTCGTCCTCCAGCCATTTTCAAATCGTGCCCAGAGCGACTGCAGGATCATTGGAGTTTGTTGAACATTTGTCGCGGTGTACAAAAAAAATGTTCGGACATAAAATGTAGAGAATTCGCTGCTCTATAATGATTGTTCAGGAAAGTTTTTAATCAGAGTAACAAGAAATTAGAAATAGCGAAAAACTGATATCATTATGCTTATTTTGTTTAAATAATGAAATTTTCAGTATGAAAAAATGAGTTAATAAATTTTTCAGAGTTATGGTTTTGTAGATATTATTTTTCCCTACAATATGCTTTTCTAATTTTATTTCTAGTACTAAAATAACAGAAGTTACAAGCGAAAAACCGATTTAACTCTTTGATTCAATATGGCGCCGAAGTTAAGGGGGTAAGAACCGTGCAAATTCAGAATTAAGCTTTTCTAGTTATACCCTACACCCATGCAAAATTGCAGCTTGCTCGCTTTTAGTTCCCAGAAAAGCATGTTGAAAAGTACAGTTTTCCGGGACTACCTGAAACACTAACGTTCTACAAACTGTTCCAACGTGTAAGTATATCGGAGCTGCAATTTACTCTCATTGTATAGATTTAAGGAGTAGTTTTATCTTTGTTTTAAATGTTGTCTGTGTATAGTCAAATTCAAAATTTGGTGGAACATATATACAGGGTGATTGATAGTGGATGGCCTATTAGACGTTTTGGACGAACTAACCAACAGATCACTTTGAAAATTTGGTTGCATGCATAAGTGGACGTGCTCTCTCCTTTAAAAATATTTTTAACTATGCAGTGTTGCCGGCTACTAAAAAGTACTAACTACTTTGATATTTTAAATGGAATACCCTGTATATTATTTTTTTTTACAATCCTTATTCATTTCTTAATAACTTCTCTTAATATTTTCCTATACCTATCTGTCATCGTTTTCGAAATAATAATTAATGTCTCTCTTTTTTTTCGCAAAACATGACCTTTAGAAACTGCCGATATTTTTGACTTCGTGACAGATTAGAACATGGAAATTTGGTGGAAAGTTAGGTAATATCCAAAGACATATTACTTTGTATCGATATCTCAATTATTATAGTACAGGGTGTTTCAAAAATGCAAATATTTTGATGATTTGGAAAAATTATCAAAATTATACTTTTGTTAATGGAACACCCTGTATTTTATCTCTGATCCTAAAAGCTGTTAAAATTTTCTATCTTTCTATGTATCATGTTCCTATATCCATCTAGAATAGTTTTTGACTTAGGAGCATTTATTTGACAAATTTAATTCTTTCAATGAACAACAAGAAATTTAAATGAATTCAAAGCAATTGAATACATTTTTAAAACCTTAAGAATACTTAACCAAATTAAGTTGTTGCGTACAGGGCGACATACAAATAATTTTCCTTTCACTTTTTACAAAACTACTAAAAAAATTTTAAAAATACCTAATTAATTTTTAATAAATGTTCAAAATGTTGCCCGTTGACATCTAAGCATTTTAGAATTCGAGTATTGACACCATTTGAAGTAGTTAGTCTAAGTTCATCAGCATCTAAACTTTGAAAAGCGCGATTCACCCGATCTTCCAACTCTTCCCTTGAATTAACTGGTGTTTTGTAGACAATTTCTTTGATAGTACCCCAAAGGTAAAAATCCAAAGGCGTCAAGTCTGGGGACCTTGCAGGCCAATTCCAAGGTCCTAAACGCCTGAACCAGCGATCTTCAAAAATTCTCCGTATTTCCGCACTTACTTCGGCAGTGCAATGTGCGGGAGCCCCGTCAAGTTGATACCAGCTACTGCGATACTGAGCAAGAGGAAGATTGTCCACGAAATTTTCAACAAACGTAGTTAAAATTTCTAAGTATTTTCTGGAAGTTAAGTTTTCCTCATACATCAAATATCGAATCTTGTCGTCCATCATTAAACAAAAAACATTAAATCCAAATTTTTCTTGAAATGCTGAATCTGTTGTAACATGGGGATTTTGTTCTGCCCAATAATGAATATCTTTCCTATTAAAAATTCCTTCGCGACAAAATTTGGATTCATCACTCCAAATAATTTTATGAAAGAATTGTGGGTCTTCCTGAATACGAACTATTAAGCTTTCGCAAAACAAAACTCTTTGTGGAAAGTCCTCTGGCTTAAGAAATTGAACTTTGGTAAACTTATAATCATGCATATTATGTTTGGACAATATTTCTTGTACACAATAATAGGTTAAACCCAAATCTTCTTTGGCACATCTTATTGAAGACTGTGGATATGCATGAAAATAGGCCAAAACATTTATTTCATTTTCCTCGTTGGACGTTACAGGTCTGGGTAAATTTCTAGTAACTTTCAACGACGATCCAAAATTTTGAAAATTGCTTTGAATTCGTTTAAATTTCTTGTTGTTCATTGATGGCAAATTTGGATACATTTCGTTGAATCTTCTGCAAGTACGGCTAATTACCTTATCACACTGACCATGTAAAACAAATAAATTCATAAGTACTGTATTTGAATAGTTGTTGTTTTCTTTAATTTTTCTTAAAACTTTAAAATAGACTTGTTAAATAAACTAACTGACAAATAAACCAAATGAATAATAGCAGAATGTCAACCATTTCAAAACAAGAGTTTTTATAGGCTACTTGTTAAATTCGACTAAAAAGTCATAACGATTGTTATCTGTAAGAATTAAATTTGTCAAATAAATGCTCCTAAGTCAAAAACTATTCTAGATGGATATAGGAACATGATACATAGAAAGATAGAAAATTTTAACAGCTTTTAGGATCAGAGATAAAATACAGGGTGTTCCATTAACAAAAGCATAATTTTGATAATTTTTCCAAATCATCAAAATATTTGCATTTTTGAAACACCCTGTACTATAATAATTAAGATATCGATACAAAGTAATATGTGTTTGGATATTACTTAACTTTCCACCAAATTTCCATGTTCTAATCTGTCACGAAGTCAAAAATATCGGCAGTTTTTAAAGGTCATGTTTTGCGAAAAAAAAAAGAAAGAAATTAATTATTATCTCGAAAACGATGTCAGATAGGTATAGGAAAATATTAAGAGAAGTTATTAAGAAATTAATAAGGATTGTAAAAAAAAATTAATATACAGGGTATTACATTTAAAATATCAAAGTAGCTAGTACTTTTTAGTAGAACCGGCAACACTGCATAGGTAAAAATATTTTTAAAGGAGAGAGCACGTCCACTTATGCATGCAACCAAATTTTCAAAGTAATCCGTTGGTTAGTTCGTCCAAAACGTCTAATAGGCCATCCACTATCAATCACCCTGTACTATTGAAGTAGTGGAGAATACGATTGATATTATTCTTTCTACCAACATCTGTTCGGCTTCTGTTACCCAAGAACATATCCTGCAACCGAGTATCATGCACAGGCACACGAAAATTAATTAGAGCTGAGAGTTCAGAGCAGTTAATTTTATTTGTTATTATTTTGAACCCAAACAACAGGGTGAGATAAATTCTACGCGTCTCCAGGCTATCCATATTCAATAGTTTTAAATGATATTGGTTTTGTGTCGATTCCAACCTTGTAAAGCAGGAAATTGGCAAACTTTGACTGGGCTCGTTCGATACGTTGGGTATGGATTTTGTAACAAGGTGACCAGACAGTACAGCAATATTCAAGGTGACTACATAGTAACGAATAGTAAAGGGACTTTAAAACCTCAATACTGGAAAAATTCCAGCAACGACGCATTATAAAACCAGCCATCCTGAATGCCTTTACCACAACAAAGATAATATAGTTATTGAATCTTAGTTCTGAGTCTAGTATAACTCCCAGGTCGCTTATTAAGTTTACTCTGGGAATCTCAGAAATAAAAACAAAATATGTGTGTATTGTTGACATTTACTTCCGCGAGAATGATATGATTTTGCATTTTGAGGTATTTAGCTCCATTTTATTGGTTTTACACCATTCCAACAATTTATCAATCTCGCCTTGCAATAGTAGCAGTCATTCACACTACTTACCCTGCTAAATATTTTCGGATCGTCCGCATGTGAAAGTGACAGTTCTTAAAAACACTCACAAGATCGTTCACAAAAATGAGAAACGAGGTATGATTCTTGTGACACGCCAGAGGTGACCGCTATTTCTTCAGATAATAATAATAATAATAATTATGTCTTTTTGTAATTTAAGAAAAAGAAAATGCCTCTTTCATACAGTTATTGACATGCTGGGTACACCTCAGGTTTACGTCAAGTAGCAATCCAAGGTTTCTAGCAATGGTTGAACAGGATAAGGTTTGACCACCAAGAAGAACCCGAAACATGTTTCGACATTGCTCCCTGCTCTGAGCAGGACCAAACAGAAGTAACTGACACTTTTTAGGATTTAGTTCGAGACAATGTTGCGTAGAGATTTTTAGCAATCGATCTAGGTCAGCCTGTCAATAGCCTCAAGAATGTTTTCAGGGCGAAAGGATAAGTACAGCTGGGTATCATCCGCATACATGTGCGCAGTGGCGTATCCCAAATTATCGATAAGTTGCGAGTATATAGAGTGAAAAATAAGGGGTCCAGTATCGATCCCTGAGGAACACCACATCAGACCTCCACACGACCCGAGAGTTCCGAGTTGAGTATTACAGACTGTGTCCTTCTTGTAAGGTAACTTTGAATTAGTTGACATGCACTATCATCAAAGCCAAGAAACCTCAGAATAGCCAATAGGAGCTGATGGTTTAGTCTGTCAAAGGCCCTAGAGTAGTCGAGCAAAGCCAAAGCAGTAAGTTCTTCGCGATCTGGCGCCTCCACAACATTATCCTCACCTTAAGAAGAGCTGTGACGCAACTATGATCTCTACGAAAGCCAGATTGTACATCTGGCAATAACTATGTGCTTGAATAAACTCACGAATCTGACCCTCCAACACCCTTTCCAAAACCTTCGACAGGGTAGGCAGTAGTCTTATAGGTCTGAGGTCCTTTAAGTTATTGGGGACCGAAACTTTAGGTAACGGAAGTAGATTTCAGGGAACGGGGACGTCTCTATGCAGGGATTGACAACAAGTAAAATAAACGGAAGAATGAGCGGGCAGCAACGGCATAGCATAGATAATCTGGTTTCATCAGTACGCAGTAAAAAATATCCACCTGGTAAAAATCATTTCAGGAGTGGTAAAAAAAGTAGTGTTAAGGTTAACACCCGGATCAACATAATTTACCACATTTTTACACTCATATAGGACCAAAGTTGTTGTATTAAAATTTCCTATGAATTTAACTCTCTAAAAAGTTAATTTTGTTGAATGGGTGTTATTTATTCCATTTAACACTCTATCAGGAAAATTAAATACAATGATAGTTAATTACACCATATTAGCGTGTAAATAAAGCCCGCTAGAAGGTTATTTTAACACATTAAGTGTAAAACTTGTTCTTTAACCGTTTTTGTTTACACGGCCCCGGGTACCGAAAAGACAGGCGGCAACAAGTGGTGCGAAATTCTAGGAATTGATACATGACATCGATGCTACGTGCAAATTCGACTTTCAAGTTAGTCTGATTGTGCTCTTTGAACGAAATATAGAATAATGTTATATTTAAGTTAAAACGTAGAAACAAGGCAAAGTTCTGTAAAGTGCCAAATGAGAGTGCCTTATGAGGATCTTGTTAAATTGGGTAAGCATATTAACAAAATTTAATAGAAGCCTTACTAATAAGTACGCCATTTTTAAGAAACTAAGTGGGTATTTACATTGTTACAGTTTTCCTTTTAGCTTTTAAATTATTCTGATATAAGCTTATACTATAAATGTATTCCTTTTTTATATAAATACTTAGGTACTACCTACCTACATATTTTACTTCATAGATAAATATACAATTAATATAATACTCGTCATTTTTATTCTTTTATATTGTTCCAAAGCATAATTTATTTAGTTGTTTAGTGTTGTAAGTATACATATATTTATTATGTTATTTGTTTTGTTAAGCTTAACAATGAGGTACATTAAACGTAGATATATATATGCTTATTTTACTAAATTGTTAAACTATATAATAGGTATGTCATTTTGTTCAACTAGTTATAATAATAAGTGTAAAAAAAATCACAGGGCTTTCCAGTTCTGTTGTAACCATCATTTTGTTTATAAATAAACGTTAAATAATACTCAATATTTTCATTCAATTGACAAACCTTTTCCAAGCGATTTGAAGATTTATATGTATTAGGGGCTACTACTTTCGGATTTGATTAAGTCATTCAATCATGTATCAAACTAAGCAGAGGTTAATAATGTAAAATATCTTGAATGCATAATTTTTTACATTTTAATTATAAACGCCCGGTTAGTTTGATACGGGATTAAATGACTTAATCAAAGTGGAAAGCATTCTAGCCCTGGGTAGATTATTTTATTACTCTCACTATAATAACTTCACACCCCCATAAAATAAAATTTACACTACAATAATATGATATTTGCACTAATTAATCACAAATTAACATTAAAAAATGGTTTACTTACACCTCACATTATTTCTTTTACACCCTAGAAGGATAGGTTTACAGTCTGTGAGTTTAATTTACACACGATAGTGTAAATGTACCTACCCATAAATAGGAAGAATTAACACTCATCAAAAACATTCAAAAATATCTTTTCTACCAGATATACTGATTGGTTAATATACCCTATTGAGTGTGGTCCTATATGTACCACCATTAAGTGTTAAATTTAACACTCACTTTTTTACTGTGTACCAACAGCCTGAGACTTACTAGAAAACAGAGCTGCTCGTACCTCGTCAAGAGTTACGAGTCTGAATTTAAAAGCGTCAGTATCTTGCCTTTTATTATATTTGTAAAAATTTAACAAGTCAGGATCAGGAATTAAAGATTGCGTATTATTACCGAAGAAGTGGTTAATATCATCCACATTACCAAGGTATTCAGGAATGGGTTTCGCATCTCTTGAGTAAACATCAAGTTCCCTAAGTAATTTCCAGTTATTTTTTTGTTTATTATTATTTAAATACGCTCTTTTTTCAGTTACAATCTCGTTGGTAATTCGATTGCGTAGCTGCCGATATCGTTCCCAGCTTTCTGGTGATTTTCTTGCTTAAACTTAGATAAAGCCCTATCACGAAGTTTTATCAGAAACATGATATTAGCAGTGATATAAAACCATTTAGCTTGATCATCTGAGTTCGATCCTGAAGGTAAATTGCTACCCATGATAAAAGGGGATCTACGATGCCAAATATTTTTAACTTGTTGACAATAATAGTATGGTCTACTTTATCAAGAGCCTTTTTAAAGGCGAAACAAATTAAATCGATCATCAATTAGATCTTTTATAGCTAATTTTAGTACTGCAAAAATACAGATTTTGACTAAAAAATAACATTTGATTGATATTTCAATACAAATTCGTATGAAAATGTAATTTTGACGATATTATTTCAACATTGATATAAATCCTTACATTAGAGGGTTGATTAAATTGAAGGAATAATAATATATATAATCTGAAATGGAAAACAGGAATTGAAGTTGCCCTTGCAAGTATAGATACATATTATACGATATATTTTTCTCGTTCCAGTTGTTTTGACCGGGCATGATGATCCGAAAGGAGATTTTCTGAGATTTCTTTAGGTTCTGTAAAGTCACATAAGTTTTGTAAATACCTTACAACTGTAATTACTGTAAATTAAATACAACGTGTAATATGTAAATAATGTCTAAAAAGTATTAATAAATAAGATTTAAATTAGTTAATCATTTAATTCACGTAGATACTAATTTGACCATTATTGCAAAATAGCATAGCATTTTTATCTGCCTGGGGCTTCACTTGAATCGATCAAAATAATTAAATTTGTTTTTCAAAAGTAAGTATTCTTAGAAGATGCCACGAAAAATACTTTATCGTATATGCGAAGAACGCAAAAAGCATAAACAAATTTTCAGAAGATAATAATTTTAATATAATCTATAAAACGAATTACAGCAGTAGAGATCGACTCAGTCTGTTAAAGCCTTATAGCGTGAAATGAAGTATATAGTTTTTGTTATTGCTGCTTTGGCAGGCAAGTATTTTTGTTATTAAGTATAGGGGGCTTTTAAGATTTTTTTGTTGTTACTGGAGATTTAAACTTTCGCTTTTTGTAATTAATTAGAAGTAAACCAATATATTTAAAAGCGAGTTTCCAAAATTCTATTTTGTCAGTTTACTAGAATAACTTTTGGAAAATTAAGTTTCCTTTTTTCAAAAACTTTTCTAGGAAATGCTTTGAAATATAACAGCGAAATTTCGCAAACGTATTTAACAAAAAATTGTAAAGAAATTTTACTAAGCGGAAAAATACTGTTTGGCTTAGATTTCCTCAAAATCACAAAAATTATAAGTTTTCGTTAGCATAGCAAACAATTATTGGACACTTGCACCAGGCCTGGATGTGAGCCCTGGTCCCTGGTGCTATTCTTATTTATAAATAAATCCAGGCATTTTTATTTTAGGTGTCAAATTATTGTAGAATTATAAATATATTGTACCCACTAGCTTGTTTGTATCCCACAGCTTCACCGGCGGTCATTTTTCTTATAATACATATAATTTCTAACCTTTGAACTTTTCTATGAGCCTTGGTTCAAACAAACTTTTTTTTCTGGCTACGTAGCTATATCAATATTTACATAAGAGAAAAAATCTGCAACATCTCGCACGCGTACAGTTAAATTTTGTTTTGAAATGCGCTATGAGATCCCTTTCCTTTTCGCCAGACTCTATAGCCTTGCCGATGAGCCGTATCACGGCGAAACGCGTCCAAGGATTGGGTATGACGGAATGAAAGGGACAAACTCCTTTAAACCTCTTTATAAATATTAGGGTAATAAAAAGAAAAAAAGTAAAAACAAAAAGGAAATGAAACAAATAACAGAAATCCTGCTCCCCTATTAATTATTTTTCCTATGCGGTTATTCAACGGAGGGACATGTTTCAAGAGCATAAGCTCTCATCATCAGCCTAGACTAACTACGCCAAACCGGTGGCATTATGTAAAGAAATTTATTTGTTACTGTAACAAAGAGAGGGCATTATGGCAAACGGAGGTTGCCCGCTTGATTCCACCCAGAACGGCACGTGGGGGAAATACTCGACAAACCACTGCAGCCCACCCGTACGTCGTTCCGCTTAGGTTTCCCCCCAAACTACGTAGACAACCAGCGAAACAAAAATTCAAGTTGGTCACTAGGCCACCCCGGGCGCTACAGTAGAAAATTCATGGCGGGTAGTTCAAATAGCTCGATGACTAACAGACTGAACGAAACATGTTTTTTAAATTAAATAGTGGATAAACCTAAAATAGTAAAAAAAATCAATAAAAGATAAAATGGTGAGGCGAGACTGATTTTATTGTTTGTTTAGGCGTTTTTACTAACCCTACATTTACTTAAGAAACCTGTGTCTGCCTTGTCCAAGAAGAAAATAATGTTTTCCAGGCTGATTATAACTGCCTACTTAAATTAGGAAATTCTGGAGGAAGTGCACCACAACTGATCAAATTGGGTTTGTCTTCAACTTGGTATGAAGTGGATGGTGTACTTGTGTCAAACGTAGAATGGGTACAAAGGACTGATCTGAATGTTTTGGACTGCTGCAAAATTAAACTACCAGGGTCTACGGAATGTGGAAGTGACTCTAACACCTCAGGAGGCAAAAGCTCAGTGACAGCTTTGGGAACACCTTTTCAAAACCGAGTTCTTAAATGGACATTAATCGAAATGATCTTCACAAATCCTAAAGTTTCTGCACTCAATGTCAAGATTAATATTACAATTGTTCTTCCACACTCTTAGTATTTCAACATCAGTAAGGGGAAATACATAGAAATGCTTACAGTAAGAGCAAATTCTAACATTTACAATTCATATCGAGAGCAAATTCCAACATTTACAATACATATCGAAAGAAGAGAGAATTGGATCTCAACATAAAGAGAGAACGAAAATTACGGTTTTCCTTAAGGATGAACGGAACATTGTGTTATCAAAAAAAAAAGAAAAGGAAGATAGTTTGTGTAAATTTATTAAAAATTGACATGACATTGCATTATTTCGAAATCTATATTCTGAACTGATGGGGATATTTAAAATAAAAGTTATTTACTTTTATTTTGAACCAACCTAGTAAAAACATAAATAACGTGTGTGTGATCATAGGTCATGGGTTAGCAATGTTATTAGTGTTATCATCTCATTATTGAGATATTATTTAAAGTAAATATTCTGTGCATAAAATAAATAAGCCTGATCAGCACCGTCAATGATGATATTTGCCTGGGTCATAAGGTTAAAAATGAATAATTATTAAAATTGATAAAATGTGAAAAATGTTGTAGGGAGATATTTAATATCAAACGAATTTAAATATAATTAAATTTTAAAATTCGAAAATAACAGCAAGAGACAATAATCATTCAATGTTTTCTTACAAATAGACGAAACAAGATCTCCTGTCGAAAATATTAGGCTTTTGACAAACAAAATAAATATATTTTCTTCGTTATGAGTATACAAATATCTTTTTTCCGTGTACCTCTCCAATATCAAAGAACTAAAATCAAAACCAAAATCTTGTTAGTTTTAATTTCGGTTTCCTTTCCTGGTTTTGAAATCTAGCAACCAAGCACAAACGGACAATTAAAAATGTTAAAAGCTTTATTTCCTAACGACGCGACGACAGAAAAATGCTCGCACTAATTCCTAAAGCAATATGATGATCTATAGCCCCACTTAGCCTAGACCAAAAGTTGATAGTTTCCAAAAGAGTGTAAAGATATTATTTATTTAAACTTTTTCAAATGTGCATCTTAATAATAGCAAAATTTGCACGAAATTTGATGACAATGGATTTTTTTTGGATACGAAATCCAGATCTGATAATATTAGTTTTGATGTAGCATGCAGAGGGCGCCACCAGCAGTACTTCACATACATTTAAAGCTTTATAAATTTTTTGTGCCTCGCTAGTTTCTAGTAATAAATCCTTATTCTAAGGCGTTTCTTGTTTAAAAAAGATATACCTGGTAGGTTTTACTCTGAGATAATTCAATTTGAATGTTTTATTGCGTACTGAAACTCGTCGTTGCCGTCCTTCATACTTAGTACTGGTCCAAGCTCCCAAATTTGTGTTTATGAAGTCAAGGAAAAACCTTTCGGAACGTGTGCCTGGTTCGAGGAGACGCAACTTTTTGGTTGTGAAAAGTTTTATACAAGGTGTACTCGAAAAGTTTTCAAAAACATTTATAGTCTATTTCAGAAAGGTGTAGAGTAATAAAAGCTCATTAGGTCTGCAAAGGGACTACAGAGTGACCCAACGAATATTTAAGTCACTTTAATAATTTGGCATTGATTTCATTGCAAAATTCTTTCTTTTCATCAAGTGCAGGTAGTACCACCCGGGTTTGGGTCAATTTATGGGTTTTGCCTATTGTTATCCATTCACAAACACTGAAAATGGTGTGACAAAGGCGTGCCGGTAGAATATTCGTAAAAAGGAGAGAATTTTATTTTAGCAGAATAAAAATTAGGAATTATGTACATAGTATTAGCTACACGTATTTTTTATTAAACATTTTTGAAAAAATACATTATACAGAAATTAAATTATACTCGTAAAAATTATAATAAATTAAATTATACTCGTAAAACGGAAAGAATTTTATTTTAACAGAATATAATTTAGGCATAGGTATCTACACTTATTTTTTAATAAACATTATAAAAAAAATACAAAATACAAAAAATACTTCGTGATCTGAGGAACTGTCCTCTCCTCTTGACGTTATAATTAACGGGTCGACGGTCCGATCGATCAAGTGGTCAAGATCTAACATTTTCTCCTCTTCGTTAATGACATGATATACTGCTTTTCGCCAGTTCTCTGGTGTCACTTCCTTAATGGCTTGATCAAACAGTAGCTTAACGTCTTTAATTTTGAATGTCGTGTTGTGTCTTGCTACAAATCTTTTCACTTGCGCCCATATAAGTTCTATAGGATTTAGTTCGCAATGATACGGCGGTGTGCGCAGCACAGTTACACTACGTTTTTCTGCTATATCTTTCACGGCATATTTCATAAAACGATGTTTGTGTAAATTTGCTATAGCAGTCGATTTAGTCAATAATTTGTTCGTTCCTAAGCCGTAAGGTTTATGGCTTCCATAATATCGTACCTTGCCGACCTTGGTGGGACACCCTGTACAGTGACTCGACTAGTACCGGGTGAGTCAACGATTGCGCGGAGTAATTTTATGCCTTGAAGATAAGATTGGTCGATAATAAGCTTTAGTAGTAACGTATGGTTGGATATCTGCCACATTTAAAAAATAGTTTGAATTATACAGGGTGCGCCCAAAAAGTAGGGTGTCATAAAGTTACATTTTTTTAAATGGAACATCCTATATCTTAGAATATTTTTGGATTTTACATAAATTTACAATCATTTTGCATTAAGTACATTATAGGTCTACACCTAATAGCTTTCGATATATCGACTCTTGAAAATTACATTTTTCAACTTTGACAGCGTATAGCTTTCTAACGATACGCCTTAGAGCAAAACGGCTTACATATCCCTATCTTACTTTTTTTTATCCTCCCAAAAATACCAACTTCCGGTTAAACATGAAGTACTATATTTCCGGATTTTAAGCTACATCCGGTTTAACCGGAAGTTGACAATTTTAGAAAGATAGTTGAAAACTAAGATAGGGACATGTAAGCCGTTTTACTCTAAGACGTACCGTTAGAAAGCTAAAAGCTGTCAAAATTCAAAAATGTCATTTTTCAAAAGTCGATATCTCGGAAACTACTAAGTTTAGGCTTATAATGCACTTAATAAAAAATAATTATAATTTTATGCAAAAACCAGAAATAGTCTAAGATATAGGGTGTCCTATTTAAAAAAATGTAACTTTATGATACTCTACTTTTTGAGCGCACCCTGTATAATTCGAAATATTTTTAAAATGTGGCAGATATTCAACCATACCTTACTACAAAAGCTTATTATCGACAAATCTTATCTTCAAGGCATAACATTATTCCGCGCAATCGTTGACTCACCCGGTACATCATAAGATATTTGGGCACATTTTAATTTTTATGATATTTATGTTGTACTACTTAAAAAATGGTACATCCAGTGCTAGTTAATAATAAGTAATGTTAGCTTTTGAGCTAGGACCAATATTTTATTAATTTAATTGGAATATTTTTCTAGCTCTTCAGTATGTCGGCTGTGCTTTATCCCAATTTGACGACAGCAGCGAATTTAATGAGCAAGACAACATGATCTTGATCAGAGAGTCACTCCAAAACTCTAGAGCCAGAGCAACACTAGAACGACTAAGAAGCAAAGTAGATGATCTTTGTCCCGGTTATGGCAGAAGACTTGAGGTAAGCATTGTAAAGATATAAATATATAAGCAACAAAAATTAATAAAATCATATCTTATAGAATGTAACAATGGAGATGGCGGCCTGTGCACAGACTATCGACGAATCTAAAGAGACTATGTGCTCAGTTATAAAGAACTACGCTAAGAGATGTGTAAGTCCTCTCACTAATATGCTTGAAGAGTGTCTACCAACTCAAGCGAAACAAATCCCTTCAATGTCTATCGATATGGTGATATCTGCATCAAACCATCTTTGCAAAACCGATGGGGAACACATTTTTGGTAAGTTGTCCTTATTTTTGTTTCCGGTTCAATTAATTTCTTAACAATTTTTTCAATATGACTTGCTAAGGTGGAACTTAAAATAATGTTGGGTTATCTTGAGACTTTATCTATGATGACTCCATAGCATATAGCTTAACTAACAGATTCGAAAAACTGATCCTGATCTGCGTATTTGTGACAACCTATAACTTGAATAATTTCTATATTTCTGTTTAGAGTTAGGAAATTCATGTGTAAAGAACATTAACGACAAAACCGAAAGGTGTATCAGAAGAATCGTGACCAAATTCCAACAGTATCAACGTAAGGAAAGTTTACCATCAGCCAGAGATGTCTGCGAGTAAGTTACTTTACTTAATGTTTACTAGTTTTCTAAATTTTCTTCGTAATAATTTAACAATGTGGTTACATTATTTTAATTTAAACTTTGTTGTAGTATTCTCGTAAGCCTCCGACCATGCCTTCAGTCGCACTTAAATAGCGCTTGCGGACATCCTGTTACAAGAGAATCATTTTTGAGTGTGTTTGACGAATCAATGAAAACTTGCAAGAACTACGAGAAAATCGAAATTCAAGTTGTTGACATAGAGTAAGTAGTGTTCTTGCTAACACAACTTAAATCTTATCTTGGTATTTTGCCATCCGAAAATAAAATAAGCACAAATACTGATATTTTAGAACTTTATCCTAAATAAATATTAAACGCCGCCGATTTTCTAGTTACTGCTCTAATTATTTTGCCGAGCAAATTAGATTCAAAAAAGAAAGGACACCCGTTTTAAACTGGAGAAAAGTTAACATAAACTGATCAAACCTGACCAAAAATATCCCCAATTTGTAACCCATAATTTAAAATAAATGCAATAATTTGTCAGTATAAGGTGTGACCTCCATGATTATTAGTTACCTACTACCCTACACCTCCGGGGCATACTCAGGATCAAATTATCAATTTGATGCTGCTCTATCGCATTGCATTCTGCTGAAAAGCATCGAGTCAGTTGCTCTTGCGTATTAGATATTCAAATTTGTCGTAAAATGCATCCACCTAACGTATCACAAGGTTTCAATAGGGTTTGAATCGGGCTATTACGCAGGCAGGTGATTCCTCAGTCGTACCTAGTAGTTTGGCAACGTGGCACACACCAAGTAAATGTAAGTGATAATGACGAAACCACTAGAAATAATCTTCATGCAGCATGCAGCAGTATTCAATGCCGGTTGAGTTGTGAGAATGTCTGTGTGTGTGTACCTTTTTTAATGCAAATTCTGTTATAATAATATCTGATACATCTTTTCGAAACGTCCTTTTCGATACTAAAAGTAGATACGTCTAAAAGCCTTTCTTGTCTCATTGTTGACCTCAAATAATTTTTTATTATTTTAAGTTTAGAAGAGCTTCTTTTCCCTATTGTCACAGTCACAGGTAACGTTAAAAAAATTCGTATGGCAATCACTAAATTTGGAAACAGATATTGAATCACATTTAACGCGTTCATTTCAGGGAAAATATAGGGTGCAACGTTGTCAATTTTATCGCATAAATCATGAGCTATATAATCTTTCTCATTTTTAGATGGATCATGTAACATACTTTCCACAGATTAACATTTTGTAGACCTATTTGATTTATCTGTTTTAAGGAAATCATTTAGGTTGTCGAGAAAATTGAAAACTGTGTGATGTTATACCTTCCTTCTATTTTTGATAATGGCTATATATAATATTACAAAGTAAAAACTAATTTTGATTTGGTCTTCTGGATTTTTTGGAGCTTCATCTTTACATTCGTAGCTTTCAGTTGTTGAGATTGACACTGTG
Source organism: Polydrusus tereticollis (assembly GCA_963920685.1). NCBI lineage: Eukaryota > Metazoa > Arthropoda > Insecta > Coleoptera > Curculionidae > Polydrusus > Polydrusus tereticollis. The sequence goes on from OY987328.1 coordinate 140,074,129, forward strand.
AGATGAGTACTAAGTATAAATAGCTTTAATATTAATAGCTTCAAAATATTTACTTAACTGAGTTGCATATTCTTTAACTTGGGCTATTAATTCGGTTTTAGTGGGGTCCCTATTAAATACACTTTTTAAATTTTCAAATTCACTTACAAGTTTATCTAGTTTTCTTAAGTTGCTTAAGGTTACGGTCTCAGAGCTGCGCCTTTCAAGGGAGTCCTTTTTTAGGTTCCTGTGCAGCACCCTTGCCTCTTCTAACAAGTACCGGAATTCCCTGATGTCCATGAACCAATTGCGTTGCGTACGAGCGGCTCTTGCCTCACCTTCCATTAAGACCTCACAAGTACGAGCTGCTTGGCTGTCGCTTAAATTATTGTTCTCCTGGCTTCTAGCTACTTCACGTCTTATCTTGTCCTTGAGCATCTTCTTACACCGAGAAATTACGTAGGCCAATATGCATATGCAGGCTAGGAAACATAGATACAGTTATGCTAAAAATTTCTCTTGTAGACACTATACTTGCTGATGCGGACACTCCACCACTGGTCCCTGCTTCAGCTATTACAATTTCTTCCTTAGTTTGGCTGCTGCCCATTTTGCACCTCTTCACTAACACACACTTCTTTTTACCAAGGGCTTAACTTAAGCCCGCTGGCAGGATCGCCATGTGAGATGAGTACTCTGGTTCGAATTAAGACACATGTTTTTTGTAACGAAGAGTCGTATATTATGTCAATGAAACATAGACATTACTTATTACACTACAACACGTTCAAAATTAATATAGTGCAATTATCCCCATTGTATTTATAGGCTCAGGGCATAAATGATATAATAATATTTTCCTGCAACCTGACAAAAAATGTATTTCCCAACTGGTTACGACGTAGAGTAGCGATTTTAAAACCAATGTTGTTCTATTTATTTCCAGTGATACTTGTAAAATGCATTTTTAACTCTAGTAGTTACCTAGTATAATGCTAATATTTTTATATTGATTATTATACTAATAAATTGGTTTTAAATTTATTTTTTAAATCGGGCTATCGCCCCTGGCACCCCCGGGTTGGAACGACCCTGAGCACATTGAACACTCATGGAAACGTTATGTAGATGCATTTTACGACAAAATATAGTAATTAATACACAAGAACTGCTCAAGTCCCTTTCAGCAGAATGGAATGAGAAACTGAAGTGAATTGTATCAAATAAAAAATTGTAAAAATTGTATTTAAAATTATTAATAATTATTTATCCTTAAAAATATGTAAGGATGAGTGCTATATATCCTCTTTTTTAATATAATTCACGAAAGAGTAGCCTGTGAATTTACTGTTGATCTTATATTTCTCTTTTCTTTTTTAGCGCAAACTAATACAAACCATAAGTAAACTTTAAGCAGCATATTATGGATTAGCTACATTAATATAATATTTTAAATAAATCAAGTGATATCTTTATTGTTAACAAATACTGTTATATCAACCAATATTATTGAATGAATAAAATTTTTGTTAGTTATGTTGTTTTTTGTTTTTATTTTGGTAAATATTGCAGCTGTGGGAATAGAGCCAATTTAAAAAAAAAAAGTGCACTCTGCTGTTGTAGAGTGTTGTATAAAAGAAGCATAACAGAACCACTGACATTGAAATGGCTGATGCTAATTTGAATTTATCACAATCCTGCAATTAGACTTGCATGACTGATCAACGCAAATATACGCACACTGACGCATATAGGTATAGACGTAATTTTGAGTAGGTGCAGGTTGGTTCACTCAATGTGGGAAATTCAATACAGTTCACGTTTGAATATTTCATTTTCGATGCAATTGTGTTCAAAGATAAGCATTATAATATGTACCTATTATTTGTGTAAAACAATAAAATTTATATTATTTGTAGGACACGGAAATATGAATGCAGCTATTAATTCTCTTAATAACCTTGCAATAAGTTATTTTAAAAACTGAGTCACTTTATTATCAATTTACAATAGATAGGTACTATACAGGGTGTTTCAAAAGTACGGTACGTAACTTAAGGGGGTGATTCCCTATGATATTTTAAGAGAAAAAGTTCATATGAACACGTTTCCGGAATTGCCCCGTCTTTGATATACAGGGTGTTAGTTTTTTTTTTTTTTAAATCGGCTTCGTATAATTTTTTAAATATCTTTTTCCCGATTTTATTGAAATTTGGTACCGTCATTCATAATGATAAGGGTCTCAATTAACCCTAACTCTGTTTGGATAACGTTTCTGATAAACTCGCCGAGCCTCTTCAGCATTTCCATTTGCTAGGCCATAATTGAAATGCATCTGGGCCCTTTCAGCATACATGCCGGCTGCTTACCAGTGTTAAGTACGGACAGCGGAATCGCTGTCACTGACCTTGATAAGGTGAGTTGAAGTTATTCACTCGGGCCCGACAGATTGTGTAGTGAGCTTTTGTTTCTTGCTCGAACTTCTGTAGGACCTTATCTAAAAATATTGTTTGATACGTGCATTAATAATAACACAACACCGGAAGACTGGCGTAAGGCTATTGTTGTTCCCATATATAAGTCTGGTGGCAGGTCAATTCCCCTAAACTACCGCCCTATTAGCTTAACATGTATCGTGTGTAAAATCTTTGAGCAACTTTTGTCAAATTATGTTAGAAGAGAGTTGGACAGTAAAAATTTCTTTTTTTCCAACCAATATGGCTTTAGACCTAATTATTCATGCGAGTCAGCTCTTGCATCTTTTGTTGGTGATCTGGTTAACTCTGTCGATGGCGGTGTGCAGGTGGAGATTTCAGTAAGGCTTTTGATGTGGTTCCACATGACATACTGCTAAATAAAATGGCGGAACTAAATATTGACAAAAGAGTAATAATTTAAAGAAATAGTCCATCTTGGTTACATACATTTTTAAACAATAGAACACAACAGGTGAGAGTTGGTGACAGCATTTCTACTAGTTCTGGTGTAACATCTGGAGTGCCTCAAGGCAGTGTCATTGGCCCTCTGGCATTTATAATTTTCATTAACGATATCTATACTAACATCCATTCAACTATACGTCTTTTTGCTGATGATTGTATCATCTACAGACAAATTAGAGATGCTAAAGACTGTGAAACTTTACAGAGTGATTTAAATACACTTCAGCACTGGGTAGATGTAAATTGCATGAAGGTAAACACTAATAAAACTCGACAGATTTCCTTCGGTAAAAAACGTTTTCACCACAATTATACTCTCAACAATGAAAAAATCTTAACGGCCAATGTTATCAAATCTCGGAGTATATCTTACTTCATCTTTAAATTGGTCTGAGCAGGTTAATAAGACGGTGGCTAATGCTCACAGGGTGCTCAATTTTGTGATGCGCAACTTAAAAAAGGCAAGTCGAGCCTCTAGAATTAAAGCCTATCTGACCCTGATCAGACCATCTTTAGAGTACTGCTCATCCATATGGCATCCCCATCAGCAGACTCTGAAAACCCAGTTGGAGATGGTCCAAAGAAGGGCTGTTCGCTGGGTTTATTTGAATTTCTCTCACTCCTTTAGTCCCACTGCTGCATTGAGGGAACTTGGGTGGCCATCGTTAAACCAACGCAGGGAATATTTCTTGAAGGTTCTCATGTATAAGATCTATAATAGGTTACCATCTTGGACAGAACTTTCTGATACACTCGCTAAACCTAACTACCACTCTAGAGGGGACCATGAATTTAAAATTAGAAAACCTTTCTGGCGGACTGATGTCGGTCTTTTCTCGACATTGGGATTGGGTGTTGACCTATGGAATCAATTAAAAATTTTTGACAGAACAATTCCTACTTTGCAAAATTTTAAGAGGCGTTTGAAAATTGCTTAAAATTTGTAACGCAGCGCATTGTGCTTACTTTTACTTATACTTTTGTATGTTATATATTGTCTTATTGTTATATTTTATATTTAATTGATATAATTTATATTTTATTGATATATTTTATATACTATTGTAAATGTCTCTACAGATCATATTTTGAGTATCCTAATTATTTCTGTACTTAGCATCCACAAGTGTTTATACTGCTGTATGTGTTACCCATAATTAAATAAAATAAATAAATATGCAATAAAGCGGTTTTTATTTTTTCCCTCTAGAACGAAGGGATATACGAAAACAATTCAAGGAACAAAAAAGTTGTACTATTAGTTGGTAAATCCGAAAAAAAAAATATTAAAAATAGAAAAAACTCAGTGGCGTATATTTTTTTGTCAATAATATTCGTTAAGGTGCTCCACGGGACGCCACTGGACTAGGTAAATTTAATCTAGTTAGAGCTAATTAAGCCCTTTTCATTATGAATAGCGGTACCAAATTTAATATTAAAAAAAGTTAAAAATTATAAAAAAAAATATTTTTTTTTAAACATTAACACCCTGTATATTAGAAACGGGCAACTCCCCTTACATGTTCATATGAACTTTCTTAGAATATCATAAGATGTCACCCCTTAAGTTACGTACCGTACTTCTGAAACATCCTGTATACGAGAAAAACAGTAAAATATTAGAACTGGTACTTATCATTTATTAGCAAATTGTTGCCACCTTAGTGGATTTACGAAACTTAAAAATCTTAATTTAGTTAAAAATAAAAGTATATTGCTGGTTTAACAATTTTTTTTTGTTTAAAATTTTTAAGCGACGACAAAATTTCAATTTTTTAAAATGCACAGTCCTTTATGTTTAATTAATTACCTTATTGCGAAACATATTTAGGAAATCTACAAACTGCAAGTACCTAATTAATTTAGCAATATTTCGTACATGTCCCCACATCAAATTATAGGTTAGAAATGAAAATAAAGATAGGGGCACTCTTGCAAAAGTAATATGGTTGTGAAACGTTGGGTATGAACAAAGAACTTACATAGTTTTAGACAAATACATGATGAGTAAATTATATAATTTAAAAAAAATATATACATACCTATATTTTTCGTTCTCTTGGAAATAAAAAAGTGCAGTTGAAACATCTAAGTGACCTTTAAATTCGATTTTTTACTACCAATATTGCAAATGAAACAATAAGTCGCGTATAGAAAACAATTTTATTCGCTGATTGTGCGCATGCATTGAACAAAATGGCGACCAAAACAAAAAAAGAAAATGACCATAAAATAATATACAATTAATTAAAAATATTAAATTAATCTTAACAAAAAACTCTTATTTTTAAGTTTAAAAGACAATACATTTAACGAGTAACAAACAAATTAAAAGCAGAGTTTTTAGTAATAAAATTTGAAACTAAATTTTTAAGGAAAACTACTCATTGTAAACCTTCTACCAGAACACATTTTTCCAGTCTTTTTCGAAATTCCTTGAATACATACATACAACATGGTCTCTTGTTAAAATTGATAAGGCTCGGAACTCCGAACTACTTAATTAAGGTGGCAGCTTCTTTTTTGGAGAATAGAAGTTTTGCGGTCTCGTCAGAGAATGCACTTTCTTCGAATAAACGCATCAGGGCGGGAGTGCCGCAAGGCTCACCTCTCTTTCCGATGTTGTATAATATTTATACTCATGATAATCCGCGAGATAGATTTACGCAGCTCTATCTTTTCGCTGACGATACAGCACTTACCTCGACTTCTTCTTTTCGGCTTGGAAGATTCGCCTGAATCCCGCCAAGACGAAAGTCATCTTGTTTTCAAAAAGCACCGTGCGAAGGCCTGAAACAAGGCTTCGGGTTCCAAAAGAACTGGTGCCAGGACGTGAAATACCTGGGACTTATATTTGACCAAAGGCCTAACTGGAGGCTCAATTCAATTAATAGAGTAAAGCTTGCATTGCGTTAATTAGGCTCTATCTATCCCCTGCTTCACAGGCGGAGTAGACTTTCAAATAGGACTAAGGTCAACCTCTACAAGGTATTGGTCAGGCCAGTTCTCAAGTAAGCGGAACGGAGCTTAATAAGTTCCAGGTAATTCAGAACAGGGCGTTAAAAACTATCGCGGACGCACCTAGATATACATCCAACAGAGTACTTCACCGTGACTTTTAAATGCAGACGATAAACGAGTTTTTCTTAAAAATTATTAAGACGTATCGACAAACCCACTAATCGCAGACATACAAACTACCAAAAGACTGGCTCCCTGTTGGTCCAAATCAAAATCCATAGTAGAGAGGCACTATATGAAATATAATAGAAAAAGGAGCCAAAACTTTGCAGACAAAAACTTTGGAAAGAAAACGTACGAACCAAAATTAATTAAGGCAAGAGCCGATATGAAAATTTCTATATACGACCATACCTAAACAGTACACAATGAATAAGAGATGTCAAAGGATAAAATCCTGACGTAAAAATACATTCAAGACCCTGAGGCAAGAATGACGCGGTTTAAAAGATTCGGCAACAAATTTTTTTTTGTTGTAATATAAAGCTGAATAGCATATTGTAGTTGTAGAATGAACCTATCTGAATACGAAAATGGCAATGGCAAAAAAAAGATGTAACACGTAAGGTTTCCTTGTTACAATAAACAAACCACACAAACGGTACAACTCAATATTTATTAAAAACATGATTTTACAAGTTTTTTAAGCCTGTAACTATCTAAAAAAAAGCAAACATCAAAAATATTTATTTCAGACACACTAATTCTGTTTCTTCCTTTTATGGGGTCACATCTTCTCTCTTCAAAACCCAACAGTAATCACCCATCATGGCTGGATCCCATCGTCCTTGGTACCGAATTTCCATTATCCTGATATCTTGATGGAACCTCTCTTCCTCCTCGACGCTGATAGAGCCCAAATTCTCAGAAAAAAATGATAAATGGGAATGGAGAAAGTGAATTTTTAATGACATTCGGTAACCAAGCGATTTGTAGGAGCCTAAAAGTTCATTAACTGGTTGTTCGTAGTTTGCATCCATTATGTTGTCTAAAAATCCCCTCACTACTTACAAATGCGTTCGAAGCTCTAAGTTCTCAATCATCTCCAGAATGTTGTTTTTGAGCACGTGGTAGCTACTCCAAAATCTCTTCCCGTAATTTTCTTATTCAAAATCAAAATTTTATTTACGCCTTCAGCATTTTACATACCGATTACATTAAAAAACCAGTGTTTTTGACAAGGCCTGACCAGTTAAACATCCATGTAGACACAATATTATACAGGGTGGCCCTTCCAAAAGGTACCGCAAGGCATTACAGGCTGGGAAAGGACTTTTCCACAAAAGCCAAAACCACGTCAATTTTGTTTGTCAGGCGGACAACTTTTGACGCAAAAATCATAGCAAAACCTTCAACCCCCTAAGTGGGGGTGTCATCCACCAAATTTTTTCAGATAAGAATAGCCGGTCAAGTGACACCTCATTCAAAAGGGCTCTTAATTCCCTATACATCGCTGCTTACATTATAAAAATCGATCGACTCGTTTAGAAAATATGGACCTTTGAAATACCAACAAAACGTTTGACGCAAAATGCAAATATCGATTTAAAACTTACCGTATTATTAAAAATTGAAAAATAATTCGCTCTTTTTAGGTCATTTGCAGATCCTTTAGACTTGTGTTAGTGAGATAACAGTTATCGGGTTTTTGCTTCGCATTGGGCCAGGTAGTTGCTAGATAGTTGTCTTGTGACTTGTGGTTGAAGTGTTTCCAAATTATTGAACCTTTTAAATTTATCAATTATGGTGTACTCAATTGCAGAAAGAATAGAAATTATTGAGTTTCTTTTCAAAAACAATGAATGCGGAAATCGGGTCGCCGATCTGTTTAACCAACGGTATCATGACAAACATGTTTCTCGAAAAATTGTTCGGAAATCGGTAATCCCGTAATTTTCTTAATCAAAATCAAAATTTTATTTACACCTTCAGCATTTTACATACCGATTACATTCAAAAACCAGTGTTTTTGACAAGGCCTGACCAGTTAAACATCCATGTAGACACAATATTATACAGGGTGGCCCTTCCAAAAGGTACCGCAAGGCATTACAGGCTGGGAAAGGACTTTTCCACAAAAGCCAAAACCACGTCAATTTTGTTTGTCTGGCGGACAACTTTTGACGCAAAAATCATAGCAAAACCTTCAACCCCCTAAGTGGGGGTGTCATCCACCAAATTTTTTCAGATGAGAATAGCCGGTCAAGTGACACCTCATTCAAAAGGGCTCTTAATTCCCTATACATCGCTGCTTACATTATAAAAATCGATCGACTCGTTTAGAAAATATGGACCTTTGAAATACCAACAAAACGTTTGACGCAAAATGCAAATATCGATTTAAAACTTACCGAACTATTAAAAATTGAAAAATAATTCGCTCTTTTTAGGTCATTTGCAGATCCTTTAGACTTGTGTTAGTGAGATAACAGTTATCGGGTTTTTGCTTCGCATTGGGTCAGGTAGTTGCTAGATAGTTGTCTTGTGACTTGTGGTTGAAGTGTTTCCAAATTATTGAACCTTTTAAATTTATCAACTACTCAATTGCAGAAAGAGTAGAAATTATTGAGTTTCTTTTCAAAAACAATGAACGCGAAAATCGGGTCGCCGAGCTGTTTAACCAACGGTATCATGACAAACATGTTTCTCGAAAAATTGTTCAGAAATCGGTGGCCAAATTTCGCGAAACAGGTTCCGTTTATAACAAAAAGAGGCAGCTTGAAAATCTGGTACTAAATGAACCTACGTAGATAGCATATTGGGGCAAGTTGCAATGGATAGTACGCTAAGTACAAGACAATTGGACGTTGCGACGGGCGTGAGTCGTACAAGTGTCCAACGAGTATTAAAAAAATAACAAGTTTCATCCGTATAAGATTCGGTTATTGCAAGAACTAAATGAAGACGACTTTGATCGTCGCTCTCAATTTTGCGAAATTATGACTGAACGAGCGATTAATAATGGTAATTTCCTATTTAATGTGTGTTTTTCGGACGAGTGTACCTTCTTCTTAAATGGTTTAGTGAATCGCCACAATTGTCGTTACTGGGCCGACACCAATCCAAGGATTTTCCACGAGACACACACGCACAACACCCCCAGAAGTTAAATGAATAGGCTGGTATTTTTGGAAATTCCATTGTAGGCCCTTTCTTCCTTCCTGGAAATTTAACAGGCGATATGTGCCTGGATTTACTAGAAAATGCCATCGACCCAGCTCTAACAAATATCATAGAGAACGACCCTGCACACAATGAACAGGAACTAATTTTCCAACAAGACGGAGCTCCTCCGCATTACTCGCTACATGTGCGCAATTATTTAAATGATACGTTTCCAGGACGCTGGATAGGCCGTAGGGGTGCAATTGGGTGGCCCCCTCGGTCACCCGACTTAAGTCCTTTAGATTTTTTTTTGTGGGGGCACGTCAAAAGCTAAGTTTACAGCACTCCACCTGACACATTGGAAGATTTGCGAGGACGAATCATTGACGTATGTCGCGAAGTGACACCACAAGTGATCCAGAATATACGGCAACGGTTTGAAGATAACTTGTATCACTGTATGCACGTTGGCGGACAACAGTTTGAGCATTTACTTGACTAATACGGAAAGTTTTAAGCAAAATTAAATCGATTTTTGCATTTTGCGTCAAACGTATTGTTGGTATTTCAAAGGTCCATATTTTCTAAACGAGTCTATCGATTTTCAAAATGTAAGCAGCGACGTAAAGGGAATTGAGAGTCCTTCTGAATGAGGTGTCACTTGACCCCCCCATTCTCATTTGAAAAAATTTGGGGGATGACACCCCCACTTAGGGGGTTGAAGGTTATGCTACGATTTTGGCGTCAAAGGTTGTCCCCCTGACAAACAAACTTGACGTCGTTTTGGCTTTTGTCGAAAAGTCCTTTCCCAGCCTGTACTGCTTTGCGGTACGTTTTCGATGGGCCACCCTGTATGTGTAATAATACTAACAAATCTAAATCTCTTAAGAATACAGCTCAGCAGTTACGAAACATAAAAATTAAAACGTACTATAGCAAATAACGTAGCCAAATAAATATGAAAATAAAAATAAAAATAAATAGGTCACAATTTCAAGAGTAACTAAACCAAACTAAACTAAAAAAAACTAAATTCCTACAATAGCGCCACCAGCGACTGGTTGAAGAATTAAACGAACGGGGAACGACCTACACCAACCATATCAGTTATTCTAGCCTGGTCTATATGTAGACAACCTGGAGACTGGCTTTCCAAGAAGCCAATTAGTCGGTACAGATCTCAAATTAGCTGTCATTATTATTTATTGCTGACAAAAGTGCTAATTATTAAAAATCATACCTCTGAGCGACCTCTAAGCTTTAACGAATAAAGCTCAGATTTCACACACAAATTACTACAGTGAAGTGGACAAAACTAGGACATGTGGACGCTTGACAGAAATAACTTTTTTTTTTTCAATATAAATTAACCTAAACTAGCCAGACATACAAAAAAAAATCCATGAATAAAATATTTTAATATCAGATATCTTCGTGAATAAGGCCAAAAACTACCCCTAAAAATATTAGCAAGCTATACTAGAATACCTTGTATAAGTAGGTGAGTATCAGAACCTTAACACAAAAAAAAATTACACCCAGTACCCTCCGTATGTCTACCAAGGCCGGTATTGTTTACGTAATGCAGATATATAGTCGATTGTGTCAATCATGCAGTACAACTTTTTTAACGTAGGTACTCGTATATACTGGTAGCTAGTAGGGAATCCGATATTTTACGGTACTAATCACCTGTCGATAACATGCATCGGACAATTAAGTGTTGAAAGGCCGGGTCAGACATTTTTTTGAATTAATCGATTTAATTGATCCCGCCGCGTCGGTTCAATGTGATTTAAAAATTTCGCTTTTTTTAATTTATTCGCGTTTTTAGTTCAGAATTTTTGTTGGTCGAAATATTTCTAAAATAATGTGTTATTGCAATGATGTTTCAATTTTTATGGGTCGTGTTTCTAATTAAGATAAATGCAGGTATGTAGCAAGGTTGTGCGTTTAATTTACTAATTAGATAGAGCGCTGGAATTAAAATGTTTAAAAACTGTATATTATACTTCTCAATAAAAAAAAACGAACAAAAAAGTTGGTAAAATTCAATATTCAGTAACTTTCTCACTCTTAAGTATGGAAGTCTTGGTGCCCAATATGTTCTTTATTGAAAGGGTAGATAATCGGAAGAGGACAATAAAAAAGGATTAACAGATGCTTGCCAACGTTTTGCTTTAATAGTGTATGTGGTTGTTACAATTTCATCAATCTTCTTAATTATGATCTTTAGTATAAAATGTGTTTTCTATTTTATATTTCATATTAATTGGAGTGAATTAAGTGTCGATTTGTTCCTAGTTCGGTTTGTTATCTTTCTCTATGTGGTTGTTACAATTTTCTAACCATTCTACCGCTAGGAGAAGTTTGTGATTTTATATGTTATTATTTTAGCCCTGAAGAAGCTTTAAACCATTAAAGCGAGACGATGGCAAGCATTTGTTAGCTCTTTTTTACTGTCCTCTTCCGACTGTCAACCCTTTCAACAAGTTTCTTATTTTTGTGCCGATTAAAATTAATTTCACTGGAAATAGTAGACTAGTAGATGAAGTGTGTATCTTAATAGTATATAAAATTCTAGGAGCCAGAATCCTAAACTGTCCCAAATCAGACATCCACTTTGAAAAAGTAGTTGGGTTACGTCCACCATCTGACAGCGGCCAACAACTGTTGTATAAACTCTCACCAGACGAGTCTAACAGACCAATCACATTAGAGTGCATCACTAACTGTCAGTCAAATGACAACTGTCGCAGTTTCGTCCTCCATTACGACACATTTGACTGCTACTGGTTCGGACATGACATAAGTGACATCGGTCAAGAGACAAAGGGTGTGATTGACAATGAAGCTGCTTGGTTTGTAAAAGTATGCCTGCGAGCAGGTACTAAAAATTAATTTTTATTGTATTACAAATGCAATGTATTAAATGTTTCTCTGAACTGAATAATATAAATTATTGGTGTTATTGAATATCCCATTATTCAAAACACGAAAGATTTCACAGCCACAACAATACCCATTCTCTTGAATAGGTCAAGTTTAATGCATGTATGGGAGTTAATTAATTTTATTTGCCGAGGATTTTGCTTTGATCCTGCTTGTCCATTTTGATAAAAATCAAAACAGACTACGGTAGAATCTCGACTATTTATCCAAAATAATATGGACCGAACCACCACATTTCGGATTACCCAAATTACGATTTAAACGATTTTTTGTAAAATAAATAATATATATAATTACGTATATTATCGTTGTGTGTCAACCGAAATAAGAAACAAAAAGTATACTTGTGAAAATAATAAAACATTTAATTCAAGAAAATAATATAAACATAATTACTGAGATAATTGTAAATAAGCATTAACACAAACAATAAAATTGTGTTCGGGGGAATCGCCGAGTGACAGTCCCCTTAACGAACCATATTCGAATAAAACGAAAACCGAATAATCGAGATTTTACTATAAGATGTTTATAGATAGATAGGAATATAATAGATTATACTTAATATGCTTTTTGCCCTAGTTATTTTCACAAAGCATAAGTATCTAGGTATATAGTCTATACAGGGTGTTAGTGAATAAGTGCGACAAACTTCAGGGGGTGATTCTACATGAAAAAATAATGATAGTTTGCTATATAACTTTTGTCCGCAAATGCTTTGATTTCCGAGATACAGGGTGTTAAAGTTTTTATTAAAAAGTGACGATTTATTTATTGCTCTGAAACCCATTGAGATATGCAAATGAAATTTGGTAGGTTTTAAGAGGAAGTTATTGCGCATTTTCTGACATGCAACTAAGAATTTTATGTTTATCATTGGCGCGCATAAGGGTAATAATCTCAATTTCTTTAAAGAAAAATATGATACGCCACTGAGATATATCAAACTAAAAACAATTTTTGAATTTCTCATTCAATTTGTGATAAAAAATCTCTCTTGCCTTTTTTTCGTATTGGGCGCCGTTTTTATGCAAAAAAATAAAACATCTTAACGCGTATTTTTCATTTCTTTAATACATCATCTAGTAGGCTACTGTCAACATTCTGTTAAATACGAATATTTCAACGAAATGTCAAATTATTAGAGTTTCTTCATTTTTAAGCTTTTAGTTTGGTATAGCAATAATGTTAATAAGTAATTAATTTTTCTTTTATCAAAAAGAATGGAAAATTATACAAATGCGGAATTGTCAGACATGCATTTTGTCTATGGTCGAAGTAATGGAAATGGTCGGCAAGCTCGACGATTGTATGCTGAGTTGTATCCAGGACTTAGAGTACCCCATCACACAATATTTGCTCGTCTGCACCAACGTTTGCGCGAAAATGGTACATTTAAGAAACAAACGGCTGATTGCGGACGCCCTCGAGAAGTAGGAACTGTGCAACTAGAGGAAGCAGTTCTCGAGTTAATTGCGGAGTCACCTGAAACAAGTACTCGAAAAATTGCCAACATATTGAATGTAAGCAACATGACTGTATTTAAAATTCTTAAAGAACAGCAATTGTATCCGTTTCACGTTCAACGTGTGCAAGCTCTACTACCTAGAGACTTTTTTCCGCGCCTAGTTTTTTGCCATTGGATTCTTCATCAAATCGCTCAAATTCCAAATTTTTTAAATGGCGTTTTTTTTACTGACGAGGCTAATTTTGGACGACAGTGTATACGAAATTTCCGTAACAATCACTTATGGGCTGAGGAAAATCCACATAGAATCTGTGAAGCTCATTTTCAGTATCAGTTTTCAGTAAATTTATGGCTTGGGGTAATTGATGATCATTTAGTCGGTCTATATTTCCTTTCACAACGACTAACAGGCGACTCTTACCTTAATTTCTTACAGGAAGAGCTACCTGCTCTTTTAGAAGAAATCCCTCTACAGCTGAGACAACACTTCTGGTTCATGCATGATGGCGCACCAGCTCATTTTAGCATTAATGTACGTAATCACTTAGATACAATATATCCAAATCGTTGGATAGGTAGGGGAGGTACGGAAAATTGGCCTGCTCGATCGCCGGATTTAAATTCTCTAGATTTTTGCTTTTGGGGTTTTTTTAAGTCGTAAGTTTATTCCACTCCCGTCGAAAATGTTGAAGACCTAAGGAATCGAATTATAGCCGGCTGTGAGACAATAAGAAATACACCAGGAATATTTGCGCGAATACGACAATCAATGAGGCGAAGAATTGAATCTTGTATCACGTCTGAGGGAGGTCATTTTCAACATTTGTTGTAGCTTTGCGCCTATTTATTTATTAGTGTTATTTTCTGTTATTGTTCTGGTTTAATGTTATTGTATTAGATAGTTTTTAATAATGTATTAAAGAAATGAAAAATACGCGTTGAGATGTTTTATTTTTTTGCATAAAAACGGCGCCCAATACGAAAAAAAGGCAAGAGAGATTTTTTGTCACAAATTGAATGATAAATTCAAAAATTGTTTTTAGTTTGATATATCTCAGTGGCGTATCATTTTTTCTTTAAAAAAATTGAGAATATTACCCTTATGCGCGCCAATGATAAACATAAAATTCTTAATTGCATGTCAGAAAATGCGCAATAACTACCTCTTAAAACCTACCAAATTTCATTTGCATATCTCGATGGGTTTCAGAGCAATAAATAAATCGTCACTTTTTAATAAAAACTTTAACACCCTGTATCTCGGAAATCAAAGCATTTGCGGACAAAAGTTATATAGCAAACTATCATTATTTTTTCATGTAGAATCACCCCCTGAAGTTTGTCGCACTTATTCACTAACACCCTCTATAGACTATATAGATACTTATGCTTTGTGAAAATAACTAGGGCAAAAAGCATATTAAGAGTGACGGGAGAAAGTGCGCAGCATAATATGGAAACAATTTTTTCTTTAAATTTAGTAAATTTATTGAATTTCAGAAAAGTTCTGCATATCCTCAAACCAAAATGGTACCCTTCAAATCCGGTAAAAGTTTTATGGTATACGAGGGAGACTCAAAAATTAAGTACCTCTATTTTTCATTTTAGAAAAAAAATTCATTAAGAAACATTGTTTCAATTTTAAATATACAGAGTGATCCTTAAGTATGTACATGAAGAAAATCTAGGATATGATTCCTGCCATCATTTTAAGACGAAAAGTTGATGTGGACATATGCCCTAAAATGCTTACCCTCTAAGATACAGGGTGTTAAAATTTAAATTATTAATTTTATTTATTATTATTATTATTAATTTTGTTTATTATTATTATTTTATCTTTAATTATTGATTTTGTGACATTTCAACAATTATTTACACAATCTGTGACATAAGCCTACTTAGAAAAAAGGTCGAATCAGCAATGTCTTAACATAGGTTTTTTTTTACAATTTTACAATTTTTTCCATTTTTCGTTAAAACTACTGTTTTTTTTCAAAAACATAGTAGAGATAACTTTTATTCAGCTTGTATCAATAATGCATAAAAATGCATCAGAGTTTAAAAAAATCAGTGGCGTATCAAATATTTTCACAAAAAAATATTGATGGTATCTTCACGCATGCACTGGTAGAAGTAAGCAAAACCTTTTTTTAACAAAGAAGTGCAAAAAATAAATGTAATAAAATATGTTTGCTGCACACCGCATTTTATTTTTTGAGGAAACAAAATAATCCATCTAACTATTATTTTGTTATACACTTTAACTTAAAGCACCTTCCAAATAGTGCATTTATACATAAAAGTACTAATTTTTTTTTTATTTAGATTTTAAGTGTAAATTGAAAATAGTTTTTTTATGGATTTTATTTGCTACGCAAAATAAGGATCAATATAATTTTTATTTATCAAACAAGTTTTAATGATAATGCAACTCATAGTAAATTTTTTAAACTGACAAATAGAAAACAAAAAAGATTAATTTGGACTATTTACATTAACAATAATTATAACTTTATATATATGTAGGTACATGGCTCCTTCCAATGTTTGTACATTTCATCGTTTTTCGTTAAATTTTTTGCTTAGGTTCCTTAAAAAAGTAGAATTGATTCTGGGGACATACTCTCTAATAATATCTTCCAGATGGTCCAAATTTCTAAAAGAGCGATATTTATACATTATTTGCTATTTAATTATTTTCGATTTTTAATTTTTTTCCTACGACGATCACAATAATTAAAATCTAAATAAAGAAAACTTTGTACTTTTATGTATAAATATACCGTTTGGAAGGTCCGTTAAGTTACAGTGTATAACTTTCAAATTCCTCAAAATATAAATAAAGGTAATATTTTTATGTTTAAATTTTAAAAGGCCTTAATATTGTTATAACTAACTAATCTGACATATTATTAACGTTTATCTCTAACAAAGTCTATAGAAAATATGATTTGCGTATTGTATGGTTGCGATGCACTTTTTTTTATACAGGGTAATTCAGAAAAAACTATTAAATCGTATCTTTTGCCCAAAGTAAGCGAAATTTGGTACTTGAGCATATTATTTAAAATTGAAACAATATTTCTTAATAAAATTAAAAATGGTGGTACTTTACTCTTCGAGGAATTTCCAATTTTTGAGTCTCCCTCGTATACCATAAGACTTTTACCGGATCTAATGGGTGCTATTTTGGTTCTATGCAAAACTTTTCTGAAATTAAATAAATTTGCTTAATTCAAAGATAAAAATTTTCCCATATGCTGCGCACTTCTGCCGGTCACTGTATAATACAATACAATAATAGTATATTATAAACCAACTTGTAACTTATTAATAATTATGAAAAGTAGTTATCGTTCAGTGCGTTCCTACATTCAGTATTAGCATTTATTAGGAATTTAATGTTTTGCTATCCGTATAATGATGAGTTAAAATGTTAAATATGTACTCTATTTGCTATATCACGTTCATGTGAGATTGGCAGTTGTCTAATTTTTATAGCAACATACATAGATGTAGAATGTTCTTAATCGAAGAGAATGATATTTAGTTAGATAATTAATAATATCTAGTAATAGAAACAGTACATTATATACCGAGATTGAGAAGTGAGCTAGTATATAGCAATGTGCGAGGTATATAACAGCTTTCTCAACTAAGGAATATATAGATTTCTTTCTACTACTAACACTAAAATATTTCATTTCGTTTAGATCTTTATATTAGCCATTTCTGCTTAACTTTTAAAAAATATTTTGAAAATCAAGTAGCCTGGGAAGAATAAAACTATAGAAATGCGATTTTAAAGGTCAGTTTGTAGAAAATTTGTTGTCGTGTTGACATGTTTGAATATGACAGTTTTCTTTTCTTCCAATTTATGATGACTATTTCGGTTTCATTAAGAATTTGATATTATTTTGCGAAATTTCTTCATACAAACCAATAACATATTAAAGAAACGGCGGGTAAGAATGCCAAAATCGTGTGTAACTTAACTTCATTACAGAGAAAGTTTTTCATTATTTACCTAGGTGTTTATTTATTATCGTTATTACCCTGGGTAGAGAAATTTTACTTGCCATTATGCATTAGGAAGATGGAGTAAATAATCGCGATTTCTCAATTTATTAGTAGAAAACCATTCTTACTCATAGAAGATTATTCATAATGATTCTGATAATTTATTTTAGAAGAAGATTGTAAAAAGTCCTGGATATTTGAGAGATTACCAGGTGCCACACTTATAGGCAACGACACAAAAATACTTCCGAATAAAGTATCCAGAAATAACTGCCAACAACAATGTTTAGACGAGCAAGAGTTTCAATGTAAATCTGTTAAATTTAGAATAGATTTTGATTATAGTTCAGGAGAAAACAATCAGACAATTGGAACGTGCATATTAAGTAACACGGACAGACACTTGATGCCAAATTCATATAGAGTGTCTACTTATGACGATGAATATTTTGAGAATCAGTGTGTTGATATAGCAGCTCAAGGTGTGAGATTGACTATAACTCAAAATCAAATAAAAATGTACTAGCTAGGGGGGTGGTGGGAAAAACTATAACTAACTATATTATTTTATCCCTATTTTTTTTTTCAGAATCTAGTAATCAATCTTATTGCGCATATGAAGAATACGAAAACGTAACACTCAGCCATACCGATTTAGAATTTCAGGAAAAAACCAAAGACGAGTGTCAAAATCTCTGTGAAGAATCTGCAAGTTTTAACTGCAGGGGATTTAGCGTCCTTAATGATAACACAAATACATGTATTTTGCACAGCGAGGATAGCAAGCTTCATGGACCCAAGCTTCTTACACCTAAACAACGATCCACATATTATGAGAAAGCTAGATGTCTGGACAGTCAGTATACACCGGTTTTTATACTATAAGATAATGAATGTGCCAAAATATATATGTTTAAAGCAGTGGCGCATTACCGGGTGAAGCAAACGTTGACCTAAAATATTGTAAAAATCTTGTAAAAAATACGAAACAGTTAACTCAATAATTTCATTAAATTTCTTCGTATAGTAAAGAGTTTCCGGATGTTTTTTGCTGCTACTTTTCTTTTTGTGGTGGTATTCTTTGTTTGCTGCATTCTGCAGACCAGTCCAATTTTAAATATGGACATATGTAATGTATACGGTATACAGCGTCCGTCAGTTAAATTGCCCGTTTTTAAAGATTAATAACTTTGATGCCAATTATCCTATAGCTAAAATTCCTGCCCTGCATATTGTGAGTGAGCCTCATCACTAAACATAACATTTTATAAAAATGGATCTGTGATAGATCTATGATACTAGTAACCCTTTTTCAAGGGAGAAGTTAACTAGCAACACAAGTCCGCTTAATGTATGGGCCGGAATAATAGGAAATCATAATACTGGGCCACATTATTAGTGAGGCTTATCTATATCTCTTACAGCTCATTACAGTCTAGCAATAAGACATCACTTATACCGACGTTTCAATGCAGTTGAATGAGATATTACTTTCGTTTCAATGATCATTGTAAATGCTCAGTGGGTTGGGTGAGATTTATCTTGTTTATAGATATTTTATATGGAAATGGATCATTTAAAAGGGGGGTATGAGCGTCTTTTTAGACTCATTCTTCTCTCACCTTAAAGACGCTGGATTTGTCGAGGCTTCCATCGATAGTGCCTCTCCACTATTGCTGGAGGCAGCCAATTCTTAGGGAACTTGTAGGTGGAATTCGGCGGTGATTGTATATGTGAACTTGTAATTAGTGGATTGGTGGATACGTCCTTACATTTGTAGTAATACGCTAATATTTTGTCATAAAATTCCGTCAGCGTCGGTATTTCAAACTCTCTGTGTAGTACTCTATTTACAGTATATCTCGGAGGGTCCGCAATTATTTTTAACGCTCTATTTTGTAGCACCTGGAACTGGTTCTGCGCTGTCCTGCTTATGGTGCACCATGTTGGTAGTTTATAAGTCAGGACCGAAAAATTTTTGGGTGCCACGCCCTTTTTTGTTGATGATTCTTGATTTTCAAGTAGGAAAAATACGCAAAAAACTAAGTAAATTTTGAGAAAATTATAGATACCTATATTATATTACACCTACTTACTTAATTATTTTTATTAATATTTTTTGCGTTTAAATATTTTAAAAAAATTAAGGGTTTGACACGATTGGTCAATTTATGGAGGCAGGGCTTTTATAATGTAAATCGACGCCAAGGGGGGGGGCATGGCCCCCATGCCCCCCCCCCCCTGCCCAGTCTTATCAATTTTAAGGCCAGGCCGCAGTGCCAGACCTTATCAAGAGACTTCGAAGAAAACCGCTCCCGTGTGTGCTCTTTTACTGCATCCTTCCAGGAACAACTAATAGCAACATAGCAACATAGCTCTCCATCAAGCTAAGCACGGGACGCGCAAATTCAAATTTGCTGCAAAATCGTCTGTTTATTAACCTGGTACAGCGCCTCTCGCGGTTCTAAGCCGATCATAAGGATTACACTTCTATTGCGTAGCTATAATTTTCTTTGGTTTCTGGTTTAATTGTTATCAATCATACCTACTACTTATTGCTATTAAAAGTTCAGCTTTTTGTTATCAGGCTTTTGTTTGATTTAATTACAACATCCGGAAACTCTTATTGGAATACCCTTTATTATATCGAGTCCTTGTGGGTTTGAGTTGAGCGTCGGCGTTCGAGAAATTTTAGTTTAATATTGCGACCTCGCATTGGTTAGTTTAATTTGTGTTTGGTTTTAGAATAATGTGACTCTTTGCGGTTATATTTTTGAATTTACACGTGCACGAGGAAGATCGAAGACAGTTAATTACCACAAAATGGTGTATGCACTGTAAAACAATGCCAACAGTGCTGTTCCAACTCATATTTTTGCTTTGCTTCACCGTTACAAAAGACAACGAGCAGTAGGGTGGGCCGAAAAAGGCAAAAAAAAATTTCTTTTTTTATATAAAAAGCGGGCTAGACGAAAAAATATGTATATGATGGCCACAATACTCCATACCAATTTTGGGCCGGATTAAATATTTTTTAGCCGGGCCCCTGGGGCCTCCAAAATTTTTTTTTTCTTTTTTAAAATTTTTAATGGGGCTAGTGCTTAGCATATAGATATAGGTACCCTTATATTGCAAAAAAAAATTGAGTCGGATTAAAAATTTTTTAACCGGGCCCCGGAACAAAAAAGTTTAGTTAGTGGTTGAAAAAGTGCATATTTCTCTTAGCTTGAATCAATTTTCGGCACAAAAATTAGTCACTTACTTTATTTTGTACTAAACAATGATTACATTGAATTATTGTACGATATATTTTACACTTCGAATATTCACTCAACCCAGAACTCACCACGAGGAGGTAGCTGCACTTTGAGTTCCACCCACCCGCCCATCTTTGCTCAATACTTTTAGTTACTCACTTCTTGAAGCATAAAATTGACATTTACTTTCGAAATTTGGCAAGTCCTTTCTGGCGTCAAGTTTAGCTCGAATGAAGCCATCTCTGGATTCTTCACCACATACTTTTGTTGAAGCCTCGGTGATAATTTTAACACCTCTCTCGACCGCCTGAGTATGACAAGGAAACTTGTCAAAATTCGGAACCTGTTTAACAATATCCCACAATTCCTGGTCAGATAAATGCTGTACTAGGGGAGGTTCTGTTGCAGTACAGTTCGACCAGTCTGTAAGATCTATATAATCTTTTGCGTCAAAATTTAATTGGGGCACTTTGAAAATGCGATTTTTTATATTAGATTTCCTGGCATTTATAATTCTTCTAACGTCTAGCTCCCTAATGTGTGGACGTGTATCTGAAAACATGGATATTAAAATATTTTCGGGGTGTGCGAAATAAGCATTATCCTGGATCACTTTATTGATAATTACTATTACATGACTTGGTAGTTCTTTCGAAACATGGATTAATTTCCACAGATGTCTTGCACCACTTTTCAGCTGTGGTAGAGTTTTTATTTCAAACCACATACGCGAATATACTTTTATTACAAACTCTGCTAGTATTTTTAAATTCTCCGGAGGATCGTTTGTAGCTACATATACTCTAAGAATGCGGTTGGCTGTCGTTAACCAACGTGAGTGTCCCATTTTTCCTGGACTCTTATCGGCCAAATTTTGAGGAACCACTCCATCTCCAATGGCTTTAGTTATCTTATACAGATATTTTTGATCTGTACTTAGATCATGTTCTTCTACAGAAGGAAGAACGACAGGCATTTCTTCACTGTGGGAAAGAAGGGATCCAACCGGCCCGGAATACGAATAAGGACCTTTTGTGTGTTCATCTATTTTTTGTAGCAAGTGTCGAAATGGAAGCTCATTAGCGTGTAACAGGCAAATACTCCATTGTAATGATTTATTTGCTCGAGTTTCTATTAGTCGAATTATCCCGCCTTTCCAGCCAGTGTTGACGTTTGTTCCATCGCAACCACTAACAATTAACTTTCCTAAATCTACATTATGGCTTTGAATGTAGCATATTATTCCATTGGCAATATCTATGACTCGGGATTGATTAACGGCTACATGCCCAAAATAGGAACTACCCGGTTCCTCAATTAAGGCAATATGTTCCTCGGTTTTAATGATTCGGCGGCCGTTTTCGAAGACTATGGTTTTTCTTTCATCAAAACAGATACCTTTAATTGACTTATTCAAATTCCTGTTTACATCTTGAAGTTGACTACTATTTTTCTTAACACCTCTTCAGATACTCACTTACTTTGACCTTTGTGCAGGGGGCGATCGCCTGGACGCGTATTCTTAATTTTAGCCCGCAACAAAAAAACATAAAATTACATTTTCGTAAAGGGGCCCAGTCTAACGTATAGATATAGGAACAAAAAATTTTTTGGAGACTACATAAGCCGTATACTAAAAGATTTTGATTGGCCCTGAAATAAAAAAAATATATAATATATATATATTTTTTTTTTGGGGGCCCGGGGGCCCGGCTAAATTTTTTTTAATCCGGTCCAAATTTGGTGTGAGATCTTTTGAATACTACTTCCAACTTTTGACAACTAGCCATTTAATAAAATCAAAAAACAATTCTTTCGGCCCACCCTAACGAGCAGCCACTGGCTTAAAGTAATTTACAAACATTTAATTATTATTTCAGTAAATGTTTCGTGCAGTGAAACGTTTATGACAATAAGATATCACCCCGAAATGGATTTTCACGGAAAATTATACATGCAAGGATACTCTGAAGATCCGGAATGTTTTGTTTTGGGTCAAGGAAAATACAACCTTATCACTTTAAAATTACCATTGCTAACAAGTCAGTGTGGTATTATCAAAGCCGATAGCTCAATAAATAGGTAAGGTTAGAAAATATGTATTTAGGTATAGTAAAAATGTAGGTATAGTGAAGTTTACATTATATCGTTGACCTTTATTGCAATAAATCAACTACCTTATTATACGCCAGTGTGTAGGTGCCAACATCTTTAAACGCAATAATGGGTGCAGGGTCGGCTTGAAAATATAACTATCTACATATTGATTTATTTTTATCTTAAATTAAAATGAAAGTCAAGATCAATTATTGTTATAATAATAAAATTTGAGACATATAATAAGTACAATTAAAATAAAGTATTTACAGTCATCAACAATACACTAGGTTTATGAAAAATACTTTTACAAATTATAATGATTACAATTTACAATGTTACGATTTACACTACACACTAATACAAGATTAAAATTGAGTTTAAGATTTAAATGCAGTACGATGTGTGTAGTAAGTTTATTTCAAATAGTTACAATATAATAAACATGGTAATATGTTATTTTTTAATAAACTTATTCATAAATTCCCCAGAAGACGAGCTTGTTAGGGGCAAATCTTATTTATTTAAAAGTATTTGAAATTATGAATATTTAAGAATATTTCTATAAAAAGTTGCAAGTATTTAATAAATGCTACTTTCTTGATGATATATTATTAAATTTCTGAAGAAGATTAGTTATATAATTGATTCGCATTAATATTAAATAGCATTAATTAGTTATAGCATTTCCAAAAATATTTTTAAGGCGTTTGTTTCCAATATTAATGTTTTTTTTTTCTAATTTTATATTTTTTTAATGAAATAATTTTTTTAATATTTGTTGGTAAATAATCATTTGGATAAAAGCATAAATATTTAAAAGTTTTTTGTCCTACGGACTTATTTATTTTGGGTTTTATGGATATTTCATTTTTATAACGTGTGTTATGGTTATGCTTATTAAATATAATTTTCAAAAATCTTCTTTGTAATACTTCTAATTTTTTAACCAATGTTCCCTTTATTCCTCCCCAACCTAAAATTCCGTAAATTGAATGACTAATGCATAATATAATATTTCTAGATGTTTTATATCCAGATTTTTTAATGCTTTTAAAAATTGGTAATAAACTTCTTAATTCTTTAATCAAATATTCTACTTGTAAATTCCTATTTAATTTACTGTCAAAAATTATTCCTAAATATTTTACATGATTAACTTTTAAAATTTGAATGGCATCGCTAATATTGATGCTATTCATATTTTGTGGTACATTACTCAGGTTTAAAGTAAAAGGAAGATAATTTGTTTTATTAAAATTAATTGTTAATAAATTATTATCAAACCAATTTTTAATTTTCCTATTTAAATTGTCCCAATTTTTATCGCTATAAAAAATAGCAGTATCATCTGCAAACCTATGAATTTTACCATCGCAATTTATAGTAAATAAATCATTAATATAAATATTAAAAAATAATGGTCCTAAAATTGTCCCTTGAGGAACACCATATCTAAATACTTTTGAATAGCTTTTCTCTTTATCTATTTTAACATCAGTTGGTGTATCTTTAAGATACAGTTTTTAATTAATTCTAATTGCTTTCCTCTAAATCCAATATTTTCAAGTTTTTTTAATAGTAAATTATGGCTAACCGTATCCAAGGCTTTTGCTAAATCCAGAAAAACACAAACACAAGGTGTTTTATTATTCAATGCATTATATATTTTTGTTCTGTTAGATAGCAAATAGCATCTTGCATCGATTTATTTTTTTGAAACCCAAATTGTTTTTAGAAATCAAATTTATTTTTTCTAAATAATTATTAATTCGTATTTTTACTTTAGCTAATGAAGATATTAATGTTATAGGCCTATAATTACTAATTTTACTTGAATCTCCATTTTTAAAAATAGGTGTTATTACACCAATTTTGAAAGCTTCTGGATATACTTTATAAATTTTATTTATAAGAAAAGTTAGTTACCTAAAAATTATAGTTTTAATAGATTTTAATATTTCTGTGGTTATACCATCGACACCAGGCGATTTTTTTAATTTTAAACTATCAATTATATTTTCAACTTTTTGATGATTAGTTTCCTCTAAATAAAATGAGTCTATATTGTTTATTTTCTTATTTAAAAATGTGTTATTACATTTATTGATTTTATTTGCTAGATTTTCACTAACTCCAGAAAAATAGTCAATAAAGTTATTAGCTATACGTTTCTTGTCCGTAAATGACTCCTTCTTAATTTTAATTTCGCTTATACTTTTATGGTTTTGATTTTTATTACATACCTACTTTTTTAATTGTTTTTTCACATATCTTGATTAGAATTTTGGCATTTATCAATTTCATGTTTATAAAAACTAGTTTTTGTCTCTATAATTAGTTTAGTTAATTTGTTTTTATAAATTTTATAATAAAAATCGATCATTTTTATTTTTTTGTAATTTTTTATTGAGCTCGTTTTTTGTCCTAATAGAATTTAGTAAGCCACTAGTAATCCATTATTTTTTCTTTTTATTTTAATTTGAGTTGTACATTTCTGTACATTATTTTCTATTTATTTTATTAAATTATTAGATAAGTCATTTATTTCAGAATAGGAATAGAAATTTGCCAATCTGTTTTTGCCATATTTTCTCTTAATTTATAGTAATTAACATAATTTTTATACGTTCTGTATATTTGTTATATTATATTTACATCTGCTGCAAATTTAGAGGGGTTTGTCTTATTTAAAAAACCTTTCAATAGTTTACATAAAATTTTTTATAAAGTTTTTTATTAAATAAAACCTATGATTTAAAAAAGTAAAAGAAAACTTCTCTCCTCCAGATGTCACAATCTTTCTTTATTTAACTTAATATATGTGTTACTCATCTAAACTTAACCATACAAGCTCATGATTCTTAATTTTTTTTTTAAACAAACTTTCCTTTAATCGCCTTCAGATGTCATAATCTTCTATTATTACTTAAATATGTTACACTTATCTAAATTAGAAAACTAAATCTTAACTTCACTTCTCATTCCATTTATTTAACCATTTAATACACCAAGTCTCCAGCCTTTCTGTTGTACTCATTTATTTGAGACTACTTATTTCGATGTTAAACTCGATGTTGGTATCCCCTGAAGATGAGTACTTAAGTGCTCGAAACATGTCGGGAACTTAAAAACTTTTTATGTTAACAATTAAACTGTGAAGGAAGACTGCATTGTTTTATTTTATATTACATTGACTCCACTGAATATGGACTATTTTTTCAACTTCGATTTTCTAATTGTTTAATAGCCGTTGAATATTTATGACGACGCAATTCCCGGTTTGTATTTTATCAATAATTAATCTTCTTAAAGTGATACTACAAGATGCCCCACTCTCAGCACATGGACGCCTCATTCTAACACTAATACAAAAAAAAATATCATAAGCCGGTAAACGAAACTAAAGTCTGTGCGTTTTAAGAAGTCCGATATCGGATTAAATCACCAAGGGATGTTATCGCTTTTAAAACAGTAAGTCGGTTAAGTTACAATATCTTCGCACCTTCGCTATACTTGATCACACCGAACATCCCACTGGTTTACTGTATTCTATTACTGGGCGAAATCAGAGGTTTCAAAACAAAATTATCTTAGAATTACGCGTTGAGCATAAATAATAATTAAATAGATAATTAAATTATTTTGCTATTATTATAGTTAAATCTATATAATAATCGCTATTTTCCAAGAACCAATTAAAATTTGCTCAAGTGCGGGATGGTTAAATATGTTAAAGATTTTTTCAGGTATATACTTTTCCGATAATGAAATTATTTTGGGATTATTATAATTAAATCTTCATAATAATTACTATTTTCCAAGAAATAATTAAAATTTGCTGAAATGCGGGATGGTATGTTCTACTTTATTTTAAATAAGTAGTTGTGCTTTTCACTTTTAGTTTGTTTCTCATTGTGTGTGAATTAAAATCAGTTATTAAGCAAAGTTATGGAAAATGTTCAGCAAGGTGGCACATCGCCTAGAAGGCATTTATCTCCAGGTGAACGCCGTTTGGTATTACAAGTGGAACATTATCTTACTTTAGAAAAAGATAACTCGGGCCCGTTAGAGTCTGTTTTGGCAGTGCAAAAACGAACGTCTGATGCTTGCGGCATTTCAGAGAAGACCTTAAGAAGACTTCGAAAAAAGAGTGAAGAGGATTTGGACAGACCATATAAAAGGGTTCGACTCCATTCAAAAACCTTGGATTTATCCCAAGGGATAAAACTCTCTATTAGGAATATTGTTTATGATATGTATAAAGCCAAGAAATATGTTACCCTCAAAGCTATTCTTGAAAAGATAAAGCAGAAAAAACTTTGCGATATTGGAACTAACAGTTTGTCGATCATCTTAAAACATATGGGTTTCAAATATAAAAAAACGAACAACAGAAAACTGCTTTGCGAGCTGTCCAATGTTGTTTCGAAAAGATGGCAATTTTTAAGGGATTATTTAAACAACAAAAAATCGGAATTGTCAAGACAAGTTGTTTTTCTTGACGAAACATGGGTATTTGCAAACGGAACTTCAACAAAAACGTCTTGGCAGGATGACTCAAAGCATTGTTATTCAAGTACCCGTGCAAGTAATGGAAAAAGGTATATTATAATATTACATGCTGGTAATGAAGAAGGTTTTGTTTTAAATGCCAGTTTGATATTTTCATCAACAAAAAAAACTGATGATTATCACGGCAATATGGATGCTGAAATTTTTGAACCAATGTTCGAGGAAAAACTTTTAAAAAGTTTAGAAAAACCTTCCTTAATTGTTTTAGACAATGCCTCTTACCATACGAGACTCGAAGAGAAATTCCCTACAAGCAGCTGGAAAAAGGAAGAAATAGAAGAGTGGTTGTCAAAGAAAAACATAAACCATGAAAATTTATATTTAAAAAGTGAACTTTTAAGCAAGTGTAAAAATCAGTCATTTAAAAAAAAGTATGTTGTTGACGAATTAGCCCTCAAATATGCACATCAAGTTTTGAGATTGCCGCCCTAACATTGTCATTACAACGCAATTGAATTGGTATGGGGTATTAGCAAGAACTATTATGACAAACATGCCTGTAAAAATATCGGTAAGCCTAGCGTTATAAAGTTATGGGAGGAGGCGCTTAGCCAAGCGGGCAAAGAATAATGGCGAAAATGCATTGAACACACAGAAAAAATTATTTTTGAATCTTATGAGACAGAACAGGTTATAGACGAAGTAAGACCGTTAATTATTACGAATGATGATGATGATGACGATGATGTTGATTCTGATGAATCTGAAAGCATGGGTGAAATTTCAAATGCAGAGGAAGACTACTTTTAGTAGTACCTATCTACAAGTAGGTACGTTCTGTCGCAAGACTACAAAATCGGTTCTTTTTAGAACCAAAACTTTATAAAAAAGAATTCGTAAAACTAATTTGTCTGAATACTACAAAAGCTAAAAAATTATTATTTTTCTTTACCTAAACTAATATTTAAATTTAATAAAAATCAAGTTGCTATTTATATATTATTATGTATTTATACCTACTTAAAATGTTATAGCAATTAGGGATGCAGGTAAGTTGTACTCCGGCTTTGCCCGAAACGATGTAAATCTGGGGCATTTTATGACTAGAGGGATAATTAGGGCTTATGGCAGTCAAAAATCAACGGTATAATGTAAACTTAAATATACACCGTTTATGGTTGCAACATTATGAACGTGGCCTTTTTATATGAGAAATATTAGGTTCTAAACGACACACTTATTTAATAACGTGTTCCTACTTATCAAAATAGAAAATGAACCACCACAAATGATGTCAAGGCCAAATACTACAAACTTATGTGCATAGTTAGGTACTTAATAAGGGGTACCCACATGATCACTCAAATATATTAGAAATGTCGTAATATATTCATTTATTAAATAAAACCCCATAATTATCGTTCAATTGCGCAACTGTGCAGTTTGAATCAACAATTAATTTATTGTTGAAAACACCTTTATTATTAGGCGTCGTTAATAATTCTTTAAAATCATTTGACTAGACACCTAAGTTCTATCTGGAACTTCAGCTTCAATACTTTGAGTATAGCGTAAGGTCCGTTCACAGATTTAAGAGAATGGCTACCTGCCTTTAGTTATCACCCATCATAAAATTCTTTGTTAAAAGGGTTTCAAGGATCATAGAGATAATGATTTTATTATCCAGGTAGCAGGTAGGGACCGTACTTGGCTGTAATAAGTTTACAAAGCCTTATTAAATAATGGGAAAAAATTAAGTGGACAAATCAGTGTTGCAAAACCAGTCATTTTATTGGTTCGTGTGAAATAAAAACGCAGCTTTGATTATCCAAATATGTGGCGTCCGTGGATTGGTGAATCTAGTAAAGAACAGCCGGAGGGGGTACAGGTATAACCACAGTGCGAACATGAAAATGGAAGAAGCCATTTTTCTTTAGATACTAAAGAGATTATAAAAAATATATATACAACTCTCATAGAACGTGAAAAGTTGGGTAAAATGGAATATATTGAAGAAACAGCCACATTGACTAAAATTTCGGAAAAAAACAGTTTGGAAAATTGTGAATATACCCATCACCGAAAGGAAAAGAAGGAAAGATTCTGGGACTCGCAAAAAATTAGATCGCAGCAATGAAGATTTAGTCCGACGCAAAATTTATAAGATGTATGAATAAGAGCATACGGTACCAACACTGGATAATTTACTGAAAAGACTTGAGATAGATAAACGGCAAGTTATCATGGAATCGCAACGACTTAAGGCATGGCGATTTGAATATTTGACAAAAATCGCTCAGTACAGAAGTGAGAACAGACCTATTATATACTTAGATGAAACGTGGTTTGATACCCATGATACCCCATCAAAAGGTTGGGTTGATTCTAGTGACAGGTGTAGAACAAAGGCACCATCAAACAGAGGAAAAAGAATAACCATAGTACATGCAGGGTCCGAAGATGGTTGGGTACCAAATGCACTTTCATTGGCAGCCAAGAATATAAATAACTCCTGTTTGGATAACCATATAACGATACCACAGCGAGTTATTTGAGGATTGGTTCGTAAATAAGTTAATTCCTAATATTTCTCCAAACAGTGTGATTGTTATGGACAACGCAAGCTACCACAGTAGACAGTTAAACAAGCACCCTTGTTCAAAAGATACGAAAATGGCAATACAGGAGTTTATGTATCAGAATGATATATATTTTCATGAAAGTTACACTAAAAGATTCAATTCCATAGTGTACTGGATATTATTATTACTGAAGTGGACAAAGTGCCTGTGAGTAGCTGAAAAAATTGTGTTTCGCATATTAAAACTGTTGAACATTCATACATTCAAATTGGGAATATTACAGAAAGATTTATTATTAACTTCTAGGTGTTGATAGTGACAGTGAAAATGAATTAAGTAAGTAAACTGTAGTTGCATTAATTAATTATAATATATAATTATAATATATTTTATCTAAAATTGTTAATTATTTGTGTCAAATCATCCATGCTTGAAATAGAATAAAGACCCCAGTCTGTTTTTAAACAGACGTCAACACGAGTCGGTAAGTTATTCTCTTAAATCTGTGAACGGACTTTACCTAGATTAATAAACCATATACCTTAGACTAAAGGCCAATCCGTACCTATACACGTTCACCCTGCAGTTTTAAATCATGGTTACATCTGCTAATATTATGATTTTTAACGCATGCGCATCATAAATCCTGATAGGTCCACAGTTATGATTTTTTTAATTTGAAATTTGGTTTTTGGTAATTATTTGTTTTAATATTGTTAGCTACATCAATGCTTTGCTTGTCATGTTACTGTAATAGCTTGAAAAACAATAAATGAATCAGAAAAGCCTGATTTACGCAAATATGGCATTTTTAATTAATACAACTGTACATATAATGTTGTAGAACATTACTGTCTGGGACCTTAATCATCCAGTATAACGCATTAATCCAAACGCAGTCAGATAGAGTTCTAAAGGTAGGATGCATTTTTGGAAATGAGAGTAGAGTTTTGGTTGGGACAGGAGTTACAATTACCTCGTAAGTATAAATATATTTATGATAGGTATACAAGCTCAAAATGATTAGCATTAATAAAATAAATCAATACATAGGTACATTTCTTTTAGCAATTTACCTAATAAGGGTAGCACATTGTGGAATATCTCATCAAATGAAACTGTAGCTCCGGTAGTTGAAATGCGCGTTATTGATCTCAGAACTCAAGAAGAGACTGCAGACACCCAAATAGGTCAAGAGCTCCAACTTGTTATTGAACTTAAAGAAAAGACAGGTGAGTTATTTAAGTGTCCAAAGTATAGTTCTGACAATTTCATGAGGTTTTAGGAACTTTGGACCTATGGGCAAGCCACCTTGTAGCAATGACAGAAAAGGGCGATGAATCCATATTTCTCATTGATGACAGAGGATGTCCTACAAATCTGAATATTTTTCCATCGTTAACTAAGGAAACTACTAATAATTCTAGAAGATTAGTAGGAACTTTTCAAGCCTTTAAGTTCGCATCATCTCCAATTGTTCGATTTAGCGTAATTGTCCAATTTTGTTCTGACGAATGTCCACCAGTAAGTATTGATATAAAACACAGCACGATATTGTAGGTACCTAATAGAAGTTTAATACCAATTCCTCCATATTTGTTACAGAGACCGAACATCAGCCATTTTGTGACAAAAAAATTATAATATTGATTTTAGCTACTACACCTGTTAAAGAATCTGCCTTTTTACATCTTAGCGGCTCGCGTTTACAATTTATTCTTGGAACCGAAAAATATGTCGATGTTAATGTAATCAGAATAATCAGATCATGTTGCTCCATTAGAACATATAGAAGACGTCAATCTTATTGCTTACAACCAATATTTTATGTTTTTTTTTAGATTTATTTAAGCCCTCCTTGGCGTCCACGATATCTGCTTTTAAGCCTAACTATAGCTGTATCACTGCTCTCTTATGAATAACTAGCGATATTTCTCTTGCTTTTGATGAGATGAGGGTAAGCTCTGTCGAGCAGTCTTAATAAATACGACAAAAGCTTTTGATAGGCTGAATATTGAACTACTAGGGGCAAAATGAGGGTATAATAGAATCGATGCAGATGTGATGGTTTGACAGCTACCTTCACGGCAGGCAGCAGGCTGTGAGGGGTAGTAGGGTGGCGATTTCAGAATGGCGGGAAGTGAGGAGAGGTGATCCCCAAGTATCCATTCTGGGAACGCCGATGATTTTCAGCCCATCATCGGTCTCCTGTCTTAATTTATGTCTTACTTTAGAGTTAATGAACAGTGACCTCTCTAACCTCTCTCAATGGGCAAAAAGAAACTCCTTGCTTAATTATCCAGCGAAAACATAAGCAATTGTGTTTTCTAGGCATGTTTTTGAACCCCCCTCATTTGCGGATTGTTCTGAATGAAGTTATTGAATGGACAAGTGAGGTCAGGAATCTCGGACTGTTGATGGATAGAGGCATGTTCTTTAATTGACATGTAAACAGTATTTGTCAACGGTCTTCTTATAGATTGAAAACTATATGAGTATCGTTAGGTACTTCCATTGAATTCAAAAAAATTTAGAATTGCTGTGTTAGGTTTGTTAGAGTTTGTCGGGATGGGGTCATATGTCAATCACTCAATCATCATGTAACACAGGTTTTATCGGTGTAATATGGCCCAGAGACGATTTGTTCACATGAGTTACGCAATGTATAAAATAATAAGTACCTACTGGAAAGCCAATATATTCGGCCGAACTGTTATTAAGAGAAAGTGACATTCATGTTGTGAAAATACCATTGTATAGGTACCAGCAGGAGATGCCTTATCGATTCCAGTTATGTTTTTCATACGTGTGTATACCTTGTTGCCAAATAATTTTGGAGAATTAAGTATAGCTGCTTTCAAGCATAATGTAAGGAAGCTTGTTTTGTATAATAGAAACCTAAGACTTAAACTGACTCGTGTTTCTACTTTATGGCCTTCTGGGTTTATAGATTATTTTATTTTATTATTTTTAAGTTTTCCTGGCACCATGTTTTAAAATAGTTTAATAGCAGTTTTTCCAGTTTAGATCTAGTTGTAGGTATGGCTATACTGAGGGCTATTATTAGCACTTTCTTAAATTTAAAAATGTTAAGTACCTACCTACTTTGAAAAATGTTAAGATTCTAATTGTTTACGTTCTTTTTTAGATAAAATGTAGTGACAATGCTGAATCTTATGGTCGTCGAAAAAGAAGAGATATAACATCCCATCTTCTTGAAACAATAAATGGAAATAAAAGAGTAAAATCAAATATTCCTGAAAATGACAGTTTTTTTAATGGAAACTCATCGGTGGTTAATCAAATGCCATTGGAATATGTGATGGTAGTAAGGGATTCAAACTCGCACACGGACAGACTAATTTTGGGAGATAAAAGTACCAAACTATTAGTTGCTGGTTTCAGTAAGCATCTTATTATTAAATTATTATCAGAAAATTGATTTTCAGTACCTATTCATTCTTCAAGATTTAAATTTTCGGTTGGTTAAACAACAAACTGGAATGATGTAAAAAATATGGGACCTATCTACCTACATACTACTCTTTTGTGTTTTTTTAGATTATGCCACAAATGAAGTTTGTATGGACTATTCTTTAGTAATAGGTCTAATGGTGACATGGATAATAATCCAACTAATATTTATCGCATCCTGTATTGCATTGGTTAAACGCTACAAAAATTATTATAAGCAAGAATACACACGGGCTTCCATGGAAGAACTGCATAAAAACTTTGGTATTGGCTTCAGTAATCTTGAAAACAGGAGAGTTCGTTGGGCTGATAATGGTGATAATATAATGTAACTGTTTAAAATTAAATTTAAAAAGTATTTATTTTTGGAGCATAACCAATAACTTTACAAGTTTTATTTATATCAATGAAGAAACTATTATTTAACCCAATTTTTGTTTTATTTAATCTTTTTAGTAATAGGTACTTATTTGTTTCTATTATACAATTAGGTCTGTTCCAACCATCAGTTCCTGACAGTTTCAAACTATCAAATACAATCAACCAGTTGTAGGACTTAACAAGGCATCCTAGCATCTACATGCAATCTGGTAGACTCTATTTCTGATTAAAAACTAGTCCCGGACTGCTG
This sequence comes from Polydrusus tereticollis, assembly GCA_963920685.1. Lineage (NCBI taxonomy): Eukaryota > Metazoa > Arthropoda > Insecta > Coleoptera > Curculionidae > Polydrusus > Polydrusus tereticollis. The sequence continues at coordinate 140,108,175 of OY987328.1, forward strand.
GTTGGAACAAGCCTAATAATTAGGCTTCATAGTTTAAAACATGGCAAATTTTGTTTGTATGTCTATATTGCTAACTATTTACAAAACAATAAAAATATTCCAAACCTCTTTTAACACATTAGTGTTAAGTTATATTGCCAGGAGTGTTATCCGCTTTCTTCATTTCTTTGGTTAAATCAATTTGTTTTTGCAGGTTATACAAGTTTTCTGCTTTTCGCCTTTGTCTCCTATCAATGTCCTTTAAAACACCCTGGTGTAATTGCTCCCTAAAAATAAGACCTTTCAAGGAATACATTAAAGGCCAGTAATAGTAGTAGGCGAGGGGAGGCACATGGTCCTGGCAAGTAGACCAAAAGTGATACTTTTTGCCTACAGCTGAGGGTTCCCCCATCCACCCAGGCCCTTGTCAAATCTGCCAACCTAATGAGGGTGACGAGGTCGTTCCAGGTGAGGGTCCCAACTTCCTCATTTCCTTCTTTAATTTCAATATTTGGATTGGGATTTATATTCCTCTGGGGCGGGGGAACCTGAACCCTTTGACCCCCCCCCTCCCCGAGTCTACGCCACAGCACTATGGTAATAAAACGTGGGGGGCTACTTTTAAACATAAGATGAATATTTTGCTAAAAACTTACCTGTCCGAGTATTGTTTATAGTGCACATGGCCAATTATTCCAAGTGCAAAGACTGAAGCTGCCGCTAACGTCACTTTGGATAAAAAGGACATATTGCGTTTAACTTAAAAGTTATAATTTTATATTTAGTACCATTCTTCATTAAAACATTCAAACACAAATAAACTTAAAGTTCGAGGTTATGTGTAGTGTCAAAATCATATGTGTTTAACCCAACCAAGGAGTATTTGTGAAGGATGGCTCTATGAAGAATAACTCGCCTCGGTGACGTAATACAGTTCAAGTAAACCTATTAGGTATCTTTAGTATCTTATCTTATTCTTATTGTGGCTAGGGGCGCAGTGGGTATAAGACAAACCTCTTTCACGGCAGATATAACAATGTTGTTGTATCTGCAATCTGCCGTGCCTCTTTGTTGCAAAATAAATATAAAAAATAATACTGAGGGTAACGTTTTGTCTTATGTCCCTCAATTACTCAGCCATCGAATCAAAACTAAGGATATTAAGTATGCTACAGGCCAAACTTTGGAAATTTATATACCTAGTTATTTTACACAGAGGGTGCATACAGTTAATATACACAATGCTTGCACTACTATAATAGCACAAATTCCTATGGTTAAAGTATAACATGACGTTCCCCGACTGGCCCGACTATATCTTAGTTCAAAAGTTGATATATTTTCGGAAATGGGACAAAGATTTTTTTTTTTTACTTTTTTGGTAGGCTCTGTAAAAGTTAGCTCTTATTGACTTTAAGACGCCCCGTCAAAAATATGATCTAAAACGAAATAAAATAATTTTGAGCAGAAACACAAATCCATTTATTATATTTATTACATTTCTTAAAGATTTTTGGAAAAACATAAAAAAAATTAGGAAACAAAAAAAATTGCCAAGAAAACGTTAAATACATAATCGGGCAAATATTAAAACAACAACAATAAGTTAACATGCTTAAACTTATTTAAAATAATGTCATGCAGTTCTGCAATGTAGGAGCATATTCAGCTGCTTGTCCAGAAGCCTGAATCTGTTGAGAAGACTGAACCGCTGCCATTGCCATGGACACGGGCGTGGTCGAAGGATGATAGGGTACCTTAAAATATAAATAAAAATAACCCTGTAAACATATAAACATGTTTCCCCAACATGTTTTCAATCTAATAGTTGAACTGTCAAGACGGTTTTACTTTTAAATATTTTCAAAACGTTTGCACTCAATTATAAAGAGTGGCAAAAAAGTCGCGCATAATGCCTGTAACTTTTGAATTACCCCGTATACGAAAAAGTGACCTTTATGAAAGTTGTTCAGTAAATTATTCCCTACATTTCTACCTGCATGAATTTTTTCTGTCATTTCTGGTTTGGTTGCCACAGAGATCAACTTATTTTTTTTAAATTGGGCTCAGACATATTTTACCCAAAATCCACCAACAGAGAATATAAACATCGATGAAAACGAATATCTTGAGATAATTGGCAAAGGAAAAAACACCGCCCTCGGCATCGACGCCGTCCCAAAAAAGATCCTAAAACAGCTGCATCCTGATATATCCACAGATGCATCTTTGAAATTTATAACTTCTGTCTTAAGAAAGGATACTATCCACAGGAATGGAAGAAAGGCATACTTGTGGCTATCCCAAAGCCAAATGCCAACCTATCAATTAATCCCATCTAATTATCGACCCATCACGCTTCTTCCAGTAATAGGTAAGAACTTGGAAATCATCATCAGGAACAGATTGGAAACGTCAATTGGAAATGTCATACCTGGTTACCAGTTTGGCTTTAAAAACAGAAATTCCACTATTCACCCACTAGTAATACTGAAGAACAATGTGGAGATGAGCAGGATTAATAAACAGAAGTCCATGGCTCTCTTTATGGATATAAAGTGTTTGATAGTGTTTGGCATGTGGGACTCCTCTATAAATTACATCTTGGCAACTGTTCAAAACAACTTATCCACCTTTTAAAAAATTGGCTGAATGACCGTTGTCCGTGTGAATAATTCAAGGTCCGAAGAGTTCGTTCCACAACAGGGCTTACCACAAGGGTCACCTCTATACAACCTTCTTTACAATGACCAGCGGTATTTTTCACCCACAGAATATATTTTAAAATATGCAGATGACACGGCCCTCCTTTCCCATGGCAGAACAATACATGAAGCGAGACATAGATTACAGGAGCTATTAGACAAAAGGATTACCTGGGGGTTAATAAATGAAAGTTAAAGCCTAATCCTCCTAAATCACAATATATGGTCATAGACAATAAAATTAATTTCAATGATCATACAGCAATTGTAAAAAAAATCAATCATAAGCAGAGCTAAGTATTTCTCAAGTCTTACCCATAAAACTCAAGTAATTTCCAGAACTACTGCATGTAATATATATGAACCTTTCTGCAGGTCAATAATACAATATGGCCATCAATTTCTGCTTACATGTAAGTCACCTGCACTGAGAAACCTAAAAGTAGGAGAAACGACAGCGCTGAGGAAAATTACCAAGATACGTCATCCTAACAATCCCATCCACAATCCCCCAAATCAACTACTATACGAACTCTGTAACGTGCAGCCCATTGAAGAAAGAGTGATTGAACTATCAAGAATCTTTGCAAAAAAACAACATAACCTGAATATTATCCAACCCTACTGTCTTCAGCGTGTTGCCATCGATAACACACGAAATGTCGAACCACGTAATACTACATTGGGACAACTATTTAGCTATTATACCCTATGAATTGGATTTTAACATTTTAACCGGTCTATTTTTATTTTTTTTAACTGTTATGTACAAATTAAGATTTTATGTTTTATTGATTTTTTTTACAATTTTACATTTTATGTCTTTTCTATGCTTTTGCATTTTTTACAATATTAGTATACAATTATATGATATATTCTAAGGCTGAAGGACCCCGGTCGATGGCCATTTAAATTGTATGATTATGATTTAATAAAGAACGTTAAGTAGAAGTAGTATTAATCTCGGATTAGGTAACCTTTTAGGGCGGGGCACTGGAATTAAACTTAATCACAAGTTAAGTTTAACTCTCAGGTTATGTATTACTAGAGTTATAGTCAATCGGTGCACTTGGCTATAAGTAAGGAAGCTTATGCTTCAACCATTTGTAACCATTTACTTTTTACCGTTACAATAAAGTTATTTATTATTATAATTAAATGTTTATGAGTTTTCTTCATAAAATCAACTCAGTAACCGCCTTCTAAAATATCTACATGTTGTTTTGGAACACCCGGTATAAATAATTAATTGAAAAAGTAAAACCATAAAAATTTGGTTGCTTACCGTACTATTATGATGAAATCTGGGATCCAGCATCATAGCAATGTATAAAATAATAAGTACCTACTGGAAAGCCAATATATTCGGCCGAACTGTTATTAAGAGAAAGTGACATTCATGTTGTGAAAATACCATTGTATAGGTACCAGCAGGAGATGCCTTATCGATTCCAGTTATGTTTTTCATACGTGTGTATACCTTGTTGCCAAATAATTTTGGAGAATTAAGTATAGCTGCTTTCAAGCATAATGTAAGGAAGCTTGTTTTGTATAATAGAAACCTAAGACTTAAACTGACTCGTGTTTCTACTTTATGGCCTTCTGGGTTTATAGATTATTTTATTTTATTATTTTTAAGTTTTCCTGGCACCATGTTTTAAAATAGTTTAATAGCAGTTTTTCCAGTTTAGATCTAGTTGTAGGTATGGCTATACTGAGGGCTATTATTAGCACTTTCTTAAATTTAAAAATGTTAAGTACCTACCTACTTTGAAAAATGTTTAGATTCTAATTGTTTACGTTCTTTTTTAGATAAAATGTAGTGACAATGCTGAATCTTATGGTCGTCGAAAAAGAAGAGATATAACATCCCATCTTCTTGAAACAATAAATGGAAATAAAAGAGTAAAATCAAATATTCCTGAAAATGACAGTTTTTTTAATGGAAACTCATCGGTGGTTAATCAAATGCCATTGGAATATGTGATGGTAGTAAGGGATTCAAACTCGCACACGGACAGACTAATTTTGGGAGATAAAAGTACCAAACTATTAGTTGCTGGTTTCAGTAAGCATCTTATTATTAAATTATTATCAGAAAATTGATTTTCAGTACCTATTCATTCTTCAAGATTTAAATTTTCGGTTGGTTAAACAACAAACTGGAATGATGTAAAAAATATGGGACCTATCTACCTACATACTACTCTTTTGTGTTTTTTTAGATTATGCCACAAATGAAGTTTGTATGGACTATTCTTTAGTAATAGGTCTAATGGTGACATGGATAATAATCCAACTAATATTTATCGCATCCTGTATTGCATTGGTTAAACGCTACAAAAATTATTATAAGCAAGAATACACACGGGCTTCCATGGAAGAACTGCATAAAAACTTTGGTATTGGCTTCAGTAATCTTGAAAACAGGAGAGTTCGTTGGGCTGATAATGGTGATAATATAATGTAACTGTTTAAAATTAAATTTAAAAAGTATTTATTTTTGGAGCATAACCAATAACTTTACAAGTTTTATTTATATCAATGAAGAAACTATTATTTAACCCAATTTTTGTTTTATTTAATCTTTTTAGTAATAGGTACTTATTTGTTTCTATTATACAATTAGGTCTGTTCCAACCATCAGTTCCTGACAGTTTCAAACTATCAAATACAATCAACCAGTTGTAGGACTTAACAAGGCATCCTAGCATCTACATGCAATCTGGTAGACTCTATTTCTGATTAAAAACTAGTCCCGGACTGCTGGTTGGAACAAGCCTAATAATTAGGCTTCATAGTTTAAAACATGGCAAATTTTGTTTGTATGTCTATATTGCTAACTATTTACAAAACAATAAAAATATTCCAAACCTCTTTTAACACATTAGTGTTAAGTTATATTGCCAGGAGTGTTATCCGCTTTCTTCATTTCTTTGGTTAAATCAATTTGTTTTTGCAGGTTATACAAGTTTTCTGCTTTTCGCCTTTGTCTCCTATCAATGTCCTTTAAAACACCCTGGTGTAATTGCTCCCTAAAAATAAGACCTTTCAAGGAATACATTAAAGGCCAGTAATAGTAGTAGGCGAGGGGAGGCACATGGTCCTGGCAAGTAGACCAAAAGTGATACTTTTTGCCTACAGCTGAGGGTTCCCCCATCCACCCAGGCCCTTGTCAAATCTGCCAACCTAATGAGGGTGACGAGGTCGTTCCAGGTGAGGGTCCCAACTTTCTCATTTCCTTCTTTAATTTCAATATTTGGATTGGGATTTATATTCTTCTGGGGCGGGGGAACCTGAACCCTTTGACCCCCCCCCTCCCCGAGTCTACGCCACAGCACTATGGTAATAAAACGTGGGGGGCTACTTTTAAACATAAGATGAATATTTTGCTAAAAACTTACCTGTCCGAGTATTGTTTATAGTGCACATGGCCAATTATTCCAAGTGCAAAGACTGAAGCTGCCGCTAACGTCACTTTGGATAAAAAGGACATATTGCGTTTAACTTAAAAGTTATAATTTTATATTTAGTACCATTCTTCATTAAAACATTCAAACACAAATAAACTTAAAGTTCGAGGTTATGTGTAGTGTCAAAATCATATGTGTTTAACCCAACCAAGGAGTATTTGTGAAGGATGGCTCTATGAAGAATAACTCGCCTCGGTGACGTAATACAGTTCAAGTAAACCTATTAGGTATCTTTAGTATCTTATCTTATTCTTATTGTGGCTAGGGGCGCAGTGGGTATAAGACAAACCTCTTTCACGGCAGATATAACAATGTTGTTGTATCTGCAATCTGCCGTGCCTCTTTGTTGCAAAATAAATATAAAAAATAATACTGAGGGTAACGTTTTGTCTTATGTCCCTCAATTACTCAGCCATCGAATCAAAACTAAGGATATTAAGTATGCTACAGGCCAAACTTTGGAAATTTATATACCTAGTTATTTTACACAGAGGGTGCATACAGTTAATATACACAATGCTTGCACTACTATAATAGCACAAATTCCTATGGTTAAAGTATAACATGACGTTCCCCGACTGGCCCGACTATATCTTAGTTCAAAAGTTGATATATTTTCGGAAATGGGACAAAGATTTTTTTTTTTTACTTTTTTGGTAGGCTCTGTAAAAGTTAGTTCTTATTGACTTTAAGACGCCCCGTCAAAAATATGATCTAAAACGAAATAAAATAATTTTGAGCAGAAACACAAATCCATTTATTATATTTATTACATTTCTTAAAGATTTTTGGAAAAACATAAAAAAAATTAGGAAACAAAAAAAATTGCCAAGAAAACGTTAAATACATAATCGGGCAAATATTAAAACAACAACAATAAGTTAACATGCTTAAACTTATTTAAAATAATGTCATGCAGTTCTGCAATGTAGGAGCATATTCAGCTGCTTGTCCAGAAGCCTGAATCTGTTGAGAAGACTGAACCGCTGCCATTGCCATGGACACGGGCGTGGTCGAAGGATGATAGGGTACCTTAAAATATAAATAAAAATAACCCTGTAAACATATAAACATGTTTCCCCAACATGTTTTCAATCTAATAGTTGAACTGTCAAGACGGTTTTACTTTTAAATATTTTCAAAACGTTTGCACTCAATTATAAAGAGTGGCAAAAAAGTCGCGCATAATGCCTGTAACTTTTGAATTACCCCGTATACGAAAAAGTGACCTTTATGAAAGTTGTTCAGTAAATTATTCCCTACATTTCTACCTGCATGAATTTTTTCTGTCATTTCTGGTTTGGTTGCCACAGAGATCAACTTATTTTTTTTAAATTGGGCTCAGACATATTTTACCCAAAATCCACCAACAGAGAATATAAACATCGATGAAAACGAATATCTTGAGATAATTGGCAAAGGAAAAAACACCGCCCTCGGCATCGACGCCGTCCCAAAAAAGATCCTAAAACAGCTGCATCCTGATATATCCACAGATGCATCTTTGAAATTTATAACTTCTGTCTTAAGAAAGGATACTATCCACAGGAATGGAAGAAAGGCATACTTGTGGCTATCCCAAAGCCAAATGCCAACCTATCAATTAATCCCATCTAATTATCGACCCATCACGCTTCTTCCAGTAATAGGTAAGAACTTGGAAATCATCATCAGGAACAGATTGGAAACGTCAATTGGAAATGTCATACCTGGTTACCAGTTTGGCTTTAAAAACAGAAATTCCACTATTCACCCACTAGTAATACTGAAGAACAATGTGGAGATGAGCAGGATTAATAAACAGAAGTCCATGGCTCTCTTTATGGATATAAAGTGTTTGATAGTGTTTGGCATGTGGGACTCCTCTATAAATTACATCTTGGCAACTGTTCAAAACAACTTATCCACCTTTTAAAAAATTGGCTGAATGACCGTTGTCCGTGTGAATAATTCAAGGTCCGAAGAGTTCGTTCCACAACAGGGCTTACCACAAGGGTCACCTCTATACAACCTTCTTTACAATGACCAGCGGTATTTTTCACCCACAGAATATATTTTAAAATATGCAGATGACACGGCCCTCCTTTCCCATGGCAGAACAATACATGAAGCGAGACATAGATTACAGGAGCTATTAGACAAAAGGATTACCTGGGGGTTAATAAATGAAAGTTAAAGCCTAATCCTCCTAAATCACAATATATGGTCATAGACAATAAAATTAATTTCAATGATCATACAGCAATTGTAAAAAAAATCAATCATAAGCAGAGCTAAGTATTTCTCAAGTCTTACCCATAAAACTCAAGTAATTTCCAGAACTACTGCATGTAATATATATGAACCTTTCTGCAGGTCAATAATACAATATGGCCATCAATTTCTGCTTACATGTAAGTCACCTGCACTGAGAAACCTAAAAGTAGGAGAAACGACAGCGCTGAGGAAAATTACCAAGATACGTCATCCTAACAATCCCATCCACAATCCCCCAAATCAACTACTATACGAACTCTGTAACGTGCAGCCCATTGAAGAAAGAGTGATTGAACTATCAAGAATCTTTGCAAAAAAACAACATAACCTGAATATTATCCAACCCTACTGTCTTCAGCGTGTTGCCATCGATAACACACGAAATGTCGAACCACGTAATACTACATTGGGACAACTATTTAGCTATTATACCCTATGAATTGGATTTTAACATTTTAACCGGTCTATTTTTATTTTTTTTAACTGTTATGTACAAATTAAGATTTTATGTTTTATTGATTTTTTTTACAATTTTACATTTTATGTCTTTTCTATGCTTTTGCATTTTTTACAATATTAGTATACAATTATATGATATATTCTAAGGCTGAAGGACCCCGGTCGATGGCCATTTAAATTGTATGATTATGATTTAATAAAGAACGTTAAGTAGAAGTAGTATTAATCTCGGATTAGGTAACCTTTTAGGGCGGGGCACTGGAATTAAACTTAATCACAAGTTAAGTTTAACTCTCAGGTTATGTATTACTAGAGTTATAGTCAATCGGTGCACTTGGCTATAAGTAAGGAAGCTTATGCTTCAACCATTTGTAACCATTTACTTTTTACCGTTACAATAAAGTTATTTATTATTATAATTAAATGTTTATGAGTTTTCTTCATAAAATCAACTCAGTAACCGCCTTCTAAAATATCTACATGTTGTTTTGGAACACCCGGTATAAATAATTAATTGAAAAAGTAAAACCATAAAAATTTGGTTGCTTACCGTACTATTATGATGAAATCTGGGATCCAGCATCATAGCAGCAGCAACAGCTGCTGCCGTCGACGTCGCAGTCGAGTGATTGGTCCTCGCCAACATCACGTGGCCGTTGTTGTGTGAGCCACTACTTGCAGCTGACCTTTGAGTGTGACTGGCAACGGCCGCAGCTGCCGAAGTCGCTAGTAACTGATTGTGGATGTTATGTGCGTGCGTGTGGGCGTGGTGGAAGTCAGCTGCGTGGTCCGCAAAGTGATGGGGGTATGCTGCTGCGTTAATTGCTGAGTAGACAAAAATACAATTTCAAACAATTATAAAAAAATCATACAGTTACAAGGAAACAAAGCAAAATTTGGGTATTGTGTAAACGTTTAATGTCCCGTAGTTTTATCAACCTATGGGCTATCTAAAAGGTGGCTTACAGTTGGCAAATTTCTCTCTCTGCAGCCATGAAATATTGCGAATTGCTTGACAGCGTGGAATAACTGATTTTACTGGTTGATGACGCAGAAACTGTAAACTTAATAAAATAAAGTGACATAATATAACCACAGTCCTCATTTGTTCGCTTTGTCTTGAGTCTGCACGGCTTGCTATTCTTGTAATTTCTAAGAATAAAAATGGATAAAATCCAAACCACAAAATACAACCAATAAAAAATAGATATATGTTAGAATTCAGGTTAGAATTGAGGTTAGAATGTTAAAACTAAAAATACTCTTAATTTTTTTAGGTTGGTAGCACTGAAATTATATTGACAACGTCAATTAGATCGATTCGCTTTTAGAAATCAGGTAAGCAGTGGCGGCTCTTCCATAAGCTCATTTTATTTATTTATTTATTTATTTTTTTTTTATTTACTCATTTCCATTTCAGATTGATTACATAATAATATATAAAATAAGTTATACAAACTGAAATGACGTCACAAAATAAATAATACAAATTTACAAATTACAATATTAACTTAAACTATAGGGTTCTACATCTATTAATAATTGTTTTATTTTTTTTTAAACGATCTTTGGGATTCAGTTTTTTTAATTATTTCTGTGAGCGTATTAAACAATTTAATGCACATGTATTGAGGACGTTTTTCAGTCAGTGTAAGTCTGTGTGTAGGGTAGTTAGCATTTGTCCTTCTAGCGTTATACTCATGTTGATAACTTGCATTAAAATAGCCTTTGATTTTAAAGAAAAACATCAGGGATTCAAAAATGTACACACCATAAACTGTCATTGTACCTAAGCTCTTAAATATGGTTCTACATGTCTTCAAATATTTTTTGTTTGCTAGGATTCTAATTAACCTCTTTTGAGTCACAAAAACATTCCGTGTCATATTATCACAACCCCAAAAAATTATGCCATATTTCAAAACGGACTCAAAGTTAGCAAAATATATTATTCTAAGTGTCTCTTTATTCATATATTTACCAATGACCCGGATACTATAACATATAGAATTTAATTTTTTGCAAATTTAGATATATAAAAAGACGAATCTAAAAGTTCATTAATATAAATACCCAGAATATTTGCGTTTTCTGAAAATTTGAACGCGCCATTCTCTAAAACAATATGCGGTGGTTTTATAGATGATGGTTGTTTTGTTCTGAATAATAAGATGTTTGCTTTTTCCCTATTTAAAACCAGTTTGTTCTCTGCAAACCACTCAGTCACAATTTAGAAGAAATGTCTTGCTTGTAAAACTAGTTCCGACATTTTTTTGTTTCCAACGATTAAGTTTGTGTCATCTGGATAGTCATATGTCTTGGCATAGTCACGTTGCGGCCATTGCTAGGGCAGCCTCGCAGAAGCTTGGAATACTTTTCCGAACAAAGAACCTCTATACACCCCAGCAACTTTTGATGCTCTATAAAGCCCAAATTCGACCATCACTGGAGTACTGTTCGCATATTTGGGGCTCTGCTCCTAAACATACCCTGAGATTGCTAGATTCCATTCAAAGAAGAGCCATTCGCTTGATCGGTGACCATAGTCTGACAAACAATCTGGAAAGCCTTGAACATCGAAGGCAGGTTGGCGACTTGAGTCTATTTTACAAATATTTTCATGGCAAGTGTTCAACTGAGGTTGCCCGCTTGATACCACCCAGAGCGGTGCATGGTAGAAATACACGACGAGCCACTGCAGCCCACCAGTACGTAGTTCAGCTTAGTGTCCCTCGAACGACACTGTTTCAAAATTCTTTCAACTGGAGAACGTCATCACTCTGGAACGACCTCCCTGAGATCGCGTTCCCCAACGAGTATAATTTCCAAAGATTCAAGACCAACGTGAATCGTTTCCTGCGCACACGCACCGCTCCTAGAGCGCCATAAAGGATTTATCCTGTAGTGCTGTGCCTTATCATAAAAAAAAAAAAAAAAAAAAAAAAAAAAAAATCTGCATATTTGATAATATTATGTTGAGGATATGAATCCAGCAAAAGGCATAGGTCATTGATAAATATAATAAACATAATTGGTCCCAAAATGCTTCCCTGACCTATTCCCAAGTAACTAGAAAGTTGTTTTGATTCTGCTGTTTTTCCTTCTTTTGAGACAGTAACAATTTGTTTCCTGTCATTAAGGTAAGATTTAAGCCATTCTTTTACATTTCCTCTTATACCGTACATTTCCAATCTCTCAAGAAGTAGTCCGGCCTCTATCAATACAATCGTAATTGGTCAATGATCTCCCACCTATCACCTTCTCTTTCATACAACTTAATATTTATTTAGTTTTAAAATACACCCAGTCAATATATTATTTTGTTTCGTGTACTATTACTTTTAAAGCGGAGAACACATGGAATCACAGGAAAAAGTGAACATACATACGATCGCACCAAAGAATGAAAAATGCAGTGTAGCTTGATAGAAGTAGACTGCTCCTTGCAGTATTATTGGACGAAGAATGAAATGCGAAGATAATCAGGGTCATTAATTAGTCTTTTCTTATAATAAAAAAAAGCGTTTCTATAATTTATTAACTACAATTTTTTTATATTAGATATAGAAAAAAAAAATGTTTCGGTACATGAAATAACAAGAATCATAAATTATACCCCGAAATTGATGGAAGGAGAGCAGTAAACCTGGCTTTTAATATGCGCCAAGCATTTGTTACATTTTAGTAATTTATATTAAAATCTACAAGCAATATTAAAATAAATTTAATAGTTGTTCATTACTTACGAGTATTTCCTAATCCCATAATAATATATCAGTCAAATAAAATATTGTGTTTCTTAACGTTCTCAAATAATGCTTCCATAAAATCATACATTTTCTCTCTATTTTACTTCACGCGATCCACGATCAACGTAACCTGCTGCGTTTGATCGCCAACGCTGTATCATCGCCGACCACTATGCGATCAAATGCTGACCAAGTCGCTCAATCGCAGCTAGTGTGTGCCATAGACAAGGGAGATGCGCTTATGGTAAGGAGTGCGGCTTAATTTGTTTACAAGAGATGCGTCTGATCGTCATCGCGATCCTAGTCGTGATCGCGTATAAATCTCCCCCGTATTTATAGTTGGGGTCAAGCAAATATTTGACGCGTGACACTTCCATATTGTCATGGGTGTCAAATACGGCAGGCCACTCATAATATAAAAGTTACTAATGGCTAATTTATATTATAATAATTACCACCCACTCGAAGTATTTGTATCTTTATCCTTTTATATGACTAAAAAGAGATATACATAATTCTCGTCGATTTGGTCAAATCATATGGGCTGCAGATCCGCATTTTATTTATTCCAAAACGAGTGATGTCGTTGTCTTGTTGACATTCTGTATTTGGTTTTGGATTTTGAGTATTTAAATCATTTTATTGCCTTTTTATAGTGTTCTATTGTCTTTATTTGTGTAGTGTTTCCCAGCAATCATTTTCTGCAAAGGTTTATAAATAACAATATTCGTCAGTCCGGCCCTGACTAAATATCAGCTGTAATAAAGTTGATGAAATCGAAAAAACTAGTATTAGACAAATATGACAAGATGGAAGTGTCACGCGTCAAATATTTGCTTGACTCCAACTATAGCATCGATTTACATTGAACGACAGGTGATATTTTTCGACTAAGTTACGACTAACATCGCAATGCTTTCGAAATGAGTGGGAAGGGTTGCTTGCGCGAGTAGTTCCTAGTTTATTTGTTAGCTAATTTTATGTTTTTGTTTAAATTTTAATAGGTGGCTTTTGACTTTTTAGTTCTGTTATCGATCTACGGCGGATGCCGGTTTTTCGCTTATTTTGGGTGAATTTAAGTGAACATAAAGAAAATTAACGATTAACGATAATATACATATTTACGTTTGTAATGCTATCGTTATCGTTACAAAATTAGAGACCTTTAGTTGCGGTTGGTGGTGCAAAAAAATTTAACACTTATAAAAAAACAATAGTTTCAAGTTTTTTTTAAGGTTTTATATAATTATTTCACTCTTACAGGATTTATTTACATTTACTCGCCGGACCTTAAAACTCGCGTTAAAACAAGTTACTCAGGACAACAATAAAAGTGTGTTATAAAAACAGGATAATATGATTTGTGCGATTTTATAAATGTGACTAAAAAACCAAGGATATGTGTTTTTGCTTTTTTGCGTGTTTGTTGTTTAAGTGAGTAAAATACAGGGGTTAATCATTGAAAACAATTGAAGGAAAAACCTGAACTCCATATCAAAAGCCAAGGGGTAAGTTTTTTTAAATATTAGTAATGGCTTGCATTGTTTTTCCTTTTAAATTTTTAAAAAACAAGAAATATGAAGAAAAAAGCGGGTGGCACACAAACATTTTGCCTACGATGCTTATACTTTCAAGTGATTCAATGCCAAACCATAATATAACTATCTAAACTAACCTAAGGCCCAAATTATTAATGTCCTGGTAACTCTACCTACAAGATAACTAATTGTTGGAACAAGTCTAAAATTGTTGGCATGGAAGTTACGTATTACTAACAGGACATTGATAATTTGGGCCTCAAGGTGGCATTACAGTTGGCAACTTTTTCTTTCTGAAGACATTTTTTATTGCAGCAATTTTTAATTGCGGCAATGAAAATTGCCAGTCGCTTTACACCGTGCAATTATTGACCATTTTTCTTTTTGATTCTGTATACGCTGCCAACAAAATAAAATAAAATTGAAGATAACCTAATTTTTTTGCGTTGTTTTAAGTATGCACGGTTTGTTATTTATAGGAATTAAAATAGATAAACCTCATGTAAATGGTGAGAATAACAAAAGAAACCAACTACGATATAAAAATGATAGAAATCTAGGTTTTAATGGCAGAATCAAAAATACTTATATTTTTTCAGGTTAGTGGCACTGAAACTATCAAATAATTCCCCAAACTTGCGCTTGCAACTACAATAAAAATAGGTCCGGAGCTATTTCTCAAAGCCGTATTACAGTTGGCAAGTCTATCGGCAAGTCGCAATTCTCTTGCTTATAAGCATGCGCAGTTGAAAACAGCTGATCGGATTTGGCAATTCTATTGCTATTGCCAAAAGATCGGTCGGGATCGATTTTTGTTGCAAGTGCGTTTGCAATTCTGGTGGTTTTCTAGTGACTTTCTTGGTTAGAGGTTAGAAAGTTTATTAACATTTCGCATAAAGTTCTAGAGGTTGGTGTTGGTACTCATATTCCCCCTATAAACCTTTATCTATGCTCATATTGCAATTTTAAAAACATGGACTTGCACCACGACTTGCACGATGTATTACAGTCCTGCAATTGAATTGCAGCAATAGAGTTGCAAGGTCAAAGTATTGCTGCAATTCGTTGCCGACTGTAATACGGCTTTCACAGTCGCAATAAAAATTGCAACAGCTGATTACTAAACTTGCTTTGCGCATGCTCGCAACAAAAAGTCTGCAATTTTTTATTGCAGCAATAAAAAATCCTCAACTGTATGCGGCCTTAACTGAAACTAAATCGATCCAAGTGATCTTGATTTGCCATCGGTTCAGGTAAAAACCACTTTATGATATTTTTACAATAAAAGACAAATCAGTTTAAAGGGTGCAATAAAATCACTTTGCGAAATACTGTTCCAAATTCCGCTAAATCGCAAAGGAAATTCTCTGCGAAATCCTTTAAAATCAGCGCGAAATGTGTGACGTAACGCATGATTTTTATTTAGTACGCATATCAAAGCGTCTTAACCTTGGTAAAGGATTTTGCTTGTCACAATGTCATGCAGATCTTTGCCATAACTGCAGAAAGCAGCGTCGCTTTGACAAATTTACTCAAATAATTTTGTTTTAATGGTCCAAAGGTGAGTTTAGTTTAGTTTATTGAGAAAAATAATGGCATACAAAAATAATATTTTTTTTTTCCACTACTAACCTATAACATCGCCATTATTGACCGATTATTAACGTTAGAAATCGTTTTTCTCTACCTTATAAGTTATTATTGACCATGGTCAATAATAACGCATTGAAATCCATTATTGACCGATCTTCAAGAATCTATTTGAACGCAGGTAACTTGATTTTTTGATTTGACAACATGAATTCATAAACATTTTAAACAGTTAGGCAACTAGATAATTATCAATACATACCTATTAGATTATTAGAGATTCTTGATATGTAAAATATCGATACAATCAACATTTTTTCTGCTTCCATCCTTAATTCTGGAGGTATACACATAATAATATCACTAACATTTTCTTGGAAACGGAAAACTCGTGAAATCTGATGACATAAATGAACAAAAATTGACATTCACAAAGCCACCTGACAAAACAACAAAATATTTTGCCAATTCCAAAGCGCAGGTAACTTAATTAAAAAATATACTTATACCTACCTATAATTTTTTATAATTAATAATACTATAAAGATAAATGTTTTATAAAAGTTTGTAGTAGTGGAAAAAATATTATATTAACCACGGTTTAGACAGCTTATAGCCCTCGCGTCTTAAATCCCTCGTCGCTTCGCTCCTCGTGATTTAAACTTGCCGCTCGGGCAATAATGATGGCTGTCTAAACCTTGGTTAATAATATACTATTTGTTCAGATGTGTTTTTCTTGAGATATTTTTAGGCAAGGGGCCCCAAGGGGGTCTAATTTGTTTTTTAACCAAAAAAAGGGTGGTGGCGGTTGTTCATACGGAATGCGCTATGCGGAAATACGCCTTTCCTAAATTTAAAAAAACGCGAAAAGTCGAAATTCTCTATTCTAAAATACAAGGGAAAACTGTAATTTTAATATGAAATGTTGGATCTTGCTTTTTGTCTCTAGTTATTATCTTTATGTCATTTTTTCATTGATTGATTTTAGATTTAAAATAATTACCTAGTTCACCTAGTCCACATTTGAAAGAATTTTACTTTTATTTCCCTATTTCAAAATTAATTACGTCGGTAAATATATTTTTGAGCAACATATTCTTTATCCTATTTAATAAAATATTTAATCCCAGATTTAGAAATATCTATTCAAATAATGTGTATGTTGGTACTTATGTACCTACTGTTAATTAGCTAAAAAATATCTACTAACTACCTTTTGCTAGATTGTGTGGCTTTTATTTTTGATTTTTAAACTCGTAAGTTTTACTTGAAGTTTATTTCCACATAAAAGATGCAGCGTACCTATACATGAAAGCAAAAATAAACTATTTGCTATTTTAAAAGAAGTCGAATTAGATTAATTATTCCAACTTATCTTGCTGATTTGTTCGCCTACACTGGGTACATAAGTCATGACGGAATCAGTTTGATTAGCGATAATGACATGTTAAGTCTTGAAGAATTTGCCCAAAATACTTTAGCAATCTTACTAAGAAAAAAGAAGGGTTGGCATGTTGCCGTTATACTGCAGGCAAACGGATTTTTCTCGGGCTTGTTGTATCCCTTTTGTTTAACGTCTGGGTTACGTCAGCCAGACGGGATCTACGGTTCTTGACGTTGTGGGATCCAAACCACGCGTATGGACTAGTTTACCCCCCGTCCTAAAGATTTATTCGTTTAGTGGGTTGTTCTGGAGCTCACCAGTGTCATTCTTCAAATTTTCAAAATCTCGTAACCCGTCGTGGGACTCGAAACCGGGTCTCCGCGGCTAAATGTGGGGCACTAGCTACCACTGAGCTATCATAGGACACCTTAGATTACTCATTGTATTATCAACATTATGAATTCCCGAGCGAATATCGTTCCACGCAAACATTTGAAATCGCGCGATATTGTGCAAAATCAGTAAAAATTTTGCGCAATCTTTAAAAATAATGTGAATTCTCTTGAAAATCGCGAGAAATCTCACTATTTGCGAAAAACTGTCACATTTTTACTCCAGTGGTTCACCCCTCGAATAAAACACTGCTTAAAGTAGGTCCAGGCATTGTTTGCAATTGCATTTGATAGCTAGGGCACTGGGTTAATTCTCTAGTGGTAACATTAATTTTTTCTGCGTGACCAATAGGGTTGCTCACTAGATCGTTAATTTTCTGCTACCCTTGATTAAAACAATTGTTTACTCACTTGTGTTTTTATTCCTTAATGCAGGTTATGGTAGCATGTTACAAGGATTCAAGACAAATACACTGGTCAATACTAACATTCACATTACTAAGTGCTTTTTTACATTAGATCCCTAACTATCACTTGAAAGTACATTACAAAAACGCCCCGGTATCGTTAGGAGTTTAATTTCGTACGTCAGATAACGCGGAATCGCTAGCTGCTTAGTTCTACTTAACCCTTTAGCAGTTAGTGGCAACTATAGACGCCACTTACAGTAAGGTCGTTTAACGCTTAAAAATGCGGATGATTTTGACCCATAATCGTTTGTTATACCACGCGCAACGCTCACTGGTTTCTATAGATGCCATTTCCCTATCCCCGCCAAAATAAAATATAAGTGGTTTCTGTGAATGCCACTAACCATTGCGAGCCGTTGTTTAATTTTGTGTGCACGTGTAGTCTGTTTACATTTTATTGTGCTGTGTTAAAGTGTAAGGATTATTTTAACTGCCTTAATAATATAATACTTAGTCTCTGCTGCATTTTAATGAAACAATATATGCACTAAGGAAATACAACGATTTTCTTAGAGTACTTGCCCTTTTTTTTAAGGTTATTATTCGTTTTGTCAGACCGGACCAGTGGCGGATCCAGGATCTGTCGCAGTAAAGGGTAAATATAGGCGATGCGCACGTTGTTCCACCAAAACAAATGTCAAGAGATCAAAAATAACATGTAGTGAGTGTAATGTTGGTCTATGTTTGGAATGGTTCGCAGTATTTCTCAAGAATGAGTAGATTTTCATTTAAGCGTCATTATTTTGCGTTGGTATTAATATTAGCTTGCGAAATTTACCTTTTCGTTTGTATCGTTTTTAAATAAATATGTTTTAGTACAATTTTTGTGTTTTCTTTACCTAAAAAATAAGTGGCTATATTGCTAGCCACCAAACAATAAGTGATATTGGTGTATGAGAACGGTTACTGGCTTATATAGAAGCCACCTCATAAAAAATGTTCTAACGAAAATGTTTTTATAATTTATTATTTTTTATGAAATAATATTCCATATCAACCAGATCTTACTTTAAAATCTGAGAAAAGTAAGAAAAAATAATTTGCCCGTTAAAGGGTTAAAAAGAAACCGTTAATTATACAAAAAGCCTTAAAAACCTGGAGAGCACGTAAGAACACTTGCGTCACAGAGCCATCTTTGCTTCACCCTTGCGCCGTGCTTCTTGGCTCTCTCAACCGGCGCGCGATTCGACTCAACCTATATTTCGCCCAATCAGGAGCTCGCGTCCCAATGACGTTTTACAAGTACCGCGAAGGCGCGCTTTTTACTAGCTAGGTGACTGAATGCCAATAACTGCGTTAATTTACAAACAAAAATAGCAGAGATTGAAATCGCACGCACATGTGCGCAATGAAAATTATGCAATTAATTTATTATACAATAAGTAATCTGAACTGTAAAGACATTAAGGAATATTCTTGGGAACAATCGCGTACTCAAAATAAGGGGAACGGTTTTCAATTAATGATTTTTACAAGATTTCTTTCAACTGCATTTTTTTGAAAGAACCCTCGGGGGTTTCCGGAAAATAAATACTTTTCTGAAACATGTAAATATGACCTAAAGTTTGTTAGTTCCAATTTTTGCTAATTAAATTGGTAGACATAGTTCCCAACATACATTTTAAGTTAAATAAACCTTTATTCAACCTCTAAACGGGTCAAATGTTTTGAATGACCAATTATATATAGAGATAATTTACCTACATTTGTTTTCCTATTGCCCAATGTGGGGAAAGAAACTAAAGTAATTTGAAGGTCGAAAATAGGTTGATAGGGTTTTTCTGTCCAAGTTAAAACGAAGTGAAATAAATATAGACCTATTTTACGTCTAAATGTGGAAAGTGAGACCAACCTTTTGACCTAAATATAACCTAAATAGGAGCAATAAGACACTAGACAAAAATGCAGAAAAAACATATTATATCTGGCGTTAGAAAGAAAAGACAACAACTTATGCCAACACTTCCAACAGGACAAAATAAATTATAAAATGGAGTTTGACTTAAATAGATATTTGGAATGGCCGCTTATTATAACTTCAACAATAAAGTGATATAATTAAGTGTTATCATTTTTCTGGACCGAAATTTGGATGCGAAAGAAATGTGTTTGTGAATTATGGTGATGATACTTCGAAAAACAAAACGCGCCCTTAAAATATGCGTTTTTCTATGTATTATTACGATAATTTAAAATATTTTTACCATTAACCTAAAAACAGAATGTCTTCATTATAAGCATTATACCGGGTGTTGCATCGTCGAGCGGGACATAGGAAATCCCATGTAATTTTAAATGGGGTCAATTATTGGCTTCCCTAATTATTTTAGAGAAAAATTCTATTTAGGTTTATTAAAGAGCACTAAAACCCACATTCAAAAGAATAACTCTAGATATTTTTGATGAGCCCGTTTACGGGTTATCGCCGATTTCTTTTTAACTATTTCTCATTTTTATGGCCCCGTATTTGCGGGCACCAGTCAAGGTAAAAGATGACTGTCAAATAAAGTTGTCATTTTGAAATGTGTGCTTTATTGTTATAAAAACTCGTACATCGAAAATATTAGCCATGAATTACACTTCTGAAGAAAAAATATTGATGATTAAATGGTATTATCAAGGAAATAGTTATCAAAATGTGTCAGACATGTTTGCTGCTCTGTATCCGAATAGACTGATACCTGCAAAATCTACAGTCGAAAGGACTATCAAGAAATTTGAGACAAAAGGCACTGATGGAAAGAGCAAACATGGATAGGGAATTTTTAAAAAACATTTGTTTCACTGACGAATGCACATTTACCTTAAACAATGAACCCAATGTTCAAAATTATCGATATTGGAGCAAAGAAAACCAACACAGGTTTGTGGAAACAAGGACGCAATATCCACAAAAAGTTAATGTATGGGCTGGGATTTTCGGAGAAAATATTATCGGGCCATTATTTCTTACACGAAATTTAAATGCAGAATATTTTTTGGAACTACTTGAAGATCATATTTTACCTACTTTACATGATGCCGCCAGGGAAAATCAGGAAGTTTGGTACCAAATGAATGGCTGCCCGGCACATAGTCCCTGGCTGTCCGGGAATATTAAAACCGTGCTTTTAATGGAAATGTTATTGGCTTAAATCATACAGTAAATTGGCCAGCCAGGTCTCCTGATTTATCGCCAAATGATTTCTTTCTCTGGGGCCATTTAAAAAACAGGATATACAAAGATAAAAAATACCCAAATCTAGACGAGTTAAAAAATGCTATTTCTGCCGAATGCAATAGAATTTCAGTTTACCAACTAGCGAATGTAAGAAGAGAATTTTATGATCGCCTCGGTTATTGTCTAGCAGTCAATGGAGGAATATTTGAACATCTTCCTAAATCCTAAAGTTCTAACAATTTAATAGTACCTACCTATTAATTAGTAAAATATTGAAACATGTAAAATGTCATAATTAACCTTGTAATTGGATACTTTATTTTAGTTTTATTCAGATTAATTTGTACTCATAAATACACCTTTAATATTTTCGATGTACGAGTTTTTATAACAATAAAGCACACATTTCTAAATGACAACTTTATTTGACAGTCATCTTTTACCTTGACTGGTGCTTGCAAATACGGGGCCATAAAAAGGAGAAATAGTTAAAAAGAAATCGGCGATAACCCGTAAACGGGCTCATCAAAAATATCTAAAGTTATTCTTTTGAATGTGGGTTTTAGTGCTCTTTAATAAACCTAAATAGAATTTTTCTCTAAAATAATTAGGGAAGCCAATAATTGACTCCATTTAAAATTACATGGGATTTTCTATGTCCCGCTCGACGATGCAACACCCGGGTATGTACCTAAAGTTTTAAAAAAAACTTTCGTTGACGAAAGATGTCGTAGTCTAATGGATTTTCCAGTCACCTGTAACGTAATTCTTAAAATTTTAATTATTGTTTTTTTATAGTTGTTGATAAACAGGAAAACTAATAATTATTAAATATGGCCGTTATTATATTTGTAACCTTACAGTTATTTTTCCCTTTATTATTAACTGTACAAGCAATATTACCCTTTGAGGTTAATCAGAAAGTTATGAAGTAGCTCAATTTTTAACCACAAAAGGTCTATAACTTTGGGAACAATTTATATGGCAAAATTATCCAAAATATTACTTGTTTCTAAAACTACAGGGTCACTAAATTATTTGGACTTTTTTTAGGCAATAATTAGGTAATGTTTACCTAGCGTAATAGCCAAAAAATTCGTTAACTATGAATACATATATTAAGTAACAATTTAGGATTATTTTCCTTCCGTTCTGGTCTACATAACTTAATATGTTTGTTGGGTTTGTAATGGTTAACTCAATTTGGTTTACCTGCGGACGGCGTAACGTGGTTTTGATGGTGCATAATCAGTTCCTGAATTTCAGGACCTCCCATCGATTGACTGATGTTGCTGGAACTGGTTGTAGTAGTCTGAGTAAAATTTACTGTATTATTGTTGGCAGTTGTCGTAGCGGAGCCAGAAGCAGAATTATTTTCTTGTGCCTAAAAAAAAACGTTGTTTCACTAAATTAAACATACTTAATGTATTCTCAAGTTGATAGTTTGGTAGCACAGATAAGCATTATTAGCAGACTCTAACCAAAAAATAATAGTACTACAATTAAGTATTTATCTTGAATTACACGAACATCACATCATCAGGTGAATCATACCATTCTGCTTTTCAAGCTGTCCAATTACGGGATTACCGGCATATTACTCTCTCAGCTGCAATCATACCTCTCTGACAGAGAGCAACAGGTCAAGATCAACGAATATCTGTCGGAGCCATTTAAAGTTACCTCGCAAGTTCCCCAGGGATCTCACCTGACGCCCCTCTTATTTAATCTCTGTATTAATGACTTGGGTGGTATGTTGACCTCTTACCACTTAATGCTTGCCGACGATTTGAAAATTTTCACCCAAGTAACCTCTCTTCAAGATATCATCTCGTTGCAAAACGATATCAGCAATGTGGTTTCCTAGTGTCAACTACATGGCATGTCACTGAATATCGACAAATGATCGAGAACATTGTTTCCTCATCGGTATGACATCAATAATGTTGTTCTGGAAGAGGTGACTGTGGCTAAGGATCTTGGCGTGCACTTGGACACATAGTTAATATTTTTTGAACACTTTAAAAAATAGCGTCCAAGGCGAACAGGATGCTGGGCTTTGTTACAACATCGTGTAGGGACTTCAAAAATGTAACAGCAGTAAAAACATTATATATTTCCTTATATAATAGGCTGGAAAATGTTCAGGAAAAGTTCATGAAGTTTTCCAGACATATTCTTTTTAACTCTGAAATCAACTTAACTGACGACCAGGCTATGGCTTATCTAAATCTGACAACGCTTTCCCGCCGAAGGGAGTACTACCATGTCTGCTTTGCCTTCCAGGTATTGAACAATATTATTAAGAGCCCTGAATGTTTTGAAACTTTTTACATTCATGCTCCTAGTTACCAGACTCGTAATCCTTTCCACCTGCACGTTCCATTTCGCACAACGAATTATCAGGCACATAGTCCTATAAACAGGATGTCGATAAATCTCAATAAATTTTATGGTTCCTTACATTTTTTTAATCAGTCTAATGATAAATTTAAAATTCTTGCCAAAAGGGCTATTCTAGGTTAGGTTAGTTTATTTAATTCTGTAATTTGTAAAGCTACTATATCTTGAAAATGTTGTTACGTAAATAAATAAATAAATAAAAAGGATTCAATTGACTTAAAAGCTAAAAATAAATAAAAGCATCTATCCTTAGCAAATCTGATGGCAGCCTTTTTGAATCTACTAATTCCCACCACCTTTCTAATGTCCGCAGGTAAAAGATTGTAGGTCTTAATGCCTCGATAATAGGGGCCTTTGAAAAAAAGTGGAATAATGAAGAGGAATGCGGAGTTCCTTTCTACCTCTGGTAGCATTACCCCCCAAAAAGTTTACAGAAACAATAAAGGACTTTCTAATTGAGAGGGCATTTTATAGTTTGGAAGAATTCTTTGAACATAGATTTTAGTCATGTTAAACTTTTATTCTATTACCGATTTTAACCTGTTAATTGTAGTGAGTATTGTACTTGTTTTGTGTCTTAGCACTATTTTAATTTAATTATATATTTTAGATAATATGACGAGTGTAAATGCATATATTGTATCATAACAGGAATATATTTGATTTGACTATAGCCATGTTGTCAGCATAGCCTTCTTGTTTGCTTGTAAAAAGGTGTGTCAGGCGAGTTAGGAAGGTCATTCACGTACAGCAAGAAGAGCAGCGGACCCAGAGCCTTAAGAAACGCCCTCCGAATTAAAGTGCTCTTGGTATAATGCCTTTGCCAATCGAAGGAGATGGGACACAGCCTGACTCCTGTTTTTAAGATAAGCGGCAATAAACTCAGCACACAGACCCTTTACTTCATATCAATCTAACTTTAGCAGTAAAAACTCATAATTGATAGGGTCAAAAGCCCTTGAAAGATCAAAGAAAAGTCCAGCGACTTTCCCATTTTTATCAAGTTTTTCATTTATGGCTGTGACTGAGCCCGGCTTTTCAGTTAAACATCATCAAAATCAAAATCAAAATCAAAAAATTCTTTATTTAAGAAAATATGATAAACATATTTAGCAAACAGCGTCAGAGTATGCAAAAAAATATAAAATTGCTATAGAGTCCTAAATCTAAGTTTAAAAATGTTTTAAAACGCTAAAATTTATTACATTTGTAGAAGAACATTACGAATAAAATCACATGAATTAAAATAGTGGTTTCCTTCCCCTTCCCTTTTTACCCAATTGAGGCAGTTAACATACACAATTAAGAAACAGATACAATGCAGTATGAAATACAAGAGGGGGGAATAAAGCAAATACTCCTAACAACTACAGAAAAATCACCCACCTGAGAGAAACTCGGCAACACTGTACGGTTCTTTCCCAATTAAAAGTTGAAATACAGCTATTTTAAAGTGTGAGGTTTTTTCAATCAACTTCAGGTCTTGTGGAAGTTTATTGTAATATTTTATACAAGAATACATTGGATTTCGCTTAGAGAGTGTAAGTCTATGAGATGGTATGTTATAGTTTATTGACCTGGTGTTGTGGTCATGCTGAGGCAACTCTCTTGTAAACAAGTGCTGATTTTTACGCAAAAAAACTACACACTCATATATATGTAAACCTGCCAAAGTTAGCAAGTTATTTCTTCTGAAAATTCCCCTACATGATTCTAGCCTGTGCATGCCCAGCATAGTACGCAAGGCCCTTTTTTGTATTTTAAAAACCCTCAGAGCATTTATACTATTTCCCCACATTAGATTGCCATATCGGAGGATTGAGTTGAAATTCGCATGGTACACAGTCAGCAAGACAGGAAGATCAACGTAACTCCTCAGTACACGAAGAAGATAGCAGCAGGCATTTAGTTTACTAGATACATACTCAATTTCCCTTTCCCAGCCAAGGTGGCAATCGACGTACATGCCCAGAAATTTAGATTCCGATGACAATGGCATATCTTGAGAGAGCAGCTCCACACTGTCAGGACAAACCACAGCAGATTGTCTCGTTCTAAAAAGCATGAAATTTGACTTTTGAGCATTTAGCAGCAGGCTATTGCCCTCAAACCATTGTTGAGAAGACCTCAAGCAGTCTGCCGCACCCGTTACAACATCGTCCACCGAGCATCCCCCAACCAATATGCTGGTGTCATCAGCATAGTTCACTACGGTTACCATTTCATTTGACAACCTGATCCCTAAATCATTAATATAACAAATGAATAGGAATGGGCCCATTACGCTGCCTTGTGGTACACCCATGGTTACTGGCTTATCATCCGAAAAGTACTTGTGACCCTCCTTTTGGATTACAACACGCTGCACCCGACTCTGTAAATAAGATTGCACCCACTCCAATGGTTTACCTCTTATACCATATCTCTCCAGCTTTTCAAGCAAGAGAGCATGATCCAGGCAGTCGAAAGCCTTTGATAGATCTAAAAATGAGCCCAGAGCTATATGTCCACTCTCATGGCGTCAACAACACCCCACAAACAATATTTCAAAACTCGAGGACCACAGATATCAAAAATACTATTAAAGAAGCTTCCACTTGTGAAGGAAATGACTGGACCATTTACTTGATATTATTTTTTAAGTTGGTATAGGCAAAAGCTCCATAAAATATAGCTTAGCATAGCTTACCTGTGATTTTATTCGCGACGAACCAGCTGATGTAGCGGTTGTGCCATTTCGTAATGGCCTAGCTTTATATGGAACCTAGAATAGAAATAAAACAATTGATTGTCTCACATTAAAATCTAACCAATTATGCTGAAACATATTTTCTAAGTAACAAGATGCTCAAAGCCCTTTTTCTAAATAGTAACTGTGTACCCACTTTGTACCTTCGCTGAAGCATTCTCTCCATGATGCCTAGTAAAATGTTCTTTTAATTTATCCCTCCTAGAGCTCGCATAATCGCAACTGGAACATTTAAATGGTTTTTCCTCCAAGTGAATTCTTTCGTGCCTTACAAGATGAGACTTTTCCATAAAGCCCCTGCCACACACAGAGCAAGCGTGAGGCCTAGCACCTCCTACGTTGCTGCCGCTATTGTGAGTTTTAGAATGCAATGCTAACTGACTCTTTTTGGATGTAGAATATTTACAATGCGGATAGGAACAACGGAAAACTTCGCCTGTATGAATTCGCTTGTGTGCCACCATATGACTAAGAAACTTGGTGTGAAATCCACAAGTGTCACACGTCAAGTTCTTCTCACTAGAATGAGTTAGAACGTGAGCTTCAAGATTCTGCTTAAACCTAAAGGATTTTGAACAATCTTCGCACTTGTGAGTCTTCTCTGGCGTGTGAATTTTCATGTGCGAAATGTAGTTTTGTTTCTGACGACACTAAAACCAGAATAGTTGAAGTTGGCTAGTGTCGATTTTTAATATTTGGGTGTAAGGACAGGCGGCAAGACATTTGTTCTTTAATTTAAACTAACTACAGTATTTCTTTATTTATATAAGCAGGTACTTTGTGCATATCTGAAAGATGGCGCCTAATTTATTCATTTTTTCTTATTTTAGAAGAGACCATGGGAGATACTTTATACAGGGGAGAGATATAATGTGCAGGGTAGGGTACAATCAGGGCCGCGCCAACCACGTGTGCAATGGGTGCACCGCACACGGGCGGCAAGTCTAAAAGGGCGGCGCGCGACGGCCGCCACCCGATAAAATGTTTTGTCTATATAATATAGCAATATCCCGGCGTCAATAAAAATAAAAATAACACCGGAAAATCAAGTAACTAAGTACTTATTTTATAAAGGCCGCGCCGCGATTGCCTCTCATCGTTTTTATTACTTTTCTAGGAATACATAATATAGTAGGTATGGTTTGGTAGGGTTTGTTCCAAATTGTCTGTTGCTTTCAGCTAAAAACATAGCAGATTCTTCTTTAGATTACCAGTAAGATACCGACGCACAACTTTTTGAAGGTTGGTTTAAACATAAACACCTTAAAAATATACCTGAAAATAGCGTCATTGTAATGGACAATGCTAGTTATCACAGTCGGCAAGCAAAAATCATTCCCAATCCTAATAATACAAAAGCAGAAATTCAAAATTTTATGATTGAAAAGGATTTATATTTTGAAGAAATTTACAAAAAACGAGAACTGCTAGAAGTATTAAAAGCTTTTAAAATAAATAAGGAATACGAGTGTGACAAACTTGCAGCAGAAAATGGACATACAGTGTTGCGTCTTCCTCCATACTATTGTATATTCAATCCTATTGAGCTAATATGGCGCCAATTAAAATCCAATATTAGGAGAAATAATATTTCTCCTACACTAAATGCATCTGTAGTAGAATTAATTAAAAACGAAGTAAGAAAAATTTCTGCAGACAGCTTTATCTATTTCTATATGGTATGACATACTAACGAAAATCAATGTTGTAAGTAAATTATTACAGAAAACCGATATCCATATGAAAGACTGTTTAAATGAGCTTAAAAATTTACATTCATATTTTATGGAAAAAAGATCTGATGCTGAATTTGAAATTTATTTAGATAATGCTACAAAAATCGCTAAAGATTTAGATTTGGATCCGGTATTTAATGAAAATAGACCCTTAAGGAAAAGAACAAAAAAGAGGCAGTTTGGCTATGAAGGCGAAGATGAGCCCATAGTTGGTTAATCAAAAAATGAATTTTAAAGTAAATTTTTACTATACCATTCTTGATACCACTATAGCATCAATAAGTGAAAGATTAACATTAATAAAAGAACATACCACTGTATTTGGCTTTTTGTATGACTTTACAAAATTAAAATGTGTTGATAAAGAAAATCTTATAAAATATTGTGCTGATTTAAGTCTAAAATTAGGTGATGAATCTAGAGGTGAAAATGATATTGATGCTCTTGAACTGTGTGATGAATTATTGTCAATTTTTCCTTTTTGAGAGAATGAAAAATGCCCTTTAAAAGTTTTGCAATATATTTTTAAAATTACTTATTTGATACCTTTCCCTAATATTTCGATTGCTTTAAGAATCCTATTAACCCTTCCAATATCAGTTGCAAGCGGAGAAAGATCATTTTCAAAGCTAAAGCTGATTAAAAATTACTTAAGATCCTTGATGAACCAGGAGAGACTTAATAATTTGGCATTCATTTCGATTGAATCCGAGTTATGTGAACAACTAAATGTAGACCAAATTATTAAGGATTTTGCAACAATTAAGGCAAAGCAAGTGCCTTTTCTATAAATACCTACGTTTTATGCAAAATATTTTATTTTAATTTCTCGGAGTTGTTATTTTATTGTTTTAATTATATAATATATTACTTTTCAGTTGCTTAAGTTTAATATTTTGTTTAAGGTTTTTTTTTATGCGTTATTTTATTTGTGCTGTAAAAATGTAATACACAATTTTATAGTTTTTTATTAAAACTTAAAAGTATAAACGTCCCTATAGGGGTAATAGGGGGCGACTACTTATCGTTTGCACACGGCGGCAGAAACACCTGGCGCGGCCCTGGGTACAATATGAACAGGGGAGAAACTTGAGTGTTGATAATGTGATTTTACTAATTAAATTACAATTATTAATTATTCTACTTTATAAAATTAATAATATTGACCTATTTTAATGGATTAAGATGTATTTAAATATATCGATTTACTGAAAATCGAGCTGCAAATAAGTAAAGGGACAGATCAGGGGAGAGACATTTTTTAAGGTTAAGGTGCGATTATGAGAAAACTGAGTAAATTTAAGTAAAATAATTAAGTGGGAGTAAAGTAGATGCTATATTTAAAGAGAGACTATTACGCTGTTTATAAAAAATGTCTGAAACAAATACTAAAATCTAGCCCTAAAAAATCTAAAACGGTGTCTTGCCATACTTACTTTAAATGAACAAAAAGTGCATTGATAAATAGATTCATCCAAATGTTGTGCCCTGTGAGTAATAAGTTTTGAAATTTGATCACTATTATATTCACCTAAAACCATATCAAAATTATATACTTCTAAACACCCAGTAAACTAAATAAATTTAGTACAAAACTTACAATAATCACATTTAAATGGAGGACCACTAAAATGTGTTTTCATGTGATTTAAATAATCCCCGTGATACTGGCAAACAAAAGAACAAATACCACACTTATAAGTGACGTCTTTGGCGTGACTTAAAGCTAGATGCTGCTCCAACAACAAGCTGTCATTTATTGTGGCAAAACATATGGGACATTTAATACCAACTTTTTCGTCATTATCATCGTTTACTATAACAAAAAGAAACAACTAATGCTGGCAAACACAAAATTACAACCATTTTATAAAATAGTTAAAGATCCTATTGAGTAAAACTAATTTACCTTCAGTCTCCTCTTTCTCATTTTCACTAAAAGATATTCGTTGTTTTCTACAGGTTAACATTTTTAAAGCTGCCATTCGTAAACTTGGTTTTAATCCGAACAACATTAACTTCTTTAAAATTAGCCTTTTCTGGTCTTTCAGTTTTGCTTTAACTTTAACCGAGTGTAAAACATTTTGTGAAGTATTATTCTCGGTTCTCTCAGTAATGACTATCTTTTCGGATCTCAAGCTATCTTGGTCCTGATTCTTGGAATCAACCATCTGAAAATGAATTATTAGATAACAAAAATAAGGGGGTAAACTATCTCATAGTCCACAGTGAACCATTTTTAATTCTAATTTATCTAAGGTTTGTTAAAAAAATTCCCAAAATTATTTACAAACAATTTATAGTGTTTATGAAAGAAGCATACCTACTTTACTTGTTTACCAATAATTTAAACTACATAGGTATAAATGCAAATCTTGTACCAAGCTATGCTTATATAGTAAACCAAAAAAATCGAGAAATAAATAAATTAGCAGTATTTTAGCAAAAAATATATATATTTGTTTGATTGGTATGTTGAATGAAGGTAAATACAACCCTTTTATTTTATTATTTAAGAAACGAACTCTTATCCCAAGAATGAAATAAAAAGGCAGAAGTTTAATTTTAAAAATATGTCCAAAATATTTCTATTAGGTTATTAGGTACATATTTGAAAGTTCAAGTTGGTTCAAGTAATTTGCTGTAAGGTACTATATGATAAGGTAAGATAGTAAGTACACAGTGAACTGGTTCACTGTTAAATTATGAGCAGATATGAATGACATTTATAAATACAAAATAACATTATTGTTTCTGAACAAGCAAATAAGGGGGAGGCATAAGTACCTCTAGACTTAAGTGGTTTGCTGTGTACCAATGGTTAGGCTTGCTAACCGTCCTTTATTTTAAAAGACAGTCCTTTATTTCGAAATGCAGTCCTTTGTCCTTTAATAAGGTGTTAAAGGATGGTAAATGTCCTTTAAAACCAAACGATGTATCTAGTACCTATAAGTGCCTTAAAAAACTTAACATTTGACAAAATAAAAACATGCTACCTTTACCTAACATACCCCATCTAACATCTAATGCTTAGATTAAAAATGAAGTACCTATGTATTTCTTTTTTTTTCTACGTTTATATGTTGGCATAGCTAAAATATACCAGGGAATCCCCGAATTCGGCCAATTTCGCCACGAAAAATGCAGATAGTAAAATGATTGAGAGAATTTTATCTCTATAATATTATACTTTTAAAAATTTTCGATATTTTTATTATTTATCGAGTTATTGCTCAATTTGACTATTTTTAAAGGGGTTAAAAATGCTTTTCACGTTTAGCTCTATTCCTGATGATTTTGCGATGAAAAGTGAAGATAGTTAATTGGTTGGGAATAAAATTCTCTATAATATTGTTCTTTTAAGAATTTTCTATATTTTTATTATTTAACGAGTTATTGCACGATTTGACTATTTTCATAGGGGTTAAAAATGCTTTTCACGTCTAGCTCAGTTCCTGATGATTTCGCGACGAAAAGTGAAGATAGTCAATTGGTTGGGAATAAAATTCTCTATAATATTGTTCTTTTAAGAATTTTCTATATTTTTATTATTTATCGAGTTATTGCACGATTTGACTATTTTCAAAGGGGTTAAAAATGCCCTTCACGTCTAGCTCAGTTCCTGATGATTTCGCGACGAAAAGTGAAGATAGTCAATTGGTTGGGAATAAAATTCTCTATAATATTGTTCTTTTAAGAATTCTCTATATTCTTATTATTTATCGAGTTATTGCACGATTTGACTATTTTCAAAGGGGTTGAAAATGCTTTTCACGTTTAGCTCAGTTCCTGATGATTTCGCGACGAGAAGTGAAGATAGTAAATTGGCTGGGAATAAAATTCTCTATAATTTTGTTCTTTTAATAATTTTCTATATTTTCATTATTTATCGAGTTATTGGACGATTTGACTACTTTCAAAGGGGTTGAAAATGCTTTTAACGTTTAGCTCGCTTCCTGATGATCTCGCGACGAAAAGTGAAGATAGTAAATTGGTTGGGAATAAAATTCTCTATAATATTGTTCTTTTAAGAATTTTCTATATTTTTATTATTTATGGAGTTATTGCACGATTTGACTATTTTCAAAGGGGTTGAAAATGCTTTTCACGTATAGCTCAGTTAGTGATGATTTTGCGACGAAAAGTGAAGACAGTAAATTGGTTGGGAATAGAATTCTCTATAATATTGTCCTTTTAAGAATTTTCTATATTTTTATTATTTATCGACTTATTGTACGATTTGACTATTTTCAAAGGGGTTGAAAATGCTTTTCACGTATAGCTCAGTTCGTGATGATTTCGCGAGGAAAAGTGAAGATAGTAAATTGGTTGGAAATAAAATTCTCTATAATATTATACTTTAAAAAGTTTTCGATATTTTTATTATTTATCGAGTTATTGCTCAATTTGACTATTTTCAAAGGGGTTGAAAATTGAAAATGCTTTTCACGTTTAGCTCGGTTCCTGATGATCTTGCGACGAAAAGTGAAGATAGTTAATTGGTTGGGAATAAAATTCTCTATAATATTGTTCTTTTAAGAATTTTCTATATTTTTATTATTTATCGAGTTATTGCACGATTTCACTATTTTCAAAGGGGTTAAAAATGCTTTTCACGTCTAGCTCAGTTCCTGATGATTTCGCGACGAAAAGTGAAGATAGTCAATTGGTTGGGAATAAAATTCTCTATAATATTGTTCTTTTAAGAATTTTCTATATTTTTATTATTTATCGAGTTATTGCTCGATTTGGCCATTCCGTGCCCAACAAACAGAGTTTTGGGGGTGGGCTACGGCCCTGGATTGTCCTTTAATATTATATTTGAAAGTTGGCAACCCTACATATGGTTAACTGTGAAACAGTAGTCTACCTTACACTTAAAATAAAATAATTTTACCTGTCCATATTTTGCATTCAACACTTCATATCTCGTTTTAAAACTTGACAGTGTCCAGCTGTTTTGTGCTAGGTAATCTAAAAATCTGAATAAACATATTTCGCTTTTACTATACAAAATGCATGTGTCTAAATGTTTGAAAACCTCAGAAGGTTCCAAGTTATTACTATAGAAGCACCTGACAAGCTTGTCAAAGTATTTCTCTCTTCGTTCTAAATCTAGAAGAACCCATTTAGAAAGAAGGGTTAGCGCTTTTTGGGTGGTTAGTATGAAATTCTAAAATAGAAGTTAGTATGTTTGTTAGTTCTACAATGTGTACTTAAATAACACATATATACCTTATTTCTAAAGAAATCTTGCAATTCCTTGGAACTTAATCTGCCAATTTCCTCTCCATCGCAAATATTATCAATGTGACTAGAAATCCAGTTCTCGACAATATTTCCTAAATGCTTCAGCTTGAATCGTTGAGTTAAAAAGTAGGTAAACAGACAATTATCTAAGTTTAATTTGGTGCCTAAGAACTCTATACAATATTCTATAACCTTAGTTAATATAAAGTGGTCAGCGAGTTTCAAAAGTTCCTCTACATTGGAGTGCTTAACAGTTATTTCTCCAGTGTACATAAAATTAAGTATACTATTAAATATCTCACTATCTAAACAATTTACAGTAAGTTGTTCTTTTACAACTTTATGGTGCTTTAATACAGAATCAAAATAGGGTGAACTACAAGCTAATACATTGCGATGAGCCTTTAAAATTTTATTATTTACATAGAGGGTTACATCACAAAACCTGTTGATTTTCTTTTGCTCATACAATTTGTGAAACATCGTTGAAGACAATTCCGAAGAGTGGAATGTCATAGATCGATTATCTTCCATAATAATCATCTGAAACAGAAGAATATTGTTCCTGTAGAACGCAGCCACTTGTCTTGAGATTAAAACTTGATTTTTGAAAGCTTAAAAGCCTAGGATACTACGTAGATAATAACAGCAGATAATCAAGATAATGGTTGGCAGGGATTGGCCCTTAAAATAAGTATATCCAGCTAAGCTCTTGAGTGGAAGTTAATTGCTAATAAAGTAATTATCTACTTCTCTAGCCTGGCTGGGTATTCACACATATTTCTCTAAAGTATGAGTAAATAAAATCTAAAATTAATGACTACTTACCGTGATAAGTTTGTATCGAACTAAATCTTCCAAACAGAACTATGCATTTTTAATGTGTGTATATCTAAATACAGATTCACTGATTTAGGAATCATTTTATTTAGTTTTTAATTAAAATGCACTGGAATTATTAAAGGGACTGGTAAAGATTTTGACATAAAAACAAAAAATCGAATATAAACTGTTGTCAGTTGTCAAATATATCCAATAACAATAGATACTTTATATTTATTTAGTGACGATAAGAATCTTTCAGGTTTTTACATCCTGTTTATTGGAAAAACAGAAGTTGCAATATGTTAAATACGTTAATAAGAAAATGAATTCTAATTAAGTTGTCCACTTTTGTTGGTAATATATTGTTGTATTTTAATTTGTAATACGTTTAGAAATCGTATAAATTCACCGCTGCTCCAGTATTACACCGCGCCATCTGCCGAACGTGTTTAAGCTCAACTCCTTGACTTCGGTAAGGATGGCTTAATGTAGAACTTTTGCAGAAGAGGTGTTTCAGGGGTTATCTATGTAGTAGCACCGTCTACTAATACTAAATTTTTTAGAGGTTGTATTGTAGAGGGATGTTTACTAATATTCTATTGATTATCTTCGATCGGTTTTAATCTTCCATTTCTGTGTCCCCTAAGACAAAAGCTTACAATGCTAAGCTGCCACTGGCACCCATAAAACTTTTAAAAATTCTATTTTCTTATTTATAAAGAGGAAAAAAAGATGAGCTCGCGGTCCGTCAAGCCAAACCCGACTTGAGAATTTTCCAACAAAAGCGGCTGTAACCGAAAAAGGAAGCGAAACACTTACTCATGGCTCCGGTGCTGGGAAAAAAGAGATAGCACGTGCCTATATACACAAAGATTTGGCAAAGAATCTATGAATAAAAGATTATATCGAATTAAAATCAAACTTTGTTTCAGTCTTTTTGGTTCCACGTGCTACGGCGAGGCGTTCTCCCGCTGTGGTCGTATGACAAGATGATTTTAAATGATGGATACAACGTTTTTATTTCGGACTAATTGGACAGTATTGCTAAATTTTACTGAAGTTAATGAAGAACTTTAGAAGATAGATCGAAATAGCAGAAATACATCTATGAACATACAGTGGCAAAAAAGTCGGGCATAAGCCTGTAACTTTTGAATCACCTCGTATACGAAAAAGTGATCTTCATGAAAGTTGCTCAGTAAATTATTCCCTACATTTCTACCTGCATTAATTTTTTCTGTCATTTCTGGTTTGGTTGCTATAGACACTAACTTACTTTTTTAAATGGAACACACCCTGCATATGATTGCACATTTGGATTGTAGGTACTGGGAAAACTCTGAATTTTTTGTATTTCAAATTTCCACCTATCTGCAAGCGTTTCCGAGATATTGACAGCTCAAAAATGAAAAACTTCCAATTATAATTATATTCCTACCTAATACCTAACTATAATTATTACCCATCAGTTGAGTCAAGGTGTTTTTATGACAGCAACCTAGAAGGTGTCAATTTTGAGTTTAAACAGGAACTTTCTGTTGTCTGATTTCTAATTTGTTTACACTATGGTTCATCTGAATGGCGAAAAATATCTGGACCTCCTCAGGAATCACATAATTCCTTCTTGCAGAAAACGAACAGGTATATGGTTCCACCAAGATGGAGCACCTGCGCATTGTGCGGCAAATGTTAGACAATACATAGCGAACAATTTCCAGGACGTTGCATACGCAGAAGAGG
Source organism: Polydrusus tereticollis (assembly GCA_963920685.1). Classification (NCBI taxonomy): domain Eukaryota; kingdom Metazoa; phylum Arthropoda; class Insecta; order Coleoptera; family Curculionidae; genus Polydrusus; species Polydrusus tereticollis. Next base: position 140,144,033 of record OY987328.1, read on the forward strand.
TGCTAATGACTGGCCAGCGCGATCCCCGCCCGGACTTAACCCAGCTCGACTTCTTTTTTTGGGTAGGTGTAGGTACCATTGCGATAAAAAAAAAGTAGTACAACAAAATATAATTTAATCTGCTGGTCTATTATAAAATATTTTCTTTCAAACTGATAACTCAGTGTCACCAGAATTCTTGTGTCAGTGTCATGTAATTTTTAAAAAATGCCTTTAACTTCAGAGCAAAAATCGATCATATTTACGCGATTAAGGGATGGGGTTCCCATAAGGGACATTGCAGGCGCATTAGGGATAAACAAAAAAACAGTGTTGTTGGCTAAATCCAAAATTCGAGAACATGGAAGTATTGTGAGAAACCCAGGTTCTGGTCGCCCAAAAGTTTCCACCGATGACGAAGATACAACTTTAATTAATTATTTAAGGGACAACCCATTCGGGACCGCTATTAAGGCTAAAGAAGAAACCCATTTTCCTGGATCTTCAATTACAGCTCGAAGAAGAATTCGGGGGTCTGAACTCAAAAATAGGTGTTCTGCAAACAAAATATATTTAACGGAACTAAATAAGCAAAGACGAGTACAATTTGCTCACGAATACCAAAACCAACTGTGGGAGTCTGTAGTTTTTTCAGATGAGAAAACGTTCCAGTCCTGTAACAATGGAAAAGTACGAGTATATAGACCCATAAACACAAGGTATGATGAAAGATATACGCACAAGACAAATCAAAGTGGACGTTTTTCCGTAAATGTGTGGGGTTGGATTAGTGCTAGAGGCCCAGGAGTTTGTCAATTTGTGCAAGGGCGGCTAACTGCAGGAACATATTGCAACATATTAAATAATGTTATGGTGCCATCGGTTGAAGCCATATTCGGTGATCAAAATTATATTTTCCAACAAGATAATGCTCCCATTCATACTGCCCGCATAGTAAAAGATTACTTTCGACAAAATAACATCCAAGTTTTACCATGGCCTTCGAAGAGCCCCGACCTCAATCCCATAGAAAATGTCTGGGGAGAAATGACCAAGTTCATGTATAAACATGACTTTCATCCAAGAAATGAAGAAGAACTGCGCCAGGGGATAAACGCAGCATGGGATAATATAACCCAAGAGTATACAAGAAGCTTAGTCTTAAGTATGCCGCGTCGGTTACAAAAAGTAATTGAAAACAACGGCGCAATGACTAAATATTAAACAGCTGCTTTTAAGTATATATTATTTTAGGATGTTGCATTTAGAAATGTTTACTTTTGGTTAAAATTTTGTATTTTTACTGTTTTTCCACTTTTGGCTTTTGTTGTTTTTGGATTTTTTTTATATTCAATATATAAATCGATAGTTGTTATACATACTCTATTATTTTATTTAAAAACTTTAGCACCTTTATTACAATACTTTTATTTCGCCACGTATATAGTAGATTACCAAATTCATGGTAACGCCTAAAAAGTTAGGTGGCATAATTATATTGTTTTCATAGTGACGACGATATCCACTTCTCGATATCCTTATAGACCAAGAGTTCTATCTGGGACTACTAATTCTTGTACTACTTTTTTTTTATCGCAATGGTACATACTTAAAGAACAAAATCTACGTTAACCGTTCAAATGACTTAGAACCTTTAGAAGTCAGAATTAGTGCTGAATTTCGGGCCATTCCAGAGAACTTCCTTTTAAATGTTGTAGACGGGTTCGGGGATCGACTGGCGCTCTGCTTAGCAGAAAATGGTGGTCATTTATTTGAACACCTGATCCAATGAAAAGGTGCCCGGGGGATCCTATATTTTGCCAACTTTGAGGCTGTAGCAAAATATTGGTATACCTATATATATTTTAGGGTGGAAACTCAAAAATTCAAGGTACTTTTGTTGTATGGAAACAATTACTAAGAATAATGTACAAAATGTCATTTAGGGATAGTTGTAGAAATGTTTTTAAAGATAAATTTATTTTAACAATATACGGCGGCAATATACTGTATATTATATTTGATACTAGTATGTTCTTTTTTAAAACTGGACGGGGGCTGCGTATGGGGAGGGGTCATCATTATAGCAATCGCACAATGTTAATTATCCTCCGCACCGTCTGTCCATCTTTGACAGGGGACCTTTTTATGTAGGGATTCGCTTCTTTAATAAACCGCCTAATGAACTTAAAAATGAACGAAGTGTACATGTATTCAAAAGAAAATAAAGAAACTTTTAGTGCGACTGGAACCATACAGCCTAAGGGACTACATAGGGAGTTAACGCTCTAATTTTTGTGACGTCATTTCCTTTTATGTTGATATAATCAATGTCATTATTATTATTATTACTAATAATATTATTATTATTACTAATAATATTATTATTATTACTAATAATATTATTATTATTACTAATAATATTATTATTATTACTAATAATATTATTATTATTAAGTATTTAATTTAAAAAAGAATCATTTATATTTAATAACTTTTTTTTAGCCATTCAAATGCCATTATAGTTATTTATGTATATATTAAGGGCATTATGAAGATGTTTCTGCCTCCGAGGGCAACAATCTTACAAAGCCGAGGGCCTTTGGCCCGAGGGTATAGACATGAAGTAGTGCCCGTGGTACATACAATATTTTATGTCCTACTTCAGATAATTCCAAGGTTAATTAAAAGAAAATTCAAAATCACGAAAGGTTCTTTACCTATATAGTTGCTAAATAAACAAAAGTAAAAAGTGTTCATTGTTGTGCTGTGTCAAAGTCAAAACTGAAATTCATATAAAATAATGGATTTTCCGTTGATCCCGGATAGAATTGCTGTGAATGCCGCCAAAGCTTTAGATAATATTGTCCCAAAGGAGTCTAAAGACGCCTATGATAATTAAGGAATATCAAAGGTTTGGGGATTGGATGAAAAATAATGATGTAAAAATTATCGACGAGACGGTGCTACTCGGATATTTCCAGGAATTGGAATGTTAAAATTGCTGTTGCAATTTATATTAAAATACTAATTATGTATATCGATTATAAAATATTTTATGTCCTACTCGAATATTATTGTTTCATAATAATACCATAGAGACCAGATACTTAAAATGGTACCTATATAATACCCTAAGTCATTAAGGAAGTTCCTAATGCCCTCGGGCATTAGGAGAAATAAATAGGAAAAATCAAAATAACAACTTTTTATTAACGAAAAAACTTATTTATCATTTATATTAAATGAACAGTTATGAAAAGACCCAGTAAAAACGAATTTACCGGCTTTTGATAAGACAATATTATCTATTATTTCGTGATTTTCACTAACAGAAATTGACGATGATTGAACGTTTTTTGATGTTAATGAGTCAAATTTGGCAAATGAGGGTGCACGCTTAACCATATTTCTACAGAATATTCAATCGCTGCGAAATAAGTGTGATGAATTATATATCCTGTTAGAGGCGAATAATTTTCCTGACCTAGTTTTAATCACCGAGCACTGGCTTAGGCCAGATGAATGTTTTCTGGTACCGGATTATAAACCCGTTTCCTTATTTTGTAGAGAAGACTCCATTCATGGTGGTACTCTCATTTTGTCTAGGGGAAGCTGTAGCTTTCAAAAAATTGATAAATATAATGGTCTTCTCACAGAAAAAACTTTTGAGTTTTCAGTATGCTTTTGTAAACAATATAATATTTATATTCTATGTGTATATCGTTCACCTGCAGGTAATGTGTATGAATTTTTGAATAAACTTGATTTTCTGTTGAGCAATATTCCCACAAATTCTAAATTGGTGTTGGCGGGTTACATAATATATATTGACTATGGCGATAAGGATAGCAAGCACTATTCATCTTGGAAATCTATTGACAGCTTATGGCTTGCAGATGCATGTGCAGTCTCTCACAAGTTTTTGTGTTTCAGCCGCTACAACTATTGACTATATATGTTCAAACTGTGATGTCCCTGTTGTTGTTGTTCCTGCAAATCCTCAGGTGATATGAATCTGGCTTCAGACCTATCTCCTTGTTACCTAGTCTCTCTAAGGTTATCGAAAAAATTGGCAAGAAAAGAGTGTCGAATTACTTAATGGCACATGATATAATAACGGGTGATCAGTTTGGTTTTCGGAAGTCTAAGAGTACTCATGACGCCATCTTCAGTTTCTTGTAAAGAGTGTATCTTGGATTGAATGGTGGTGGGGCCACTGCGGCGGTATTCTGTGATTTGTCCTAGGCATTTGACTGCGTGGATCACGGAATACTGTTGCAGAAGCTTTATCGATATGGTTTTAGGGGCTCATCTATTGATTGGTTTTGTTCATACCTTGAGGGCCGTACTCAGGTGGTTCGTAGTGGTGGCGCAAGGTCATCGTTGTTGCAGGTTGGATGTCGAGTTCCTCAGGGGTCGGTCCTGGGACCCTTGTTATTTCTGATTTATGTAAGTGCATGCGCTTGAATATTTCTGGAACATTCACCTTGTTTGCTGATGATACCTCTGTCCTATGGCACAGCAGGGAGGTCCAAAGTTTGAGGCAACAAATATTTCAGGACCTTATGGAAATTAAAAAATGGTGTGATGCCAATCTACTTACTTTCAATATTGCAAAAACAAATATTATAGGCTTTAATTGTGATATGCAGGGGTTGAATTTGGCCACTGAGCCTCTACAGGAAAAGGCCTCAACAAAGTCTCTGGGAATTGTCATCGATGGCGAGCTTAAGTTCGAAAGTCATATATTGAGCCTGAGTAAAAGATTGTCATCTGCGTGTTTTGCCATTCGTACCGTGAGAGCAGAACCTGGAACAACAATCGCTCGTACAGTCTATTTTGCATTATTTGAATCTCGTCTTAGGTATGGTATTGCATTCTGGGACGCGTCTACCTAGTGTTTGCTGAGTCTGACAATTGTGTTGCAAAAGAAGGCGGTTCGCTTCATCGCAAATGTTCATCAAAGGGAATCTTGCAGACCGCACTTTCGAGCTCCTCAAATTTTAACTATGACATCCTTGTTCATCTTTGAAATTACAACATTAATTTTTAAAAATTACCATAACGCTCGTGGTGAATCGGAGCGCACGACCCGTCAGACCTTGCATGTACCACTGCCTATACCAAAATCTGAGTTAATAAGAAGATCAATCTCTTATGAGGGCAAACATTTTTTTAATATTTTGCCCGACAGGATAAAACTGTTAGGATCTTTAAAGTTGTTCAAGAAAACCTTAAAACAAATCCTCTTGGATAAGGCTTACTATGATATGCGTGAATTTTATGACGACTCGCCACTGTAACTTTTGTATTGTCTCACTTTTGTGGGCTATTGGCACTTAATTTTTTTTATACTGACAACATACCTACATTTACTACTACTACTACTACATTTACTTAATTATTGTACTTCAGTTTATTGTTGTTTTAGTCTGTAGTGTAATTTACATCATATTGTGATCTATGTCTTATATTAGAACAGCATGCTTTGTCACCGAAATTCCAGTTTCATGACAATAAAGTATTTTTTGATTTGATTTGATTTGACTTGATGGTCTCGTTGATGGTACTCCAGCTATCAATTTCGAAATTTGGTTTTTAGAAGACATACTGCCTTCCAAATATCCCTTAACCACAGCTGAACTTTTTCAACCACCATGTCTTTTCAATGTGGTCATGTTTGCCCCCGCGTCCGCCAACAAAGTTGCAGAGGTTCGGCGCAAACAATGAGCAGTATATTTGTCCGCATCGCTTAGACCCAGGTATTTTGCAATAATGAAAGGAACCTTGCCTATGGTGTTCTTGCCAACTGGCTGTGAAAAACAACGACCGTTACGGTAACACAAAAATAATCTATTGATGTTGCAGTTCGTCGGGCGTAGAGACAGACTAATAAGTTCTCAGTAGCTTTAAACAAACCATCTCCTTTTCATCAATAATTGTGAAGACACGCTTTTTATTGGTCTTTGTATCGGGAATATTAACTATTACTACGGATCCTCTATCCTCTATATGTTTAAACAACACCCACCAAATACACCATATAACAGAGCTACTTTGTACATCAAAAAAGTTTCACTGGGAGCTTCACGGATGAATTTCAGCACATCTTCTCGAGTTAAAATTTTCGATTTCATCGCTTCATATCCTTTGGATGCTTGCTTTAGATACTGGCCTAACTTGCAATATTTTGCAATGTCTATATTTTTAATTTAAATAGATGGTAAAATAAAAAAATATAATTTTACACTTTCCACAGATTTTTCAATTGTCTATATTTTTATTAACTACTAATTAAATGTACTCTTTGACATTGAATATTTCCTCCATAGGGAATTAAGAGTGAATGTTTCAGACTATAATCGATATACATAATTAGTATTTTAATATAATTTACAACAGCAATTTTAACATACCAATTCCTGGAAATATCCGAGTAGCACCGTCTCGTTGATAATTTTTACATCATTATTTTTTATCCAATCCCCAAACCTTTGATATTTCTTATCATAGGCGTCTTTAGACTTCTTTGGGACAAGATTATCCAAAGCTTTGGCAGCACTCGCAGCAATTCTATCCGGAATCAACGGGAAATCCATTATTTTATATGAATTTCAGTTTTGACTTTGACACAGCACAACAATGAACTCTTATTACCTTTGTTTATTTAGCAACTGTATAGGTAAAAAACCTTTTGTGACTTTAAATTTTCTTTTAATTTAACTTGGAATTATCTCAAATAGGACATAAAATATTATTTGTAGCACGGGCATTACTTGATGTCTATACCCTCGGGCAACTTACAAACCCTCAGGCCAAAGGCCCCCGGCTTTGTAAGATTGTTGCCCTCGGAGGCATAAACATCTTCATAATGCCCTTAATACATAAATAAGTATTTGCATTATGTGCATTGGTAAACCCTACAACTTTCTTTTTGTATCCCTTGCAATTTGGGTGCTATCGAAGATAAACCCCTTACTGATGCGCCCTTCTTGTGTAATATATTCCTATCTCGTATTCATATAACAATTAGAACAAAGGACCTAATGATTCAGACTTTTATTTAAAAGGAAACAGCAACAATCTGTAGATATTTTACTTATACGAGTTGATCCACATCTGCCGCCGAAGAAAATAAAAGTTAAATACGGTCAGGCTTGTGTTACGTTTATCTTTTTCAGCTCGCTCTGCCCAAAAAGGAAAACACGCTGAGGTGAATCTAAAAAGAATATTTTAATAAGTTGTTTAATAAAAATATTTTCCTTCTTTGTTGTCTGCCTACTTGGGAAGACCATCTGGTCGATGCGATATTTTTTTCTGAATCCTGCAAAAATCTCCCTAATAAGAACTGCCTTTTTTCCGTCTTTATGGAGTGTTTTCTAAAAGCGGTATCGTGTACGGCACGAAAATAGGTACATGAAGAATATTTTAGTTTCAATAATATAATCCGGTCATCGCTGCATGGTACTAATTGTAACAAATCATGCCTTATAGGGAAGTATAAGTCGTACCTATGTATAAAATTTCCAAAATTTATTCACCATAAAAACTTTTACCATACATAGTATTAAGAACTTACCTGTAAGTAAGACGTAACAAAGTAAAATGCGATAATAGGTACCTATATCCAATATTAAATAAAGGTAGGCAAAAGAATGCGAATAAAATGCAATATTGCTGACTATCTGCTCACATTTCAATAAAGAACATTTAAATTGAATCATAGATATCTCCGGGGTGAAGATTACTCATATTAAACAGGAAAGAAAAATCCAAAATTCTTCACAAATATTTAATAATTCGCTGTTTTACACTAGGCGCTAGGGGGTGCTGTCTTAAAACTCCACAAACATTGCGCGTTTTTTCCATAATTGTTAAATATAATAGTATATTCAATTTCATGCACCTAATTACAAGGATGATTAAAAGTCTAAGAAGTCAACGAAAACCGCAAGTTAATATCTATTTTCAATCTGGAGATATCAACAACAATAATCATAATTACGGAGCATTATGATTTTATTTTCAAGTTGCCATTGTAAAGGTTTTTTTAAGAGTCAAATAGGCCTTGGAAAAACAAAATATGAAGGTACGTATTTTTCAAGCAAATATATCGTTACGACAATAATTCTCAGTGGCGCCCTAAATGTTTAAATTGTCCCCCATCGTTCTGTATACACGACTCCAATCCCTCCCTGGTTGATAACACTGCAGTTTTCACCTCTGCCATAGTGATACGGCGGCTGCTGTTCATTATCCTTTCTATCATGTCTTCCGTTGTGGTGGGTCTGGTAACGAAAACAAGATCCTTCAGTCTCCCCCATAGATAAAAATCTAGGCATGTTGAGTTAGGTGATCTAAAATAGAAATTACCACTTTTATTAACAGTATCATAATATATCCTATAATGACTATAATATTACCTGGCAGGCCACGGAAATATACTCCCTCTTTCTATTAACCTTGCAGGAAATGTGTCGTCAAGAAATTGACGAACGTTTGCCGCAAAATGTGCAGGACATTGCACATTGTGAATTTTATTAATAAATCTTCGAAATATACAAAAATGTTATTTTCGGGATACCTTAACTAGGCGACTTTTGAGGAAACTTCGTGATTCATATTTACCGTTACTGTTGCGCCCTCTAGCGCCAGTCTGAGAAACTTGAAAATAATTTCCAGGAATTTCTCCTGACCACTTTACCTCATATATTTTTTTTCCGCAAGCCATACGACTAACACTTTCTGAGATACGGCCGACAGCCATTTTTAGCGGGACACCCGGTACGTACGTCTTTGACACGCGGCTTAAAACTCCATATTTTTATGACCTATATTTTCCCTTTCTCTTCATACGTCATTTTGAATTATTTTGAAAATGACTGAACACGTTGTCACGTTTTCATTTTAACTGTGTTCGTCTCCCTATTTTAATCTTTAAGGGTATATAAAATATAAGATCTGTTTTTTTTAATAATTTTATTTTAAATCAAATTCTATTGTTTTCCCTACATAATGGGACGAACATAACACAAGGTGACGGGACCTTAGGTCTCCAATAACTAATTTTACAAATGAAATTTCAACATTATAATTTCTCATAAAACAAATCACAAACAAAAATCTTTCTCTAACAAGATCTAGAATGTCCAAAAGATCCTTTTTATATATCCTGACGTATGATTTTCAAATAACGAATATCTTCCCTTTTTAAATTCGACCACAGATTGACAGTGTCTTTTCATAAACTTTGATTTAAATATAACATTCCACTTTCAATTCCAATTTTAGCATGCTGATTACATTCAATTATTAATATCTTGTCAAAATATTTTTAAATAAAAAAAGCTCCATCAACGTCATTTTCCACCAACAGTTTTCTCTCTACTGCTAATAATAACTGCAGCACTACTTTGGTCTCCTGAAGATGAAGGTTACTACCTTCGAAACATGTAGAGACAATTTGATTTTAAGATTGAGCCTTTAATAGCTCACTATTGAATTAGTGGAGAAAGACTTTTTGACTTTTTTTCCCCTTTCCCTATTTGTAAGAATACATGAAAGGCTGTGCCAATCAGGCACGTTTCAAAGGCCGGCTGCTCTTATTGAGAGACATGCAGCATTAAGAACAGACAGCGTGTTCAAGCGTTATTACCTGCAAATTTTCCCCAGGGAGTTGTTTATTGTACTTGGCTTTTGCAACAACAGGTAGCATCTCCAACATTTCTATCCCATATTATGTTTACCGATGAAGCGTGTTTTTCCCAAAATTCAATTATGAACTTTCATAACAATCATATCTGGACTGAAGAAAATCCCCATGCGGTTATAGAAAATAATTAACAGTTTTCCGTAAACGTTTGGGTTGGTATTGTGGGTGATTATTTCATTGGACCTCATTTTTTACAACCGAGATTACATGGTCAAGATTATCATCATTTTTTTGAATTTGTGTTACCTGAACTATTAGAAAATGTCTCACTGCTAGTAAGAGGAGCAATGTGGCTCATACACGGTGAGGCCCCACCTCACTTTAGCATAGTAGCACGTCAGTTTCTGGATGCAACTTATGGAGAAAAATCGATCCATCGCGCAGGTCCACAGCCATGGCCACCCAGGTCACCGGATGTAAATCACTTACATTTTTTCCTTTTGGGGCTTTTAAAGTGCATCGTTTAGAAAACTCCAGTCAACACTGAAGAACAGTTTGGTCCGAAAAAATTTCATAAAATAAGTTTTATTTCTATTCACTTTTAGCGCTTTAACCCATTTCATGGGCAATAGTGTTAAAATTAATTTCCCCTACTCAGCAGTACACCCACATTTGTCAGTAAGAAAAAGTCCCTTCGTTGGCATAATTTATGTCATCGGCATCCACAACTGTAAGATCGGGAGTAGAGTAAAATAATTGAACATCATCATTAACAAAAATATGAGAAGAAATACAGTACCTTTTGGCGTTTATTGTCAGGTTGCAAACAGATTAAACAGTATACGATTTTAGTGTAATAAAATATCAGCGATGACTTTAAATGTTAAATACAGTGGGGGTGAATCATGACCAGTGCGTCATTACTTGCACGTGACTAAAACCATATAAAGGATGTTCAACCACAGAAACGTTTACTCATTCTTCCCTTCATAAGCCACTCTAGTAGGTATAGTACCGACCTAGTACAAGATTCTTTAGACTAGGGCTGGGCGATTATGAATTTTTACAGTCGATTGTCGATTGTTAAAAATAAACGATTGTTTCGATTAATCGAGAAGCAATCGATTAATCGATTAATCGAAAAATAATCGATTATTCGAAAAACAACCGATTAATCGAAAAATAATCCATTAATCGAAACAATCACAATTGCACACTCTATACCATGATGATTTAATTCTTTGTTAAATTTTTTATATTTGCCTCACTTGGTTAGCCTAGTTCTTTTATTACTTTATTTTCTTTCAAAAATTCCAGCAAACAGTAAACATAATACGGGGCACAAAATTTATTTTACTGTCTTTTCTTCAAGAAACATAAAAGAATAATATTATATTTATGTTTATATGTAGGTATATTAGATAGTTTATTCCAACAAGAGAATTCGCTTAGCAGGCTGCTCACTAGGATTATGACAATTCATAATCGATTAATCGAAAAATAACTGATTATCGATAAATAATCGATTAATCGATTTTTAAAATTTTCACAATCGCTTAATCGATTAATCGATTATTTTGCCCACCTCTACTTAAGACACACGTAAAACATCACAATAACATTGCCTACGCTCTGTAGGTACGTGGTCCAGGGTATTTCTTCAAATTTTGACAGCTTCTAGCGACTTTATTATTCCAGATAGAAAAATATTGTTTAGACAAAAATTGTAGGGTATCATTCAAATCGTCCGAATTTATTACTTAAAGAAACAATTGAGCATCACTGGTGAACTTTTTGACTAATTGTATACTTTTTTTAACGGTACACCCTATATATATTATGTGTTTATTGGATAGCGCTTAAAATTCTTTTTTCAAAAATATACCGGGTGTTGCATCGTCGAGCGGGACATAGGAAATCCCATGTAATATTAAATGGGGTCAATTATTGGCTTCCCTAATTATTTTAGAGAAAAATTCTATTTAGGTTTATTAAAGAGCACTAAAACCCACATTCAAAAGAATAACTTTAGATATTTTTGATGAGCCCGTTTACGGGTTATCGCCGATTTCTTTTTAACTATTTCTCCTTTTTATGGCCCCGTATTTGCGGGCACCAGTCAAGGTAAAAGATGACTGTCAAATAAAGTTGTCATTTTGAAATGTGTGCTTTATTGTTATAAAAACTCGTACATCGAAAATATTAATGGTGTATTTATGAGTACAAATTAATCTGAATAAAACTAAAATAAAGTATCCAATTACAAGGTTAATTATGACATTTTACATGTTTCAATATTTTACTAATTAATAGGTAGGTACTATTAAATTGTCACAACTTTAGGATTTAAGAAGATGTTCAAATATTCCTCAAAATGACAACTTTATTTGACAGTCATCTTTTACCTTGACTGGTGCCCGCAAATACGGCCAATTACGAATTTAATTTAAATGGGGAAAGATATTTAGAGTTTCTTGAGAACGAGATAGAAAATTATTTGGAAAATTTGCCTATTCGTCAGTATAATGACATAAATCTGGCATTAAGATGAAGCGCCACCCCATAATGTCTTGGTTGTCTGCAATTTTCTCGACAATCAATATCCCTTATGGATCGGTAGAAATGGCAGCATTGGATGGCCACCCAATAGCCCAAGATGATTACACAAAATGCCTAAATAATAATGGCGAGCGTATAGAAAATTTGTAACAAATTTATATTGTTAATGTTAAATCAAATTTTTGATTGTTTGTGGTTTTAAAGGTGTTGAGATTATTTCAATGGTTACTGTGATTTATTTCATATAGTAAATTAGTAATATTTTGATTTTTTAATAGCGGATAATTCAACGATGGATGAAGTAATTATAGGCAACTTATATATTTTTAAAAACAGGATTTTAAGCGCTATCCAATAAATACATAACATATAGGGTGTTCCATTAAAAAAAAGTATACAATAAGTCAAAAAGTTCACCAGTGATGCTCAATTGTTTCTTTAAGTAGTAAATTCGGACGGTTTGGATGATATCCTATAATTTTTATCCGAAGAATTTTTTTCTATCCGGAATAATAAAGTCGCTAGAAGCTGTCAAAATTTGAGGAAAGACCCTGTACATGATAAAAAAAATCAGTAATTAATTGTACTGCTGATAATATTACATAAAAACTTACATATCGATTGAAGTATTAAATCATTGTTCTAAAAAAAAACGATAATTTATTATCGGGGATCCACAAAAAAAACTGTTTTTTTAAATGCATTGTTTGCTTGGTTTATAAGACCAATAAAAAACAGAAGAAACACGTCATTTTAAGACCGCAAATGTCAACAACAGGAAAAAACAATTTTTAAGTGCCGTGTCACTAAAAAAATATGTTGCAATTTTTTTCTAATTCCATGAAATATCATTGTATGGATAAAAATTACACAATAATAATGAAAATCTAAATGTTGAAGTTTATACACATTATGAGTAGTGGCATTGGGTATTAAGTATTGACAAAAGAGACCAAAGTAGATATTTCCCATGTGTGAATAACTTCTTTAGGTGCTATTTTATAGTTTCTCCACAATGAATGATGTCAACTTAAAAGTAATTCACAGAAGTGGTCCATTTCTCTAAGCACTAATTTCTCCGAAAGATTTTAAACAGTCCATAACATTTATGACATATTGATAAAATCTTTTAAAAACCCAATAATGTCCCATTAAAGTAATATTTCATTTTATGTTTTTGAAACATTACAAATTTGCATTTCTGAAATATTTCAAAAGAATTTCTTGTAACATTTCTGAAATTATATAAAATGGAATAATACATCATTCAATACCAAGAATATATTTATTAAAAAAGCATATAAACTATTACTATGTAAGTAATAAATATGAATATACAAAATAGGATGCTTATTTCCAGAATTATTGTCTAAGATTTGCTTATGGTATAAGAAAGCGTTGTTCTGTACGTAAGTTGTAAGATGCAGGGTGGTTAACTATGAAACAGAGAGTACATTTCCATCCAGCGGCTCTCTTTCATAAAATAATAGTGCTGCAAAAGCCTTCATATCTATACCGTAAGATAATTTTTCGTACAGATGTGCACAATCTTAATATCAAATTCAAAGGTATCATAACACCACCTTTCCATAGAACTACTATGTTTGAACGTAGCTTTTCATATAACGTAATCTGCTATTTACAATGCTGTATGCTCAGAACTAAAAACAAAACCCCCTATAAAATTTAGAAAATAATTTAAAAAAAATTTATTGAATGCTTGAGCTTCTTATTATTGTTATTATTCTTATTATTAGCCTAATACTCCTTTTCCTTTTCGTCCGGCATTCCTCTTTTTTCTTTTTTCTTTCCGTTATACTTATTTCTGTTTTTCTCTCTGTTATAACTTTATGTTAGGTGATTTTATTGTTGCTAGAATGGATGACAAAAACGTCAATAAAAAGTCAAATAGTCAAAGTATTGGTCCGATTATTTTAGACAATAAGATTCGACAAAAGACTCATTTAAAACTTTACATTCTCTTTTATCTTACAGTTGATTGATTACTTTACACGTTTCTAAATTGAGGGTATCTACAATATTTTATTTTTTATGCTTTTCCTTCTTTTGTTGTGCTTACTGTAATAAAACATTGTTATTATTATTTATAATAAGTAGGTATTACTACACGGTGGGCCAAAAAAAGTGACCACATTTGACTTTTTGGAATAACTTTATTGTTGAAAATTATTTTTGAACCAAATTTACAGGACATATTAACAAAAGTATAGGTTCTCGTAAAATGAATTTAAAAGTGATAGGATTAGATTACAATATCGTACAGGGCAAGTTAAAATAAGAAGTTACTTGAAACTAGCAGCTCTGCGTAAATGATCTAACAAAAAAAAATCATTTAAAAAATTGTTCAATATGTCCTCCGGTTTGTTCAATGCATTTCTGTACACGTCTTTTCCGTTGATTAATTGCGCCATTAATCGTGTTTTGGTCAAAGTTTTCCCAATAGCGTACAATTTCTCGTTTTAAGTCGTCCATACTATTCAAATTTCTATTTTTGTGCACGGCTGCTTCCAAATTTCCCCATATGGCGTAATCCACAGGATTAAGGTCTGGACTGTTTGGCGACCATTCATCTGGAGCGATAATTTCTGGACACTGTTGTCTTAAAAAACTAATGGTATATTGTGATCGATGGGCAGGGGCACCATCTTGCATGAAAATATAATAATCCTGAAACGTTTCCAATTCCGGTAGCATGATTTCAAGAACTTCATGGCCATAGAATTAACTTTCACGCCAGAGTTTATAAAAATTACACTTGTTTTGCCTAGTTTTGATACACCAAGGGAGACCATCACGCCTGGAACAAAGTGTCCTTGTTCAATAAGTAGCCTATCTGCAATGCTGCTAATGTTTTCTTTTTTAGCGACATTGTCATACAACCTAACATTCTGGGAGTTTCTCGGCGGTCGCAAGTAAAACATTTTCTCGTCCGTAAACCAAATGTTATTGACACTATTATTTCTTCTGAATTTTCTCTGGAAACCTATACACCTATCTAATCTTGACCTTTTTGACACTTCCGATAATTTATGCACATATCGTCCTTTAAAGGTTTTAAAATGAAGGTCTTCCTTAACAATCCGTCTAACTGAAGATCTTTTTATAAGATAATCCTTTTTAATCATTCTTGGGCTTTTACTTTTCTTTATTTTTCTTGCACCATAGTTTTTTCCTTCCAAAGCGATTTTATCAAAATTTTATCGTTTATTGTAAGCATGTTATTGAATAAATCAGTATTTTTTTGTTTAACTATGACAACTGTCAAGTTACAATTCATAGCAACCATTAATAAAAAGACGATATGAATTTGTTTACATGGCCAACTAAAAAAAGGGTGACATTCAATTATTAATAATAATTGTTACAAATTAACAGTCGAAATGTTTGGTGAAAAAATTGCTTATAACCATCGAACCGATTGAAATATCAAAAAATGTGAAAAGACTCTTTTTGTTCAGAATAAAACAATCTTTAAGATGTAAGTCATAATTATTAAAAAAAATAAAAAAACTAATTTTGCGGCTAGTTTGAAGTAACTTCTTATTTTAACTTGCCCTGTACGATATTGTAATTTAATCTTATCAGCTTTTAATTCATTTTACGATAACCTATACTTTTGTTAATAGGTCCTGCAAATTTGGTTCAAAAATAATTTTCAACAATAAAATTATTCCAAAAAATCAAATGTGGTCACTTTTTTTGGCCCACCGTGTACATTAAATTGGCTACAAATTGTAATTTCAGAGTAACTAAATCCTCCACATAACATTTTTTCTTTCCTAAAAAACTTTTTTTTTATTTTTATATGTATATATATTTTTTGCCTCTAAATTTTTGGTTGTAGTGTTATAGATAAAATTGGGATTGAAAATTGCTTAGTTGGGTTAAGTGGAAGACCAAACCTTGCTTACGGCAAGGGGTGAACTTCGCCCTTTCAGATAACGGTAATTAGTCGTCTGTTTTCTTCTTCTGTAAGGTATAATATTATGTTTTCTCTCTGTATACTTTACTTTGGTCTGTTTATCTGAATAAAGATTATTTATTATTTATTATTATATTATTATTATTATTATTTATCTCGGAAATTCTTCTATCTATAGGGCCCTGAGGGTAGAAATTTAAAAATTAATAATTTTAAGTATGAACCATAATAATATTATGTGGGTATAAATGTCCATTTATAAAACTTTTCGTCACCGCTCCCGCTCGTCGCCACTATTGTGTAAGTGAGGTTCACTCGACCAATCCAGCGATCTCCGTATGTTCCTATTAAAAACTCACGAGCAACCACACTAAAATGTGCTGGTGCACCATCCCGTAAAAGCCACATTGCATTTCTTGTTGCCAATGGAACATCCCGAAGAAACTGAGGTAGCATTTGTTCCAAAAACTTGAGATACACCTAGCCGGTAAGTCTTGCTGGTAGAAATAACGGTCAAATTAGCCAGTCACCCAAAATTCCAACCCAAACGTACAACGAGAACTGATGATGAAAACGATCTTCAAGTACCTCCTGTAGATTTTCTTCAGCCCACACATAGTTATTTTCAAAATTCCTTATTTTATTTCTTGAGGAATTCGATTCATTGGTAAAAAGAATCAGCCTCAGTAGTTAAGGGATTTCAACCAATGTGTGCAAAAGCCATTCACAGAATGTAATCCGTGGAGGAGAATCAGCAGGAAGAAGTGCCTAAACGCGTTGGGTGGTATAGGTACAACAAAAAGTCACTAGGGATTTTCTAAACAGCCCCATTACTGACATTCAAAGTACTTGCAGTTTTTCGAGTAGAAGTACCTAGATCTTTCTCTATCATGTCTAGCACATTCTCTTCTACTTCTATACCGTTCTTACTGTCATTGGCCTTCTTGGTCCTCCACTTCCTTTCAATGTGCCTGTTTCATGAATATATTGATGAATACTTTGGAAGGTGTTTCCTCGGGTCTTTCTATCAGGAACATTACGGTCAGTAAATCGGTCAATGTACAACCGCCTAGTTTTTATTGAATTGCGATTAGCAAGCCCGTAAATGAAGTGCGTCGGCGTTCGTATAGCGATTTATGATAAGAGGACTTCACTAACAAAATTTATCTATTAAAGACTCAAAATACACGTCAAACAACAAAACGTAAATCAGTCTCGACAAATTGGAAACACACAAAATGATCAATTACGGAACGTATTCAGATGAAATCCACGTTTAAACTGAATTGCTTAAATGCTTAATAACAACGCATTTAAAAAAAACAATTATACTCAATAAGCCCAGTGTAGTACGTCATACTTTTATTTCGACTACATTAATAATTTGATATTGATTTTGTCGAAAATCTTTCTCGCTCTGTATCATCGAAACAAAGAGCGGCTCTTCAAAAACTATCAAGGAACAAAATATTCTTAGTATTACACATAGTTGTTGCAAAATTGTTGTAGGTAACTGTTAAAGAAATAAAATAAAAAAATATTTTCCAAAGGCTTTTTGATGGTACCCTGTAAATTAAAATATTTCATCGAAATATTGTATCTGACCACGTTTTGTAGTCCTTAGTAAAGTATTCTTATAACAATTTGCTCTAAAATAAAAATTGAGGGTACCTCCCTCTTAACGTAATTCTGTGTTTCTATATTTTTTTGCCGCCCTGTACATGATATCTTAAGTTTTGATAGTATGTCAATATTATTTGCGTATCAAGCATAACGAATAACTTGTTTTCGTAAAATCAACAATAAAGAAAATTCCCATATGTCTAGAACTTTTCTGGACAAGCTGTATAAACATTCATTAATAAAATCAGCCAAGAGATTACCTCCTATAATATGGGCATGACAATTAGGAACACCCTAATACACCTAGTATTCAAATTTAATTATTGCTTTTTGAACCACCCTGTATAAATATTAGGTATACGACTAAGTACGGAACAAAGCACAATACTGATATAACCAATAGGTATATTAATAGCACCAATTTCTGAGAAACATAATAGATCGTTCCATTTTGGTCGCCGAGAAGAACATCACAAATAAGAAATTCGTGATCTGATTTTAAATACGCTTAGAGAGCTCCGTCTAGAACCAAATTTGGTTTGCTCTCTGTCCCGAAAAAGGTTCCGGCCGGGCGCTTACAAAAAAATTCGCGAACCCGACTGAGATTTTAACTGGCCGTTGTCAAAAATAATGACCGAATTTTATTGCCGCACCGGGTAGTAAAAAATCGTATAAAAGGTAATTTTTGAGTACCAAATTAAATTTATGGGCTTGCAATTTGGATGTAAAATATGTTTTAGGCGTCGGAATTCAGGATCACGAGAGGACGAGCATTATCTTAATCAGAAAAGTGGTTTTTATATGCTGGTAAAATATTTTTTTCTTAGTTATCTACACTATCTTAGAGGTCAAATTTGAGCAAGATTGTAAACAAACAAATGGTATTTTTTTTAGAACAAGAATACAATTGAATACATTAAATTGGTAGTGCTTTCTTGGCGCCTTTTCGTCGTCACTTGCACTGTTAAAAGAAAAGAATCAAATTTAAATTTTTTTTTTGTCCCAGAAAGTCCACTCCCGTTTTTTTGTTAACTTAACTAAAACCGCTTAAGCCAATCAGTAACTAATGAAATATGTTACTATTTTAACATTACCTAATCTGATATTATTCTGCAGTAAAAATTACAACTTAATTAGTTAATTTAACACATTATTTATGTTAATATTAATTAACTTATTTTATAAATCGTATTGCTAAGTTACTGCACAAAAAAATCACCTTAACTAATTTTGAAAAGTTACGTTGAGACAACTCTGCAGTTAACTTTAATTTATCATACAAGTATATTTTACTGTTTATTTTAATCATATTAACAGCTCGTCCTGAATAAATATAACTTCCATACGTGATTTATTTCGATTTAAAGGCATAAGTTAAGATAAATACTTAAAAACTTTAAATAAACCAAAACAGTAGGTTTAATTATTGTTTAGAAAAGTTGTATTATTAATTATTATATTTATAGGTAGTTTTAGTTTTTGAAAAATTTTTTCACACTTATTAACTCAACTAAACCATGCTTTTCCTTTTAAACTTTGCTGCTGAAAAAGTCAATTCATCAGTTTTTGAAATGAAAATGCCATTAAAATATTTTTAACAATTAAATATATTAAAAATAAATGAGACATAATCTAATCTTAGAAAACTTAAAAGAATTAAAAAATATATTGTTTTAAACAAATATTCTCTTACCTATCTGTACCTATAGTACAGGGTGTCCACGATAAGGAGGGCCTCTATGGGGATCTCGGTTATGATAAAAGTAGTGTGGCGTCAAGCTATTATAAGGAAAAATGAATTTTAATAAGATAATAAATAAAACAATACTCACCTATAACCGTCAGTTTAAATATTTCAACCGGGTGAACACGTAGGTATACACAAACACTGCAATGATTAAAAATCTCTCCCGTCCGAACACTCGTAGAAAAGTTCTTGGTCTTGACTTGACCAGAGGGTGGGAGAGACGGCGTCGGCGGAAGTCGGAGACAGACAATTCGCGCGTTTTCTTTGATTAACTGGATAAATATTTATATTTACTCCTTTTAAATATAGATTTTACTACTAAATAGTTCTTAGCAGCATATTCGATTATTACTAAAATGTTGATTTGACACACTGCGTTGTTATTAAAATGAATATTACTATTATTTTATGTTGAAACAACTGAGAAAAATATATTATATTAAATATCTTTTAGTGTAAAATCTTAACTAGAAAAGATGCTGACAATGATTATAAGCTTAATCAAAGTTACTAGCATTTGATTCATTTTAATAGTGCATGTTAATATTAGTTAGCTGTTAGCTGTTATGTTAAAACGACTTCCAGAAAAGTTACTTCTTAAAATCTAATTTTTACTGAACACAAAAGAGTTAAAATAATTTTACATTTTAGGTTAAATTTGATTTATTTTAATCGACTATAAATTTTTTTGATTCTCATGTCCAGGATTTTTAACAGTGTGCACAGTGTCGGGTATTTAATTAATCCTCAGGAGATCTAGAACAAAAATTGGGTTGTTAGCTATTTTCTCTTTTGCTAACACCAACAGCACCCCAATTATTTTTATATCTCTCCTGAAAATGAACCCTTCTACATTGGAGACATGTCGACAGAAAATGACTAATTTTAAATAATCAACATTTCATTTATTTAAACTTGTGAAGGAAGGCTTTTGGACTTTCTTTTTTTCTATATTTTCAACTCCACTTTAATTATGAACTATTTTTTTAAATTAAAAAACACTTGGGTTGATCAACTTTGTAGATTTAACTAAATAACCCAACCATGTGTATTTTCATTATTTACCAAGTCCCGTCCTAGGTCGAACATTTTGTAGGTGTCCGGTCCGGTACTGTACGGGTAGAAACCTATATCACAGAACAATAAAGGTTAGAGAAATGTTACAATGTTAAAGTTTCGAAACATGGGCCATCTATGAACCAACTGTATGACTAACCCACCGGAAAAATAGAATTATATTTTACCGATAATGTCATGATGTCACTACCTGCATTATAGAAGTCTGACATACCGACTGAAGAAATGCGCGGGAATATTTAAAAATACATTATAATTTTTAAATAAATTTTAGTTTTGATTCGATTTGACTGTAAGTTAATTGATTTTATTACGGTTTTTTTAATTATGAAACAATGTCTAGTGAATTACCACAATAAAAAAAATATGATCAAAATAATATATTTATTTAGAATATTTAAATCAAAAAGATACCTACATAATTATGATTCAAGAATATAATATACAACACTAAAGCCATAATATTTTTAAGAAATGAGATTTTCTTACTGATATTTACAGCTAAGGGAGCCTAGAGTGTGGTTAGACTGAAACAGAAAAAAAATCTTTTCAATTGGAGTATAATATGCAGTTACAATAGATATGAAAACTTTTGTATTTTGCCTTATTAGGTAGTATAACCCCATACTGTAAAAAAACAAGTAAAACCCAATTAAAGGAACATATTCCAGTAAATACTCTTCATACCAATCACTAAACTTGCAAACAAATCCATGGAAAAAATATAATACCTATGTTATTCTTCCTATATTGAATTTTAAATTATTAAATGTCATTTTTTTATTGACTCATTAATGCCCAGGTCTATATATATACCAATATAAACCGAACTAACCTAAACATAAATACCCTAAAGAATATTAATAGCGGTATACATATATCCAATGTTTAACTACAAACAAACCGTTTGTCCTATACCTAGACACAGACTAATTTAATAGTACTTATACCAAAAACATTTTCTAAATTTGTGTTTTATAGAAAGCAATGCAGTAAGTATTTAAGTGAGATACGTACCTATAAGTATTTATTTCAGTTAGTGGCCGACTATATTATGCAAGTGATATCAGTATTTTGATACATTCACAGACATTTATTACAAACTACAAGCTGTTAAACATAAGGGATGGTACTTATTATAGGTGTATGTAAAAATAATAATTTAACTGCAAGCAAGGTAGGTAAACAGAAGTGACTTACCAGTTTTAAAAAATAAGGAAGGAACGAATTAATAACATTTTCACTCAGACACACTTCAAAAGATCATTATTAGAAAGTTGTGAATCTAAAAATATACCAAATACCTAGTTTAGTATAATACTTACAATAAATATACTTCAAAAAATCATTAATCTCAAAGCATGGTCGACAGCGAAGTTTCAGCTAAAAAATACCCCAAGAAGGAACTTACTTGCTCATGAAAAAATAAACTAAGGACTTAGATATCACTATAAACTTAAACCCATTTTATAAAGAGAAAGTTGTGGAAAAAATCACAAACGCTTCAGAAGACCCAGACGAGAACGAGAAGTAAACTGTCATTATTGTCATATAATAAATCAGTGTTGCAAAAAAAAACATTAGCTTTTAAATGTTTTTGTGTAACATTTTAACCGAAAATGATGATAGTATGAACTTAAATTAATTACATATCCAATTAAATTATCATTAACTTATTAAAAATATTCGATTAGCCGAGATTATTAATGAAATCTTAACTCGAAATAAGAAAACCAAAAGTTACTAGCAGATATGTCAAACCCTCCCGCCCCCCTGATATAAACTGGCCCACAAATTGCTTGTTGCCCTACTCTCGTATTTCAGTGACACGCCCCTGACCTATATAGACAAAAATTTAGAATTAAACAGAGGATGAAGCCAGATAGCTCCATCTCGTGGTGCTGGTAAAAAACACCAATTCTTAAGCGTACGTGCGCCCTCTGACAAGGACTTACAAAGCCACAAATATCAGAGGATCTCCTGCAAAGACAGTACGTCACAATTGCAGGAGTTCTCGCTAGGCAGCGCTATGCCCGAGCTGGGCGGCATGTCGGTTTAGTAACCGAAAAACTTAACAAAATATCAAGGGTTTGCTTTTTCCTTCTGCCAGAACCATCCCCAGACGCGTTTCGCTGTATTAAAGCTCGCCTTGATATTTTGAAAAATTTTGAAGACAATTAATTTTTTTTTTTTAAAAGTAAAATAAGGAAGTAATTACGCCGGTTGATTATCCTGTTTACCATTGTTTCTTTGAGATCTATAACTACACAACTTTTAATAAGTAAGTGGACAATTAAAAGTAAACTGAATTTTTTAAAAAAATATTTTTGAAATCTTTGCCATACAAAAATAAACAAGTATATCCGACTAACCAAAATCATTTTGACTACAGGACTATCTAAATTACATACTAATGCTAACTTGCTTATTAGTGCACCAAGAATTCATATTTCAGTACCTACTTTACGGTTCTGTTGTTTTAGTTCTGTGTGTGAATTTTTAAATCCTGCATAACAAAAAGAAATACGTTCCTGCCTCATCCTAAAAAAATCAAAGAAAGCGCCTACCGCTCAATCCACATTCTTGCATTTTTCTGATGGTGGAAGCAGCTGCCATTAATAAAAAATTATTAATCGTTTAACTCGTTACCTAGACAGAGATAGCATATTCCTTGATGACACGTAGTGCTATAACTTCTTACAATTTCGTAATTTATGCATCACGAATACGTGCCAGCTTTCAAATAAACGATTTTTGTGATTTTAATCGCTATACGCAATCCAGATTATGGAAGAATTTCTGGTATTTGATTTCACTTTTAATCTCGTTAGCGGCATTTCCTGTCTGTAGGTACACTAAAACGAATGGGGTCGTTCCCCACAATAAGTATTAGGTAAAGTTTAAAGAACTAATACCGACATGTTTCGAGTGTATTAACACTTATCTTCAGGGTTTGCATAGATCGAGTATAGTAAGACAATCAGAAAAGTTGAAAGGTTAGAGCTTGATTGACATTTGTTTCCAGTTAAGGATGAAAAGATATGTTTTATGTTGAAGACATTTTATCGAGCATTTTACAAGCTACGAGTAACAGGGCAGAAGACAATTAAAACTGGAAGTGAGTTGGAACGAGAGATCTTACATCCTCTCACTCGACGACTCAATCGACTCTGTAACATTGTAAGTTATACTTGTATTAATTATTAAGATACGACATATTTTTTTTACTTGGTAACTACACAAAAAGTGTAACCAAATCTTCACATAATAGAACTAGCTTCAGAAAAAATCATATTTTACTAATCCTAAGCGGATTTGCTTTACCATGGGATTTTCCATAGTTTATCTACCGAAAAAACGTATTTTCACTGTTAATATTTAAATAAAGCAGGCTTCTTTTACACTAAAGTTAAATAAATGGCAAATTTGAGAGTCTAGGGAGAATACACTAAAGGTAAATTTATTGGGTGCAAAACGTAAAACGTTATTACCGCGCGAGCAAAAATTATTATCAAGTGTGCTTTGCATCTAAGGTCGAACTGCTTAGAGGTAGAGCTTAAAATGTGTTGGGTGGATTCTGTTTGTTCTGAGAGTCAAGTGATTGACTGGGGAGCACCTCAGTGTTCAGTGCTGGGACCAGTTATCTTTCTTTTATACAGGGTGTCTGTAAAAGGTCTTTGCAAAAAGCTACCACATATTATTCAGACCAAAATTAGCCGATTTAAGTAAACTTACCTTAGTTCAAAGGTGCTTAGTTTGGGCGCTAGACGGCGCTGAATTGACAATTTTTAAATCGTTTTTCTGAATTAATTCAAAAACTGCTCATACTATTTTGCGGAAGTTTGGTACGTTGGCATAGCTTTATGGGGCAAAAATGTCCACCATTTTCATGAATACAAAGATTTATACGTCGAAGAAAATTAAAACACACTCTTTGCAGAACTTGTTCATTGCCCTTAAGAATATTTATTGCATCTTGAATACGTTGCCATAGTTGTTCTGCGTTATCTGGAGTTGTCATGTAAACCACTGTGATAAGATGTCCCCATAAGAAATAATCCCATGGATTTAAGTCCGGAGATCGTGGTGGCCAATTTACAGGGCATTACCTCTACCAATCGATTTATTTGGGTACTGCTGATTCAAAAAAAAAGTTTGTTTCTAACATTTAATGCAAAATGTGGTGGAGCTCCATCGTGCATAAACCACATATCCCTCCGAAGTTGTAAAGGTAAAACTTCTAGCAAATCTGGCAGCGTATTTTGCAGATGTTGCAAATAAATTTCCCCGGTTAATCTTTGTGGAATAATAACAGGACCAACAATGCGACTACCAATTATTACAGCCCACATATTATTTCTAAACTCATTTTGAAAATGTTTTACCTTGTAGCATGTGGATTTTCATCCGCATAAACATGTTTATTATGAAAATTTGTGATCCCTCTTCTTCTGAAACATGCTTCATCGGTAAATAAAATATTGTTGGCAAAGTTGGGATTCCCTTCTCTCTGCCTATGAACAACCTAAAAACCAGGTGCATTTCAGGATCATGAGGTAAAAGATCTTGAACTGGCATTTTATAGTATGGATATAGCAACTGTTCTTAAAGTACTTCATGAACAATATCTTTGGACACTCTTATTTCCCTACCTAGCCTCCTGGTGCTTATTTATGGATCTTCTGCAACACGTTATAAAATGTCTTCCTCGACTTCAGGAACCCTTACAAAACGCTGTCTTTCATTATTAATGGCTTTATGAGTAAATTGGCCGATTTCCCGCAGGCGTCTTTTAACAGCAGCAAACGTCGGGTGGCTTGGTATACGACGATTTGGAAACCTTTCGGAGTAGACACATTCTCGAACATTTCCTTGGCAATACCCAAATACCAATATCATATCGGTATATTCTGCATTAGTGTATTGCACCGCCATGATAATTCACGACAATTAAAGTTTTCTAATAATTAATGCAAGCAGATAAAATGATTGAACGTTAGCAACAATATTATATATTATTATATATATTATTATATGTTACAAATTTGACAAAAATCTTATGTTCTCAGATGAAACTAATAATAACCAACAATAACAATCGTTTGTGAGGTGTAAGGTCGTGTTGTACATATCTGAAAAATGCCGTGCGAACAAAAAGCAGATGATAAAAAACTGTTTAAGAGGTTTTTGTAGTAAATAAGTTGGTTTCTAAATTTTAAACTTAAACCTCGTATCTTCCATTGGCGTAAAAATCAAAAACAGAAAAATTCTATAAAACCCAAGTACTACGTGGTAAAAACTATTACGTATTAAGTAATAAAATGCAAATTTTGTGCCCAAACCCCCCTGGTTCCATTGGCATAGAAATCTGAAACAAGCAGTTAGTAAAAAAACCCCGGTTCTACGTCCATGGACTGATATTAATCAGAATTGTGACATGGGTTTTTTTGCCCCATAAAGCTATGCCAACGTACCAAATTTCGGCAAAATAGTATGAGCAGTTTTTGAATTAATCCAGAAAAACGATTTAAAAATTGTCACTTCAGCGCCGTCCAGCGCTCAAACTAAGCAACTTTGTACTAAGGTAAGTTTACTTAAATCGGCTAATTTGGGCCTGAAGAATATGTGGTAGGTTTTTGTAAAGACCTTTTACAGACGCCTTACCCTGTATATTAACGATTTGACGTCCATCGACATTAATGGAGAGTTCACACTTTTCGCTGACGATACTACAATATTAGGGCACTCTAACAATGGCCTTACGCTAAAAGATTAGATTATTACCTCAGATTCGGTTAAGGTCAAAGAATGGTGTGATTCGAACTTGCTGTCTCAAAAGGTCGAAAAAACAAATGTAATTAGTTTTAAGTGTACTATAGAGGGCTTGGTCATTCGTGACTCGCCCCTTTGTGAATTTCCCTAGTACTAAGTTTCTGAGCCTTGCCATTGATAGTGGCCTTAAATTTGAGAATCATATCAGGGCCATGAGCAGGAAATTGGCTTCGGCATGTTTTGCGGTCAAAGTGGTAGTCGATGAACCTGTTTCAAATATTGCAAAATCAGTTTACCACGCACTTATAGAATCTCATCTTAGATATGGAGTTGCGTTTTGGGAGTTTCCTAGTCAGCAACTGCTCAGTGTTCTGTTTATTCTGCAGAAACGCGCAGTGAGATATATTTGTCGGGGCAGAGACTCATGCAGACCATTGTTCTTGCAAAAAAGAATATTGACACTAACATCACTGTTTATTTTGGAGACTGTCACTTTAATATTTGAGATAAAATATAGATTTTTGAATACTGACTCCTCGTACACAACACGACATTATCGTAATCTGCCTTTGCCAATACCATCCTCAACCATTACAAAAAAATCGATTATATAAGAAAGTATAACAATATACAGTGTGTGTATAAAGTTTAGAAACGGCTTAATAACATCACAATTTATTGACCGATTTAAACCAAATTTGGTACAGTTGTGTAACAGGATCTGACGCACCGAATGACGATATTGGCGTTGTTGACAGCTTTTTAGTTTGTCTGGAATTCGAACGAATTTTATATTTTTAAATGTAACATCCTGTATATTTTTTCATTTATAGTTTTTATTTTAAATTTGTTACAATTTTGGTAAAAACATACTTTGTTTCTAATATCAGTAGTTTTCGAAATAACGAGTACAATTTAGAAAAAATATATTTTTTATATTAAATGTTCAAACTGTTTTCCCTGTACAGCTTGATAGTGTGCTAATTGAATATAAAATTTTTCAATTATGTTGTAAATTATTTCTGCGTTATTAATTCAAATTCGTCCAAAATTCGACGCTGCAAATTGGCCAAATCTTGAGATTTTGTGGTATAAACTCTGTTCTCCAAGTGTCCCCATAAAAAGTAGTCGTTAGGCGACAAATCAGGGGACCTAGGTGGCCACTCGATTGTATGTAAATGGGGAGAAGCTCCGTCCTGTTGAAAGAATGTACTTGCATAATTTGGACCCATCACATTTCGTATAGTAGGCCCTATTTGCGTTTTCAAGAGCTGAAGGTAAAGTTGTGATGTCAAATTTCCGTCAATAAGAAATGGACCGATCTTGTGGTTACCTAGAAGCCCAGCCCACACATTTAATTTTCCAGGGCGTTGTGTACTCGGTTGTGTATGACCTTTTCTCATTCAGTGGGGATTTTCATTTACCCAACACCTACAGTTGTGTCTATTGACTTTAGCATTTAATATAAATGTTGCTTCGTCAGAAAATACTATTAATTTGAAAAACTGGTTATTTTAGTCAAACCTTGACATCATAATTCCACAAAATTCAATTAATCGCTCATAATCATCTTCTGATAACTCTTAAACTACATGTATTTTGAAAGGGTAATATTTATGTTTCATTAAAACATTATGAATGGATTTGAAGCAGACGTCACTTACTTGAGAAATTTTTCTTAATGAAGAAACATTTCAACAACATGTTGTAAAATTTCTAAACTTGTCTCTCCATCTACTACTGCTGGTCATCCTGATCGTCGCCTATCTCTACAATTTCCAGTTTCTTCGAACCTTCGGACAGTTTTAAGAACAGTTGCTTCTGAAATTGGATTTCGGTATGGAAATGCGTCATTAAGACCTGACCCTATCGCTATATCCTCTCATCATAAGAATTGTAATTCTTTCACTTTCAGTTAAAGACATTTTTGCATGTAAAAATTACAACTTTTATGACTTTACATCAAAACCGAACTGGTGTTTTATTAATTAATAAATAAAACACAATGTGACAATCCGATTTTGTCACAAATGAACTATTAGAATCTAATGCCTCAAATCACATGTCTGACTTGTATTGTGTCTTTAAAAAATTGAATTTTGCCTTTTTAAAACAATGTTTGGTTCCCTGTATAAAGTAAATACATACCTTGTCTTTTTAAAACGATGTTCGGTTCCCTGTATACTCTTCAAAAATAGGTTCCTCAACAGTTTTAATAGTTTGGTCTACAAATACCTCCTAGTAAGTACGTACCTTAGGTCAACGGCCTCTGTTTTCGTTGTCTTTGACAAACCAGGGCTACATTATCCTCCTATTTTAAATCACATATCTCCCTGGAATACACTATCCGAGAGTTATACTAGTATTTTATTATGTATTCCTAATATATTTGTTTGTTTACAATTTTTATGATCACCTGTCATCCTGTCAAATTGACTAATGAATTTTCTAGGTTAATATTCTTCTTCTGAAATATGTTTGGGCACTAATATTCAGCCACCCAAACTTCAATGGCCGTTTGCTTCTCGAATGGCAGGGATATTCTGGGACTTGGGTTTTCTTTTAATAATTTTTAATGGATTGCAGAGATTACGAATTAACTTCTTATGTAAAACTAAATTCGGGTACATCTGTTTCATTTCTCTTGGCTTGGAGTATCTGCAATTGAATGGGCATGGTTCTGGAGACTTCATTCCGTGTCGCCGCCAGTGTGTGAACTGGCCTCTCTCTTCTCGGAGCGAACGGTAAATCTGGCCGGAAATGGGTCGCCCTTTCGCTTTATCTCTCTCCGCCTCTCTCTGGCGTTTCTCTTCTCTCACACATCCTGTTAACAGCACATTTTTAACTTTTTAACCTGAAATTTTTCAGTGACCTCACTTAACTTCCAGCGATCAACGAGGCAGCAGGCGTTTCTGGATCCAGGGCTATTCAAGCCATCTGTTTTCCAGGATTTGGGATCCTGAAGCGCTACTTTCTGTGCCCCTTTAGTTTGATTTGTTCATTTTTGGTTTCCGGGGCCACAGAAAGCCACATCGTGGGATTTTTTTCACAAGTTGTTCGCTGGTTGAAGGTAGGTTTTTTTTTATATACCATGCCGTTTCTTCGTCAATTTTCCAACTTTTCTCCTAAAACACAATCTGGGGCTCTCTTTTAGTTAAGTCGGGTTACTAGGACCGTAAGGGGCCGACCATCTGGAGCACTCATCACCGTTGGAACCCCCAATATCAATTTTAAGACCCTACAGCTCCCGTTAGGTAGGCGTAATTCATTTTTCTTTCATATTTGTCCCTGTATAATGCTTCCAAATCGCTATAATTTAACACCACACGCTTTGTCAGATAAATGTGCCTTTTGCACTTATGACCGAGTATAATTGGCTTTGTTAGCTAAGTAATTAATATTCTTTATTGTTTTACGATTAAGTGGACCCCATTTTACCTGTCTACTGTCAATTTGGTTTAAATTCAATTAATCTTGACGTTCAAGTTTAATTAACTTTATCTAAACCCTATAATTTTTTTTTCTTTATAAAGGGGTCTAATTGATTTATATAGCACAAGTTTGCTTGACGGCCAGTGTTACATAGTGTCTTAATTCTTGTCATACAGGGTGTGCCCTAAATATAAATATTTTAAGTGTTTTAAAATCAAACCAAATATAATTGATTGTCACAATTTAAATCATTTTACCATCTACAAAATTAAAATAAATTATTTGATCAAATTTGAGATGATGATGTAGTTCCAGATATGTAGTGTTATCTTGTATAATGGAGCCTTATTTGATTATAATTATTGTAAATCCACCAATTTGTCAAGATGGTTCTTGAATGGACATTTTTTTTAGTTTGTATTATTTATTTTGAATAGTAACACTAGAGTCTGATGAGCTCTCCTTTTAATAGCGGCATATCCTGATTATGTTATTATTTTTTTTTATTATGTCGTAGCTTAAATAAATTACTAATTGGTCTGCTGTTTGATAACAAATGTGTTGACATTACTTGTGCTATATTTTATATAGTTGTATATTTCCCTTATGTGTGTACAGGGTTATCCAACCAAGACTAGACAAGGCGATTTTTTGACTTTTCCTGTACTTTTATAAAAAAACTGAAATAGCCATCTTAAGTCATTTTCTCCCGCGAATTCGAATATCTTCAGCAAAAAACAATTGAACATCAAACAAAAGTACTAGGGGTCACTTTGATATTTTTTTAAATGGGATGCCGTATTTTTAATGAGCTTATCCGATTTCTCATATAAATTTTGATCTAAAATGTT
Organism: Polydrusus tereticollis; assembly: GCA_963920685.1. Taxonomy (NCBI): domain Eukaryota; kingdom Metazoa; phylum Arthropoda; class Insecta; order Coleoptera; family Curculionidae; genus Polydrusus; species Polydrusus tereticollis. The sequence goes on from OY987328.1 coordinate 140,174,671, forward strand.
GGATTTTTAATTCAAAAACGCCTTTTTTCTTCAGTTTTAAATTCGGAAAATGTTCGTCTACCGTAAGATTAATACCTGATAGATGGATACCCGTTTCACCTGTTCACCCTTTAACCTGCTTTAAAGCGTCCGTCAGTTAGACAAAATAATCAAGTTTCAAATTTCTATATATTTTTCACGAATTAATTACAAATAATGAAATATTCTTTAGAAGAACGGCTAAATGTAATAAAATTATATTACAAAAGTGGAGAGAATGCTCGACAAACACAAAGAACATTTTTTGAGAGTTTCCAGAGACACATTTCAGTGGATACAATTCTCAGAATTAAGACCCTATTTGAAGAAAGTAAGACATTGAAAGATAAGCCAAGAAAGATGAAAAGACGGAATATAAGGGATCGAGCTATTTTACAATATTTTACTATAAATCCGAAGAGTTCTATTCCGCAAGCGGTACGAGAAGTAAGGTATGGTCCAGGGCTCCGGAGAGTAAGCTATGGAACAGTTCACAGAACTTTAAAAAAATGTGGTCTAAAACCATATTGCATCCTTCCCGTTCAATACTTAACACAGCTTCAAAAAGAACTGCGATTTCGATTTGTTGCTTCAATGCTGATGAGAGAGCAAGACGAAGATTATAATTTATATAATAAAATTCTATGGAGTGACGAAGCGTCATTTACAACATCGGGGGTATACAATCGGAAAAATACAAGATACTGGGCAGCAGTTAACCCTCATAGATATGAAATGATAAAGTCTCAAGGTTGGAGCTCACTTAATGTTTGGTGTGGGATGTTAGAAAATCGAATTATTGGACCACTATTTTATCGTGGCTCTTTAACAGGCCAAAGATACCTCCATTTTCTTCATAACGATATCGAGGATTTCTTGGAAAGGTTGCCATTGCAAGCCTACAACAATATCATTTGGCAGCAGGATGGTGCTCCGCCTCATGCAGTTCGAGAAGTGGTAACATACCTAAACGAGCGTTACAATCAGTGGATTGGCCGTAACGGAACAATTCATTGGCCACCAAATAGCCCCGATATCACGCCAATGGATACATTTTTATGGGGTCATTTAAAAAATGTAGTTTATCAACGACCCAACAGAAGTCTGGAGGACATTCAGCAAAAAATTATAAATGAAATTAATAGACTTAACCAGGACCAAAATATTGTAAGAGATTCTTTGGAGAGATTGAAAAGGGGGCATCGGTCATGTTTTGAAAATAATGGAGGACACATAGAACAATTATATTATTGAGATTAAAGTTATTCACTTTAGTTTATAGTTTTTTCTAATATGTCATACTTTTTTTATACGTAAGCAATAATAGATTTGCAAAAACTACTAAATTTGTAATTAATTCGTGAAAAATATATAGAAATTTGAAACTTGATTATTTTGTCTAACTGACGGACGCTTTAAAGCAGGTTAAAGGGTGAACAGGTGAAACGGGTATCCATCTATCAGGTATTAATCTTACGGTAGACGAACATTTTCCGAATTTAAAACTGAAGAAAAAAGGCGTTTTTGAATTAAAAATCCAACATTTTAGATCAAAATTTATATGAGAAATCGGATAAGCTCATTAAAAATACGGCATCCCATTTAAAAAAATATCAAAGTGACCCCTAGTACTTTTGTTTGATGTTCAATTGTTTTTTGCTGAAGATATTCGAATTCGCGGGAGAAAATGACTTAAGATGGCTATTTCAGTTTTTTTATAAAAGTACAGGAAAAGTCAAAAAATCGCCTTGTCTAGTCTTGGTTGGATAACCCTGTACATAATTAATAATTTTTTTATATGATGTAACCTTAGTACATAGGCGTACGTGCTGGCTTGATAGATTAATTTTATTTTAAGTTTTTGGCTCTTCAAGTTTAAATAAAATATTAGATCACGATACTAACGTCCTTGAATATAATTTTATAAATTCATTTTTCTTTTATTTTAAACCGAAACTTGACTTATGACGTTAATTCCTTTGATTTACATTTTTCAAAATTAATTTAATTCGAATTTAATTTAATTCAGGTTTAATTTAATTCAAAATAATTCAAATTTAATTCTTGCTTATAATTTAACATTTTTATAGTTGCTTTAATTTTTTTTTATGGTTCCTATTTCCTTTTGTTTATTTTCACTTAGTTGGTTTTGCCATTTAAATTTTATTACTTTACTATAATATTTATTGTACGAAGGGAAAAGGAACTAGATAATTTTTTATTAATAAGCCATCAGCTAATGCTTTTCTTTTTTTAATAGGGTCTTCTTTTCTTCTCTATCTTCTTCTCTTCAGATCTCTTCTTCTGATCTCCTGATCTTCTGATCTTGATTGATCTGTCCTTTTGACGTCTTCCTTTTATGGGGTGTTCTTTTGTCAACGATTTCACAGCTAAGTCTAGGTTTAAGCACTAACCCCCATATATATGTCTTTTTTATTTTAAATAAAAGCCAGCAATAATTTTAATTAATTCTTTTGTTTTATTTGTACAGCTCCCCCTGTGTTTTTTTTACCTAGGTTGCGAAGTCCAGCTGAAAGTGGGGCCCCAGCATAATCTTGGAGGTTTCCGTTTTGGCCTGGCTGCAAAACGGTGGCGCCCTATTTAAACCCCCCCCCCCCCTTACTCTCTGGCAATAGAGCTAGGGCATTTGCACGCGGTCCCTCAGCCTCTCACCTCAGCTTGGCTTCGTGGTTATGGCTTCACTTTTATTTCTTTTTTCTTGTAACTTAATTTAAATAAATTTTCTAACTTTAAAAAAAAAAAAATTAATCAAATTTTTAATAACAGCGAAAGACGCGTTGCAACAATTTGTTGATATTTTCAAAACACGTCGTTATTTCAAAAACTACTGATATTAGGAACAAAGTATGTTACTAAAAGTGTAACAAATTTAAAGTAAACACTATAAATAAAAAAATATACAGGGTGTTACACTTAAAAATATAAAATTCGTTCGAATTCCAGACAAACTAAAAAGCTGGCAACAACGCCAATATCGTCATTCGGTGCGTCAGATCCTCTTAAACAACTGTTTCAAATTTGGTTTAAGTCGGCCAATAAATTGTGATGTTATTAAGCCGTTTCTAGACTTTATACACACACTGTATAATCATTTACCTAATAACTTGAAGGACCTACAGTCACTTAAATTGTTTAAAAAGTCTGTGACACGGATGTTTCTGGAGAAGGCTTACTATTGCCTGCGTTTTCCTCTAACGGAAAAAAAGGAGAAAAAAATTACTATGTGTGACAGGTCATCTTGATCTTTGTCTAATTTTAGCTGTTTGTAATTATTTTTGTTTGTATTTCTTAGACACTTATACGGAAAATATTTTGAATCCATTTGTGAAGAAAGTACGTGACGATTAACTACGTTTTGGTTATTTTTTAAGGGACTGTGCAACTGTCCATACATCCGCCGAGACTATTAACTACTTACGTAATATTGTCAACGACAAATTGATTAGTTTTCGAACAGACATTGAATTCCCACCCAGATCATCTTGTTTGCCGGTTATGGATTACTTCGTTTGAAAAAACAATATTTTTAAAGCACCAGTTGAATTTAGAACAGATACAAGAAAGGATTAGGCTGGTCAACGCTTTTAAAAATATTGCCAATTACAGCAATATCTATAATTTTTATATTCCTTTCTTTATATTCTTACTTTGTTAATTTTGTGAACAACAAAAATAAATTTGTATTTTTTAACTTATTTTAATATTCGCATTTGGCATACGTCTTTTAGTCCAAGCCCCTTGAATGAAAATAATTCTTGTTCGCCCGGTATAATTAATAAAGATTTTGCACACCGGGTAGAGTAGACTATGCACATTTTTTGTGTATTAACACCATAGCACAGTGATTAAATATATTGATATACTAATCGATAGGAAGCAATTCACTTATTATTCCAGTAAATAATTATAAGATTATGACCACATTATATTACTAGCATTACATGCTATAAAAATAAATTAAGCGTACCATCAACCATCCTAAAATTTACTTCACATTATAGATCATAAACCTACTTTATTATTATATTATAAGTTTGCTAAGTGACCATTGAGTTAATGCATGCTAATATAGATTGAGTTTTTTTTTTAAATAGTCAGGATTTTTTCGAACTTTAATTGAAAATGCCTCGGAAAATGCCAAAATGGTTACCTACAGTGTGTCTACTTAAGTTGGCTACATAATAGGAAACTTTTTTATTATTAATTTTACGAAAAAAAGTTATTCTTCATAAAAAGTTCTGCATGGTCCAAAACCTAAAATGCAATTATCAGATATTAAATTTTTCCAAGTGTATACGAGGGGTGTAAAAAAATATGAATTTTGCTCAAGAGTAAAGTACCTTTATTTTTGACAATATCGAAATCTGTAATTATGAAAACTGTTCGGAATGAAAAACTATATTTTAATATGAAATTACAACTTTCTACTTAAGATTTTTTTTATTTTTACAAAATTTCTCAAATTACCGATACAGAACAGTTTATCTTTTTTATTTATTAAAAACATGATAACCTTTCCGTGTCGTTCAGAAAATAATAAGTAAATTCTAACAAATCAAAATTTATTTCTAAAAATTTAATTAATACACTATTAAAATAAAAATTCGTTCAAGTGCAATGTAATCAGATCCACCTACCTCAACTTATTTTCTACTCCTTCCAAACTGATAATTAATTGATGACTAAGTTTACAGACTACAAATTAAACATTTTTAAAAAAAATTCCGAAATTCTATCAATAATAATTAATAATAAACAGTAATTTCTTATTTTTTTTTGAACACTTGATAACTTTTCAATTACTTAATGCCTGTTTTGTAACATTTTAGCGATGCATTTAAATGAATAATACCATAATAATTCATTTTGTTGTAATAATTTCAACGAACATTATTAACTTCCTCAATTCACAAACGCCTCAACATATCCGCCTTCTCTGTCAATACAGGTAATTGCCAAGAAATTTCCGAAAACAGATGTGTAACTCTTCCATTAAAACGATTTTCAAGGTATTGCCTTACATCTAACCTACTGTGGCAAGGGGCACCATCCTGTTGGAACCATATCTGTTGACTTTGAAGGAGGGGAACGTTGTCAAGAAAATTGTCTAATTCATTCTCTAAAAAATGTAAATAACGGTCTGCATTCAACGATTCATGAAAAAAAAGGTCCAATTATTGTATTTCCATAAATTCCACACCACACGTTTGTTTTGAATGCATACTGGTCCCGAGTTTTGATGGTAAAATTTGGATTAGTATCACTCCACCAACGGAAATTTTGGGTAGAGATTGTTCTATTTGATGTAAATGTTGCTTCATCCGAAAAAATAATATGTCTTCCCATAAATGGATTATCTTCTAACATTCCTTGGATATCACAGCAGAATTCAAGGCGTCTATCATGATTTCCTGGTCTTAACGTATGAACAAATTGGGGCTGCAACTTGTTCTTTATTCAAATTTTTGAAACAGTATCTTTGCTTATAGAATTCGGTATCGAAGCTGCCCGTGTTCGCAAAGAATTTTTAGGATGTTCAATTCCTGAGAGCATTATATCAAATTCCATGTCATCACTGGCGACCCGTTTTTGGCGTTTGTTGCTAAACTTATTTCTTACATACATCTCCAAAAGTCTTAAATTTGTTTAATAATCTCCTTACTGTGGTATAGTGAAGATTTTTCTCTGGGTGTCGGGTATTAAAAATGTCTGCAGCTTCTCGATTTGTTTTATAATTGTCACCCACAATTAACACAATTTCAATTTTATCTTCAGTACTTAACGTTGCTGGCATTTCTACTCAATTTTATAAATACAACAGATTTTTTGAAGTTACTGTCAAACAATTCTTGTCAGTGCATCCTAGATTAAATGTTTCATTTAATATTAATGGTGTATTAATTAATTAATTAAATTTACTTATTACTTTCTGAACGAAACGGAAAGGTTATCATGTTTTTAATAAATAAAAAAGATAAATGTTCTGTATCGGTAATTTGAGAAATTTTGTAAAAATAAAAAAAAATCTTAAGTAGAAAGATGTAATTTCATATTAAAATATAGTTTTTTATTCCGAACAACTTTTCGTAATTACAGTTTTCGATACCGTCAAAAATAAAGGTTCTTTACTCTTGAGCAAAATTCATTTTTTTTACACCCCTCGTATACACTTGGAAAAATTTAATATCTGATGATTGCATTTTAGGTTTTGGACCATGCAGAACTTTTTATGAAGAATAACTTTTTTTATTTTTACTATGCACGGTTACGGGGATATAGCGCCTGGAAGTACCAACGGAATGCGTCTTAGCATTCTATTAATATTGACCCTTATCTGGCACACTAATCACAGGAAACTGTGACGAAATAAAACAAATGAATATGGCAAATTAGTTTAACATAACCTTGGGTAACTTTAAGTAGAACATCCAGTATATTTTAGAAACATGTAATGCATTTTTTTTTTATTATTAAATATTTAATAATATTATGTTGATATTTGCTCTAGCCGTTTTCGAGATATTTCAATTTAAAAATGCTGATTAAGTATACCACTGTTATATCAAATCACAATTGCCATGAATGAACATACGATACGAATATTAATAATTATCCGGCTGTCATTTATTGTTTGATTTTTTACTGATTATTGTATTGTTTTACCAAATCGCTTTAAAAATATCAACAAATTTTAATTAAAATATTACTGATAATGTATGGTCATGAAATCAATTTAGTACATTTAACTCTATAAATATACTATTGTACTAAAGTAATAAAATTGCAAAAACAGCATATTTGATAACATCGGTAACTACAGATTATTGACGTCACAGAAAGGCAGGCGTCTTGACCCACATTTAAAATGTTAATGGTAATTTTATTGTAATCTCGTAACACAATTAGAATTAGTTATTAACAATACTTGTATAAGGCCATTATACTGGTATTCTAACGTCGATTTGAAAATATATACTCCATTCTACGAGTTCTTATTACTCCATATCAAGATATATCCCTTAATTGTTTTAAAATATCAAGGGCATTTAACATTTTTTTAAATTTACACTTTCCTATCAATTTCCTATAAATAATTTCTGTTCACTGTTGAGGTTGATTTGGAGCTAAGTAAATAAATCGCCCATAGTCGATGATTCACAGGGTAAAACCGTTTTGTCAATTCGCCTTAATGTAGGTATATTGATTATTCTATTATATAACTGTAATAAACTTGTGGAGAAAGACTTCGACTTTCCTTTTCCCTATAAAGCATTTTTAGTTGTGGCGTAGTGGTCACATTAGACGTGAGGATCTGTAACAATAGAATGCTACGATCACAGGACATAAAACAAATGATGCTGCATTCGGTTGGTGTTTCCAGGCGCTATATCTCCGTAACCGTGCATTGTAAAAAAAAAGCGCGGGCTCAATTTATAGGATTTATTGGGCTCTACAACTTTTGTATTTATGCCATTGAGCAAAAAAATATTTTTTGCGTCGAAAATAAGGAAAAAGTGATTTTTGGCGACTTTGGCGCCCTCTGCTTTCTGCACTTTTAGTGGTAGCGCAGTGATTCCATTAGATAAATTGTGGAGAATATTGTTTTCTACAATATTTGTTTACAAAATATTTCTCTGCGACTTACCGTTTTTGCGGAAAATCAAGTGAAAATTCTTTTTGAGTTTCCCACAAGCGTCCAAGGGGGGGGGGGGGGCGACAATTTGGTTTTAGGCTAATCACATGCCCCCCTAACCATTTATGAAATAAAACCGCGTATGGAATTATTTTCCCGTAAACCCGCTTTTCCAGCAACCTAGTCGTAAATAAAATCATTTTATCACATTCTGAATAACTCTTCTCTGGTGTAATAAGTCCACACTCATAACTTATTTATTCTTTTAATAATTCAATACTTTCGGATGTTGGCTTTTCTTTTTAAGTAACTCCACAGGAAAAAATCGAGTGGTGTATAGTTTATCTTTAAATAATGCGAAGTAATAAATCACTCAAAACCGTCTTCTTCATGGACGTGCAAGGTTTTTCGGCATATATAGATCTAAAAAAGCCTGGATTTTTAAATTTGTGCAGAATTTAGTACAAGTATCGACATTAAATTCAAGTTTTGTCTCCAAATATATATTTTAATATTAAATTTTTTAGGCTTAAAATTATGAACAGCCGTAATTTGAGTCTAGGTACTTATTCCGTTTCTGCTCTAATCATTTTATTCCTTTTTTTGTACCTAATCCTGGTTAGCTGTTTGCTAATTATGTGCTTATTAGGCCTTTATGGGTGCCTCTATTGGAATAATACACCTATTTATATCTATACATACCTACCTTGGGTGTTTGTTTCTCAGTGAAACTAGTAAAAGTGTAAGTGATTTTTTAATTAAATATGGAGAATTTTTAACAATTGCCTAAACGTCCTAGAGTCGGTCCAAGTACAATAAATGAAAAGAAATTAATTCTTAACTATTACGATTCTATTAAAAGTAAGAATGCGGATTTGATTGTCGACAATGCAGTGCAATTTACAGCAGATATGCTTAACGTTGGTAAAACAACAATATATAAACTTTTAAGAAAAGCAAAAAGTGTTGACGTCAAACCTCCAAAAACTTCTCCAGGACGACCAAAACTTGAGCTGGATGACGTTCTAATGCAGAGAATAAGGTGAAAAGTTCATAGTTTCTTTTTAAAAAAAGGAATTCTTACGCTGGACAAAATGTTGTCCTCAATCCGAGAAGAACAGGACTATCCATTTATGTGTAGAAACACGCTTTGGAAAATACTAAAAAAACTGGGCTGTCGGTGGAAAAAACATAATAGTCAGCCGATTTTAATAGACAGAAGCGATATCGTTTGTTGGAGAAAAAATTACTTAAGAGGCATTTGAAAAGCCAGAGAAGAAAACAAAAAAATATTTTACTTAGGCGAAGCATGGTTAAATGAAGGCCACACTGTGACTAAATTTTGGCAGGATGAAAATATTAAAAGTTCAAGGCAAGCTTTTTTGGAAGGACTGTCCTTAAAAAGACTCTTTAATGAAGCTATGGGTAAAATCAGTGCGGAAAAGTGTATCGATCATGTGATAGAAGAAGAAGCCAAAATGTGGCAGGTAGATATAATAATCGAAGGAATGGTTGAACCGTTTATTATAAACGATGATAACAAAAGTTCATCTTGCGAATCGGACTATGATTAAGCCATAACGATCAAGTATCATGCGATTTTATCAATAACAATAGTATATCCTCAAATATAACAATAGCTTGCGATACATTTAGGCCTACCTAAAGAATGCTTATTATTTGGGTCCTTTAATGTAAACACATTGGATTTTAAAAAATTGTGTTTAAATTATTCTTGATACCCCGGTATGCGTTTCGCAATCTGCCAACGCACAATGCGGAGGCGCACCATCCTGCTAAAACCAGATATCCGCATTTGGCACTTAGGGATCCAAAGTATTGGGAAACGAAACTAAATTTGGAACAAGTTCTTGCTGTAGAACTGCACTGCACTCCAGTTAAGATATTGTCAAATAATATGGGCCATAATACCATTCCCAACAATTCTAGCCCAAACCTTAATTTTTTGGAGTCACTGGGTATTTACTTCCCTTATCCAATGAGGATTCATATCTGCCCAATAATGCCAATTTTGTCGATTAACATTGCCATGTAAGGTAAACGCAGCTTCATCAGAATATAATATGTTTTCTGTCAATTAAACGTCAACAACATTTCCTCACAAAACTGCTGCCTCCTATCTGGATCATCTTCTGCCTGTACAAGTTGTATTTTGTAAGGGTGATACTTGTATACTTTAAGGATGGTTAGTACAGAGGTCTGGCATATACCATTTTCTCTTCCCAGCTGTCTGGTCTTTCGTATTATCGTCCAATGCAGATTGCCTCTTAGTAGATGTGGACTTACATGCCCATTTTCTCGAAACGCTTCCTCAAATTTCACTTATCGTACTTTGACTTATAGGGGACAAGTCTAGATGTTTTTCCCTAAATCTAAATAATCTAATCACTTGAGTTCTAGATTTACCATATCCGACCATCATTAATATTTTAATGCGATGTTTCTGTTAAATGACGCATTCTAAGCCTAATCTTGTACACAATCCTAAAATACATCAATCTGTAGCAATTAGATAGATAGGTGCTTACTTATTTTTACATTTTCGATAAAACATGTTTTATTGCTAAATTTATTTTGGCCCTATGCAACTTTGAATACACTAAATAAGTATAGTGACAACAAGAGTAGCTAAAGTATCAAAACTTATCAACTCGTTACCTGAAATGGAATTTAGCTCATCATTGATGCCAACGACCATATCAGTGGTGGCTCGTGGCCTATTCTACAGGAGCGCTACCGGAGGCTATTTTTCGAATGTCGATAAAAATTAGCATATTACATCTTTTAAAACTAATCCAAGCATTTTTAAAAGGCATTTTTGTAATAATTAGGTATATTTTTACTTGATAATAAAAAAAACTCATATTTGCGCATTATATATTTTATTTTTTTTTTAATTGGTATGGGCTGATCAGCCATTCAGCCAGAGCTCGCATTGTATTAATTTAGGTTATTTCTTTTTATAATTAATGTACCTAAGGTGTTGTGTAAAGACATTCTGTTGTTTTTAAATTGTTCAATAAGCATATTTTTCTTGTGGTTATTGTGTAATCGAATTAAATGAAAAATGTCTTTATTTATCCATAAAAAATACAAACTCTTATCTTAGGAAGTAGGTAACTTACGGATACCTACTTATTTTTTATGTTGAAAGTCCAGTCTTCTATTTTTTACCGAAACGATATGTTCAATAGGTAACCCTTTTATCAAAGTTAACAATATTATGACAGTGGCGACCTTTCGTCATGGACAACAAGTTGTCACTCTCTGCTGACGGTAGCCCTTAATGTGGAGGCACCATGTCGTGGTCGTTTATACTTACACCTTCCTTTTGTCGTTGGTTTGCCTTGGGCGCCACCTGATTTGATCGAAGTCCAAACCAAAAGAAATATACCGAATGTCAGTTACTATTGAAAATCTATGCACTAAATAACACCGAAGTTTTCCCACACAAACAATAAAGTCTTTATTAAATAAAAAAAAAGGGGTTTATGCTTGTTAAAAAAATGTTCAAATTTAAGATGGGCCTTACATTGTTTAAATTTCTGAGGTTATGAATGCAAAAAAAAACAGCCTTTCCGGGCGCAAGGATTTAAATAAAATGTGGTATAACCTACGAAGATTTTAGAACCTTTTAAATCATTCAATGTTATATGGTTATAAAGCTGTTACCTCTTGCCAGGATAGCCTTACATAAAAAAATTTCGTTAATTAAATTTTGAAAAGGTAGATTAAATTAATTTTTAATAAAGAGTATTTAAATTAAATCAATGAGGGAAATAATAAAATTGAAGTGGCGAGATTATTAAACTCGGTATCACAAAAAAATAATGCTCTGGGTGACTATACCAGCACGCTTCTGCTGCGGTAGCTCCTTTAGCTGGGCAGGAGGGCAGGTGGACTTTAACTTGGTTAAAAACCCTTGGACGCACTCCTAAGGTGGCTCGTAGGCGTCCCCGGTTAGAACACATGTGGTTCCTTAACCTTACATATGGTGAAGTGGTGAAAACCCAATAATAACCCAAGCCTCTATAAACGACCAAAAAAAGAAAATTACCCACTGAATCGCCACAGAACAACAAACCAAAAGAACAAAAGGAATTAAAGGAGTTTACCTCTAAAAGGGGGGCGAGACCACGTAGCCTTTTGGCAAGAAAATGACGTAATAGCGAGGCACAACCTTCCTCTCTGAACGTATTTTTCAAGAAGCGAGCTCAAAGGTCACGAGAACTCTGAAGAACCCCCCTTCTCCTCCAACAAAAATCAGCAGACTCAAAGTGTTGCCAACTTAACATAACCAAAAAAAAAAGAAGAGAACAGAGTCATACTACAAAAGATCAAAACGATACGAGAGTCTGAGCTTTTACCAGAACATAAATTAAATTATGAAATAAAGAAAATATTTCCAAACAACTTTGTTTATACATAAAATTGCCAAAAGTTAAAATGGGCGTTCTGCGACTTGACGGGAAACAGAAACAGAAATACGTGGTCAACATACTTGCAACGTCTTGTGCAATTAACCAACAGAAGAGCGAACGCACTACTTCTAACCCCACATATTTTGACTAATTTTCTGTAAACAAAGATGACACAACTAAATAAACAATTTTTGAACCCTATAACTATAAATAATGCACTTTGTGGAAATATGACCTTAAGAATCAAAGGTAAGTATAGCATTCCCCACAAATAGTGGCAATTTTAAAATTGCTACAATATTATGAACAAACGTTTTATTAATTGGCACCAACGCTAATGCATTATACGTAAATAACGCGAAACAAACGACCGACACACTCAACTTTTCAAGCGTCTCGGCCGACTGTCGGCTGAAATTTCCGCAGCCCTCAGCGGTATTAAAATTGCATATAGCGAGCCGTAGCGAGCCTGACTGGCGTCGCACGATCTGGCGCTTGTAATGTATAAACTTATGGCTGAAATAAGTTGAGCCCTCATAAGGCTTCCTTTCGTTTCGTAAATCGCCGACGTAGAGTGGTCGCCAGGAACGGACTGCCAGATTGTGATTGTCACAAATATTAAACAATCCAGTTAAAACAAAATATGGACAATAACTAATATGTTTATCAATAGGGATGTACGTTTTATTTTCCCGTTGTGCTGGGGGGCTGCAGCCCTGCAGCCCTTACGGAAGAGCCGCCACTGGAACATACAAATAAATGGAAAACCAAATTCAAGCATTAAATATCATTTAAATTAGACGTTAAGGTAAGATTACCCTCAATAAAATTTTACGATCGTCCAATTACTAATGAAATAATACTAACAATAAGTCGGTAATATAGTATTATTACTACTAATTGTATAATAAGAACCCTAAGGCAAATAAGTAAATTCCGTCTTGTTCTATATGTTGGTATGTACCTCCTTCAAAGCAGCGATTACACTGTGCGTAACTTAAAGAACTCATTGGAGCCGGGAGCAAAGCCAATTTCATAACTTCACGCGATGTGTAGCCCAGGCTTAAGAACCAATCGAGTTGAACATTTTGTAGAGCCGATATAGGAATTACGTTATGTTTTAGTCGTGTTCAATAGCATAAAAGGATATGGTTATTTAAGGATAAAAGGAAAAGGAATCAATTAATATTTTATTAAACGTTATAAATAGTTTCCTATAGGAAAAAACAAGAATATTATGATTGCTGCGAGAAATGCTCAATTTATGCATATATATATATATGCCATTTAAACTTGCCTTGTTTTATATTCGTGAGAACAACATTTTGATATTTCTTTTCAATTTTCTTGAATTTACGTTTGACATTCTAGCCAAAGTAGAAAACACAAATCAAATGCATTAAAAAATAGTTCGGTTTTTGGGCCTCAGGGCATATGAGGGTGGGGTAATAGTATAGTAGTAAGTAAGGAGAGACAGACGGACCTGATGGCAAGTAGACCAAAGGCGATCCTTTTTGCCTACTCTTGCCTTTAGGAGGAGGGGGGGGGCCCTCTAAAGTCTCCACTGGGTAAGACACTTAAAAAAATGTTCCTGTACAGTATGTGTGGAAATAAACGTTCGTCCTACAAGCATCCCGGACAAATCAGGTTCCGCATCACACCCCTCGTATATAGGTACTTTCTTAACTTGCAGGTTAGAAGTCCAGAAGTCCCAGAGGACCCAGAGCACGCCTACTCCTGTTAAGAATCCACTCCAACTTAGCCTTATTAGGCTCCTTGGAGAGGTTAACAGCCCATTCCTCCCTGCTCCTGTCTGCTGTTTTGATATGCCTATTGCTGGTTCGGGTCCTAGATAGCTTGATGGCGGCTTGGCTATCGGAGAATATATATAGTCCACTCTTGAAGGCCCATAACCTCCCTTATACTTGTAGGGTAGTCAGTAAATAACACAAAATTTTTACTTAATTAGGGGATTTGCTAAATTTTATAAATACTTAAATAAAAAATTGTTTAATTTCAAGATATTAATGCCTCCTCCACTATAAATACCCCTCAACAGTTTTTGACTCCTAAATTCAAAAATTACTGGAATCCTTCTGTTGACGCCGCCGTTATATACTTGCGCCAAACATAAATTGTTTACTGTATCTCCATAGGTTGCTTGGTTCAAAATATGTCAGTTGAAATAAAAGGCTTTTTTCTCACGCAAAATATATCTATTTACTTCTGGCATTTCATTTATTCATCTTCACATCCCCTCTGGGTAGCAGCAAATCCTTTTTACTTTTACAACTTAGTATGGTAACTACTTACTGCATTAAACAGCTATACATTTTTTCATCACTAACATTACATCACTAAACAAACAATAATATCGGGATACACTACTGTATTCTTAAACTATCGAGACTTTATCGCATCTACGAACTTAAGACTGTTGTTTTACAACAGTTGAACTGGACTAGCGTCGTGGTATAAGAACTACGTTAATACACCCTTGGGCAGTAATACCGCAAATTGACCGAGTTATTTTAACAGATAAACGGAACTAGAGTTGGGATGTACTAATCACATTAGCTACACCTTAGGGATTCAATCCGCGAACTTTCCAACTATTTCATGACTTGAATACCACAAAATTAACTAAAACCGTGCAAAATGCCGCGAGAAGCCCATGTGCTTTTCACGGCCGCTGATACAGATCTCTACTGACTGCCCGAAAACTCAAACACGACAAGTCCTACTTGCAGTATATCACCCTCTTTCTCGTACCCAGTAACATTTTGTCATGCTGTTTCAACCCCTACCTTAATCACGTAGGCTTATTTCGTCGTTGCTTGGGCGACCGCTCGTTTGGTAGACGGCTGATCTTCTACGAAATTAGTCTAGACAGCAACGTTGCCGTACTTTCTATGCTTTGAATTTATGCTTGTTTGTGTTATTAAATTATGCAACAAGCTAACTAAACCTTTCCCCAACACCTTCTCATATACTTGGGGCTAGACATTCAAGAAGAGCCATTCATTCGCTTGATCGGCGTGACCATAATTTTTAGCAAACAACCTTGAGAGCATGAAAAGGATGGTAACTTTATTTTCCCTGTAGTGCTCTGTCTCACCACAAGAAAAAAATCGCCGTAGTATCAGTTGGATCCTCTATATCAGCGGTTCTCAAACTTTTTTGGTGACGGAACCCTTTTGGGAAGCAAAATACTTGATGGAACCCTACAATAAAACAATAGTTTTTAAAAGTGTATTCTTTATTAATAAGCATAATAAAAGTACAATGTAACAGTTACTAATTATTACTTACTTTACCACATGGCAAGTACACTAATAGAAGATATTAAAAAATTAAAAATCTAACTAATGGGAGGTATGAAACTGTTTTTTATTTTTCATCAATTGGTTGATATCAGGTTTGATAGAAGACAGTTGAAGTCTCATATCAGGTTCGGCGTCCAGTCTATTGCGATATTTTGTTTTCGTAGCTGCATAGGTTGAGAATCCTGTTTCGCACAAATATGTTGTTGGGAACGGGAGAAGAATATTCAGAGCCATTTTGCCAAGCATTGGATATTCATCACGGATTCTGCACCAAAAATCGTTGAGAGGCGTCGTTTTGAACAGTGACTCCATACTTGTGTCTGATGACATTTCTAAAAGAGATTCATATATCTCGTTTGACATACTTTCGGGCTTTTCCAAGTTGGGTAAAAAAGGATTATGAATCCATGAATTCAGTTTCATTTTTGTATTCTGTTCTTCGGGAAAATACTTTTCAAAAGATGCGCGCATCGAACTGAGATATTGGACCAATTCTTCAAACACATCATCTTGAAACATTTCTGAGTCGTTATCGCTAACAAACTCACTGAGTGACGTAAAGCTTTCTATTTCTTTCTTACCAACGCAAATAATCCAAAAATCTAATTTTCTTTTGAGGGCAGTTATTTTATTATTGGCCTGAAACACTGTTGTCTGTTTACCTTGCAATGATAAAATCAATTCGTTCAGTTTTTGAAAGATATCCGCCATAAAAGACAATCGGAACAACCAAGTTTTATCATACAAACGGTCCTTCAAATTAAAAGAAGTATCTGCTGAAAGAAACATTTGTAACTCGGCTCTAAGTTCAAATAGCCTTGTTAAACTTTTACCCCGAGACAGCCATCGCACTTCTGTATGGAGCAGCAGTGTTTTATGTTTGCTGCCATAATCTTCACACAATAATGAGAACAATCGGGATTGTAGTGGTCGTGATTTGATAAAATTAATTATTTTTACCGCTTCATCCATAACTAATTTTAGATTTGACGGCATTTGCTTCATCGCAAGTGCTTGTCTATGCAGAATACAATGGCTGGAACTACAATTAGGCGCTTTATTTTTTATTCGTGACACTGCTCCTGCTGTTTTACCTGTCATCGCCTTGGCCCCATCTGTACAAATGTCAATGCAATTGTTCCAACTGAGATTATTTTCTTCAAAAAAATATATTTATTTTATTAAAAATTTCTTCCCCGGTAGTGTTTGTGAGCAGCGGTAAACACATAAGCATGTCTTCTTCAAAAGAACTTTCATATGGATATCTCACGATAACCAGCAAGATAGCCAAACTAGCGACATCAGTTGACTCGTCCATTTGCAAGGCGAATCGTGTTTTTTGTAGACGTGTAACTAGTTCTTGTTTGACGTAGCTTGCCAGATTATGGATTCGCCGTGAAACAGTATCGTTTGATAGCGGCACAGTAGAAAGATGCTTTGCAGATTTTTCATCGAGCATACATTTTGTTATGTCTAATACACATGGCTTTATTAAATTCTCAGCGATAGTGTGCGCTTCACCTGCTTGTGCAATGCGATAGCTAACTAAACATGATGCCTCCGTGGCCTTTTCGTTGATAGTTTTTGTTACATGCATCATATTTTTTTGACTTTCCAATAACTGTTCTTTTTTACGAACAAAAAATTCTTTATTCTTGTCTTTAGACTCGGGGTGTACAGTTTGTAAATGTCGGCGCAATTTGGCAGGTGCCATGGAACTATTAGGAAGCAGTTTACTACATAGCATGCAGAGAGGTGAGCCGTTGGAATCCACAAATCCGAAACTGATATATGATTCATCATACTTGCTTTTTTTCGTCTTTGAAACCGTCGAGCTTGACGTCGTGGCATCATCGTCTGGATCGGTGATTGCTATATTCTCCGCGCGTACTGCTTTTGAACATTCAGCGTCATTAGAAGATGTTGTTGCAACACGTTTAACACCTTTAAGCCAGCGTTCCATTCTTCTTTATTTATAATGTTACACGTCAGGATGGTGGGGTCTAAATAATGCACAATCGTTACTGCGTATAAGAGACTAAGTTTAGTACAATGAAGAAATGTATAAAACTGAGACAACAGAATACAGCAGGCAGTAGAACAATGAACACTAGTTTCTCGCTAGCGAGCTTGTAAGTAGGTAGGTAGGAACTTATCGCTCCGAACGCTAATCGTCAACTGACTGACGAGGCGCGACGCGCGATCGCCGCTTTTATACTTAGTCCTAGACTCGATCTCGAATATTCTCGAAAATACTCGAGTCGGCGCCTTTGATAAACAAAAAGCAAAAATAAAAAGAGAAATATAAAAATTGCGTTGTAAACAATTCAGAGGCGGCTTTTATCAAAGGGACTGCGCGCTCACAAGTATACAAGTATACATGTTGATACCAAACTTATGAGATATTGTACCAGTTATTGTAACACATGTTTATACAAATACAAATAAATAAATAAATATACCTACGCGCGGCCGCGGAGTCAAAACGTTCGACCAGAGAGAGGTGCTTTGATTTTTTTTCTAAATTCTTGAGGAACCCCTACAGAGGTATCGCGGAACCCCAGGGTTCCGCGGAACACACTTAGAGTATAGCTGCTCTATATCATAACTCAGCCAAATTTTTGACCTACATTTTCACCTGTTCATAATACTAAACTGCTGGAACTTTGAAACGTATAAGGACAATTTTTACTCCATACTTAAAAACGAATATCTCAGGAAAATATTTAAACGCGGTTTACAGAATATTAGGACCTATCTTTTGGTCTTAGGGTAGATTGATTAGTTTTGGTTTGTATGAATTTTAATTTTACAATACAGGGTGGTAAATCAAACAGTGCAAATTTAACTAATTTTCACTGAGACGCTATTTCTTTCCAAAAATACTTCTTGTTTATTTCTGGATTTTAGGAGAATCACTGGTTGAATTGTGAAAAACAACTCTCGGGGTTTTTGAAAAAACGTGGTAGTTTTACAGTAATTATAGTTTAATCGGAAAACGACACTTTTGGATTTCATCACCGGTATCTGTCTGGAATTTATTCGAAAAAAGTATTTTCAATTTATTGTTAGTTCCAAATTCTTGTCTTTTTTCGTGTTTTAAAACGGTTTTGTACAGGGTGAGAAGAAAGTAAACCTTCAATACTCTATTAATAATTATGTTTTAATTTTGTCAGTAATAGCTTTTTCTTGATGACATAATTTGACGACACAAGTCATATTTTAACCTGGATTAATACAATCAAGTTTGCCATGGTGATTTTGCTCATTGATTTATTGATTTTGATTGCGATGACCGGTGTCAAGTTATTCATATTAAAAGATAAGGCTCGTGAACCAAGGTTTGCAACAGCAGAAAATTGATGAGATTAATAATGTACACCAAAGCCGCATACCCATGCTTGAAACGAGATTACATACCTCTGGCAATCACAAGTACCAGTACGGTGGCGGAAATTAAAAAATTGATATTCGGGCTTTATTATGATTTGCCCGCCAAAATCGAACTAAATATTCTAGAGTCTTGAATAATACTTGGAGACAGTAAGCGGCTGGCTTCTGACCAAGCTATAAGAAAAATCTATGTATGTTGCTAATAAAGTTGGTAATTGTGGAGCTACGAGAAGGGTCAAGTATACCAGGTTACTGCAGCCTTATAGAGCTGCCAGGTTTGCTTGGGTCAGCGGTGTCGATACTGGGTTAAAAAGATTGGATGCTCTGCATGTTTTCTGATGAGACGATGTGCATTGTCATTCATTCTGATAAAAGGATACTAGTATGGCGAGAACCGAACCAGCGCTATACGAAGAGGATAATATGACTTCACAGGAAGCCATTGATGGTAAGAGCATCACAGTTTGGGCAGGTCAAGGTGTCATGTACATCGGAAAACCGAATTGTACATTACCCGCCAAACTATAAATGCTGAATTCTACCGGAATGTCATCGAATTGTAGCCCGTTTGCGGCAAATTATAGTTAGAATAATTTATATATTGACTACAATGATCGGCCCCATGCACAGGGCTCATATTGTAACAGAGAATTTGGGCACCAATAACATTAATCGTATAGATTGCCCCGCAATATCTCCAGAGGATTTTTTTGAAACAAATAGCGTCTCCGTGAATTTTGGTGAAATTTGCACTCTTTCATTTACGACCCTGTAGTGTGGAACTAACATTCATACAATCCCAAATAATGAATCTATCCCAAGACCAAAAAATAGGCCCTCATATGCTATAATCCGCGTTTAACTATCTATTTCCTGAGGTATTTAACTTTAAATATAGACTAAAATTGTTCTTCATGCCTTTCAAAACTTTAGCAGTTTATTTTGAATCGGGTCTGCTATAGAACTATAATTCCTTATTACCATTAACAATTTTATGCGAGTTTCAAACAAATTTCGCATAGAAAATGATGCGGAATCCCATTTTTTTCATAAAATTTATTCTTTACCCCCAGAAAGTTCTCCAGGCTCCAGCTGTTTGCATATGAACGAGGATAGTTTATATTTACTTCTACGGCCACCTTGTATAAAACCTAATTATCTAACCCATTAAATATTTCATCTATCGCCCAAATCACGTTGCTAGTCCAATCCTTTTTGAACGTTATTTAGGGCATTGGCCTCATTGAAACAGGCCAAGGTTTTTCAGTTTTTTTACTCTTCCGACCTATCTCCACCCAACTACATGGATCTCTTTAGCACTGTGGTTATAATACCCATTTTACTTATGGTATTATACAGGGTGAAGAGATCTACTTAAACCAATAAATACCTGTAAATAGTCTAGGGGAGAACGACATCTATCAAGTATACGATTTTTATGCAATAAGGGTATAAAAACAAGCAAAAGTAAGCACTTGAACTATGGATGTAATTCGAAAGATGCAAATTTAATTTGAGAATTTGCAAAAAAGAGGAAAACATAAGTGCGTCATTTCAAAATAAATTGAAGTTGAGTAAATTATTTTATAAAATAAGGTTTTTGAGTTGAAGAAGCCACAAAATGTGTGTTATTGAAACTATCAGTTACAATTCATAAGAAGAACTAACGTAACTAAACAAATTTGGCATTTACGTTTATTTTATGATTTTTTCTGACAAGACTGACGGAAACAACTTTTAAAAATTTTTCTCAAAACTTTCTTAACATATTGTGCATGGTATCGCTGAAAAGCATTTTTAATAAGCTTTCCATAGAGATTTTCATATCGGTAAGTGGGGTAGTGCAATTTAAGATTTTAAAGTTGATGAGGAGTGGGTGAGGGTAGTTTGCAAAATACCTTACTTTAAGTTCCCCGCTTTTTTAAAAAACTATATTTTTTGGTATTTTGAAATTTTATTTAATGTAAGTTTTAAAATTGCCACCCTGTATGTGGAGCAGTAATAGAGAAATAGTTCACCAACAATTTCTTCTTTGGAGTATCTTTACCCAACACCCTATCAATTTATTTTTATTTTTGTGATGCTGCTAGAAATGAATGGAAGATCGGGCCCAAGTTATGACCACACACACTTATTCAAGTATTTTAATTAATTTTCCGGGTTCTATAAGAGAAGAATTATAAATAATAAACCAACTAAAACCGTAGAAGTAATAATAATCATTTATGATTGGAAAGCATCGTTAAATATCTCGTGCTGACTGTAATGATAGAGAAAAACATCTAATTTTGGTAGATGACAATTTTCAGAATAGGACAAAAATGAATGATAAAAAATGAAGTTTGTATACCTATACCTATATTAATAGAAAAACGCCTATAAAAAGGATTTAGCTATTAATGCAATTGAATGCTTTGGAGAAATTGCAAAATACCGGTGCAGTAAGTTCGTCCTTATTTAGCCCTAAATATAGAAGCTCGATAAAGTGGAATATGGCGTCCGTGGCACCTCAAAACTCAGCGTTCTCCCCTTGACAAACATCTCAATGATCTTTGATAATTTCATGAGAAGCGAGATTGGATGAAAGTTTGCTGGGTCATCAAATTTTATAGATTGGGTTAACAATTGCAGTCTTAAGAGTCGACAAAAGCAAACATTATTATCAAAATGTGCTCTACATCTAAGGTCGTATTACTTAGCGGTAGAGCTTAATATCTGTTGGGTGCCAGTAAATACCAGCATTATTTTTCAATCAGTTATTCCGTCATCTGTCGTAACCAGTAATTTGATTCTTTGCTAATTTGTCCAATTTCTTGAATAATTCACCCAATGGTTTTTTTTTTCTTTATGATAAGGCACAGCACTGCAGAATAAATCCGTTATGGCGCTCAGGGAGCGGTGCGTGTGTCCAGGAAACGATTCACGTTGGTTTTGAATGTTTGGAGATACTCGTTGGGGAACACGATCTCAGGGAGGTCGTTCTAGAGTGATGACGTTCTCCAAATGCAAGAATTTTGAAACAGTGTCGTTCGAGGGACACTAAGCTGAACCACATACTGGTGGGCTTACGTAAGTGGCAATGGACGGATTTCTTTCAGACACGTTTAACATCAACGCCGGAGTCCCTCAAGGTTCTATATTATCACCCACTCTCTTCTTACTATTCATTAACGATCTTACGGAAAAAACTAAAAATCCTATATACAGCTTCGCTGATGACAGCACACTTGTTTCATCTTTTACTTTGGATGCTCGGACATCGGCTGCTAATGCACATTTCTATAGGCAGCAAGAGGTCTCACATCTCAACAAAGACCTAGAAGAAATTCTGTCTTGGAGTGACAGTAACCAAGTAGAATTTTTATATAGGATATAGTTATGGCGGGACACTCGATTCCCTTGGCTTCATCAATTCATTTATTGAGCGTTAATTTGGAGGATAGGTCTTGGCATAGTCACGTTGCGGGCACCTTGGAGTACTTTTCCGAACTAAGAACCTCTATACACACCAACAACCTTTGATGCTCTATAAAGCCCAAATTCGACCATCGCTGGGGTACTGTTCGCATATTTGAAGCTCTGCTCCTAAACATACCCTGAGATTGCTAGATTACATTCAAAGAAGAGCCATTCGCTTGATCGGTGACAATAGTCTGAGAAACAACCTGGAGAGCCTTGAACATCGAAGGCGGGTTGGCGACTTAAGTCTATTTTACAAATATTTTTTTGACAAGTGCTCAACTGAGGTTGCCCGCTTGATACCACCCAGAGCGGTGCATGGTAGAAATACACGACGAGTCACTGCAGCCCACCAGTATGTGGTTCAGCTTAGTGTCCCTCGAATGACACTGTTTCAAAATTCTTACATTTGGAGAACGTCATCACTCTGGAACGACCTCCCTGAGATCGTGTTCCCCAACGAGTATCTCCAAACATTCAAAACCAACGTGAATCGTTTCCTGGGCACACGCACCGCTCCCTGAGCGCCATAAAGGATTTATCCTGCAGTGCTGTGTCTTATCATAAAAAAACATTGCGTGAATTATTCAAGAAATTGGACAAATTAGCAAAGAATCAAATTACTGGTTACGACAGATGACGGAATAACTGAAAAATAATGCTGGTATTCACTGGCACCCAACAGATATTAAGCTCTACCGCTAAGCAATACGGCCTTAGATGTAGAGCACATTTTGATGATAATAATGTTTGCTTTTGTCGACTCTTAAGACTGCAATTGTTAACCCAATCTATAAAATCTTAAAATTATCAAAGATCATTAAAGTGCTTGTCAAGGAAAGAAGGCTGAGTTGTTCGCTTATGTATTGTCTAACATTTGCCGCATAATGCGCAGGTGCTCCATCTTGTTGGAATCATACCTGTTCGCTTTTGCCATTATTTACACTCTGTAAAACCATTCTGCAAGAAGGAATTATGTGATTTCTGAGAAGTTCTAGATATTTTTCGCCATTTAAATTACCATCTATAAAAGAAGGTCCCACAATATGTCTGCCAACTATGCCCGCCCAAACATTAACTTTTTCAGGCCACTGAGCATGACCTTCTTGCAACCAGTCAGTATTCTCAGCATGCCATAACGACAATTATGTCTATTAACAATGCCATTTAAATGGAAAGTAGCTTCATAAAAATCGTCCTCGTTTAACTCGTGCACCAACTTTATCTTGTAAGGATGCAACTTCCCCTGCTTAAACAAATTTTTTACTGACTGATGATACACATTAAAATGCATTGCCACTGGCCTGGACGATTGTGTTGGATTTTCATATATTGAGAGCATGATATCCAAAGCTTTGTCTCCCCCGGTTGCTGTTTTAGGTCAACCTGATCTAGCGGCTTCCCTAACACTGCCTGTTTCTCGAAATTTCTTTACCACTCGACACACCGTTGACTGAGTTATTGGAGGCCTATTTGGATATAATTCATTCAAAAGTTGACAAACCTGATCTTGCGACCTCTTCAGATTTCCGTAACCGCTCATTATTAAAATTT
Organism: Polydrusus tereticollis; assembly: GCA_963920685.1. Lineage (NCBI taxonomy): Eukaryota > Metazoa > Arthropoda > Insecta > Coleoptera > Curculionidae > Polydrusus > Polydrusus tereticollis. The sequence goes on from OY987328.1 coordinate 140,198,517, forward strand.
CAACTCGTTGTTTCTCATCCAGATGAACCATAGTGTTAGAAAATTAAACAGGAACTCAAAATTGACACCTCTTAGGTCGCCGTCATGAAAACACCTGGACTCAACTAGGTAGGAACAATAATAATTTGAAATACAAAAAATTCATAGTTTCCCCAGTAGAATCTAAATATGCAATCATATGCAGGGTGTTCTATTTAAAAAAAGTAAGTTAGTCCCTATGGCAACCAAACCAGAAATAACAGAAAAAAATTATGCAGGTAGAAATGTGGGGAATAATTCACTGAACATCTTTCATGAACATCACTTTTTCGTTCGCGTAATTTTTATAGCTCAAAAAAGGGTGATCAGACTGTTGTTTGGAGTGCCATTATTGTCCAGCTGCAGACCTCACTTTGTGGGGAAAAAGATTTTAACATTTCCTTGTTTATATATTTTTAAGACCTTATTATATATCAAACATAATGAGAACACTCATCCAATTGGGCAAGATTTTCACTCTTATAACACACGAATGAATGATCTTATGGTAACTGATCTGCACCGGCTTACTAAGTTCGAGAAATGTCCAACATATGTTGGCAGGAAACTGTTCAATAAATTACCAAGGGAGGTTGGACAACTGTCATTTATTAGTTTTAAACAAAAAATTAGGCAAATTTTGCTTAATAGGGCTTTTAACTCGGTTTCTGAATTTATGACTGATACTTTGAATGGTTCATAGACTCTATTTTTGATATGGTATATGTGGTCTGTTTTGTACTACAATGTAAGTATTTGTTAACTATGTAATATTTTAAATCTGTTTTAAACATTGTATGTAGGTATGATGCCATTGCATACATGGTGCCCGAAATTGATGCTGACAGTATTGCGATCTCGGAAACTAGAAGAGATAGAAAGGCGGTTAAATCGGGAAAGTTTTAGGCAATTATGTAAGTAGTTTATTGGTGCTTACGGATCGATTATGGTTCTTTTGGGTTTTGAGATATTTTGAATAAACCAAAATGTTGCATTTTCTTAGATCGGTAGTAACTTTTTTATTACCCAATATTTTTTAAATCCGAAAACACATTTTCATTGCCACTTTTTACATATAAGATGCCTACTTGATCATATTTTGGTTACAACGTTTCGTTCTCCTGTAACCATCATCAACTTTCTTTTCTCTTATGATCGCCATATTGGATTTTTTACTCATCGAAAAGTACCTCATTTTTCCTATACTATGATATCAAACACTAATACAAAATAATAATTTATAACCTCAAAATAAGAAAAACATCATATTTACGAACATATTTGGCCACACCGACATATCGTAAAGTTCTTTTGCTTATTAATTAAAGCTAATTAAGTAAAATATACTAAGGTTCAAAATGTTGACCATTTTTTTCAACGCATCGCTGACATTTTTTTTTACAGATCTAGTTACACGGTTAATGGTATTAAGGTTAATATGACTAAAAATATTCCTAGTTCGCTGCTCAAGAACTTGGCGAGTTTCAGGGGGATTAAATTCGTATATCTCATTTTTGACAAATCCCCATAAATAAAAGTCCAATGGGGTAAGGTCCGGAGACCTAGCAGGCCAGCGCACAGGACCACTGGTAGATATTACCTTTTCACCAAAAGTCTGTGATAAAAATGTTTGTACTTGTCTGGAATTATGCGCGGGACAACCGTCTTGCTGCAGCCACATGTTATTAAATTGATCATTGGGAACAACTTCTTGAAGTGCAGGAATAATTTGATTTTGCAACATTGCAAGGTATCTTGGACCGGTCAATGTTTGGTCCTAAATAAAAGGACCAATTAGCTGATTTTCTAAAAATAATAAAAAGTATGCAAAAGATCCATCGTAATCATTATAATATTGCTAAATAAATTGTGAAGATAAATAATTCAAGCATTTTTTGCAGTTAATTCAAACCAAAATAAAATATTTCTTACTAATAATTCCACACCACACATTAAATCCAAATCGTACTTGCAATCTGCGTGGTTCGAATAATTGCGGGTTTTCAAAAGCCTAGTGATGGTGATTCTTTTTATTAAAGATTCCACAGTTGGTGAAATGTGTTTCATCTGTCCATAAAACATTATCCGAAAATGTGAGATTCCTCGACATTTACCAAGATACCAATTACAAAAAATTACTCTCTCATCAAAATCACCTTCTTGAAGCCCTTGTACAATTGTTGGCTTGTAAGGATGGTATTTAGCAATTTTTAATACATTGTGAACGGTGGATTTTGGAATTCCAAGCTATGTGTTAGCGATTCTTGTAGATGAAGTCGGATATTCATTATAATGTTCTAAAATTATTCTATTACGATTTTCGTTATCTATTCCATATTCTTTGGGACGAGTCTTTTCAAAACTGCCAAATTCTAGTAAGTTTCTAGTCAGTTTAGAAAAATACGCTCTGCTGGGTTGTCGTCTTTCTACATTCCAAAATAATTATCCATAGTTCTATTCTCTTCTATTAAGTTATTTCATTTTAACTTTAATTTAAAGTAGTATAAACTTATATTGTTATTTAATTAACTTTATTCTTAAGGAAAAGAACTATCCGATATGTCGGTGTTGCCAAATATGTTCGAAAATAATTTTTTTTGTTATTTTGAGGTTATAAATTTTTATTCTGTATTAGTGTTTAGTATCATAGTATACGCATAGACGCCTTTGAAATATGGACGTGGAGACGGCTACTTAGAATTCCATGGACGGCTCACCGCACGAACGTCTCAATCCTTAATGAAATTGAACCTAATCAACGTCTTTCAAGCACGGTTTACTCCAGAATTTTGAAATTCTTTAGTCATATCCACAGAAACGAACACAAAATGGAACGGCTGGTGGTCCAGGGAAGACCTCAGGGTCAGCGCCGGCGCGGTAGATCTCCACAACGTTGGGCAGACATCACAAAAAAGCTTTTTAACAAACAATACACGGAGGTGGCACACATAACCAATGACCGTGATAGATGGAGAAGGGTCACTAATCAGGCTGTCCGAGCTGCTGAAGCTCAATGATGAACCACAACACATCTGTCAAGATGTAAATGACTATGATGATGATGATCATAGTATAGGAAAAATTAAGTACTTTTCGATGAGTCCAATATGGCGGTCATAAGAAAAAAGAAAGTTGATGATGGTTACAGGAAACCGAAACGTTGTAATCAAAATATGATCAGGTAGGCATCTTCTATGTAGAATGTGGCAATGAAAATGTGTTTTCGGATTTAAAAAATATTGGGTAATAAAAAAGTTACTACCGATCTAAGAAAATGCAACATTTTGGTTTATTCAAAATATCTCAAAACCCAAAAGAACCAGAATCGATCCGTATGCATCAATAAACTACTTACATAATTGCCTAAAACTTTCCCCATTTAACCGTCTTTCTATCTCTTCTAGTTTCCGAGATCGCAATACTATCAGCACCAATTTCGGGCACCTTGTATATATACCTATTTGACGTGTACACCCTTCAACTGTAAGGCTAAAGTATTAATAAAGAGTATTTCAGTATTTCAGTATTTCATTTTCTCTCATTTGAAGAACAACACCAGTTGAAAATTTGGAAGAGTTACGAGAAAGGATTATCCAAGATGTGGTAACATTTCTCAAGAGATACTGATCAACGCTTTCGAAAATACGAAGTGATTCATTAGTTTGGCATATCATATTATCATAATATGAATTTGACACAATCTTAACCTAGATTTGATTAGATATACCGGGTGTTGCATCGTCGAGCGGGACATAGGAAATCCCATGTAATTTTAAATGGGGTCAATTATTGGCTTCCCTAATTATTTTAGAGAAAAATTCTATTTAGGTTTATTAAAGAGCACTAAAACCCACATTCAAAAGAATAACTTTAGATATTTTTGATGAGCCCGTTTACGGGTTATCGCCGATTTCTTTTTAACTATTTCTCCTTTTTATGGCCCCGTATTTGCGGGCACCAGTCAAGGTAAAAGATGACTGTCAAATAAAGTTGTCATTTTGAAATGTGTGCTTTATTGTTATAAAAACTCGTAAATCGAAAATATTAAAGGTGTATTTATGAGTACAAATTAATCTGAATAAAACTAAAATAAAGTATCCAATTACAAGGTTAATTATGACATTTTACATGTTTCAATATTTTACTAATTAATAGGTAGGTACTATTAAATTGTTAGAACTTTAGGATTTAAGAAGATGTTCAAATATTCCTCCATTGACTGCTAGACAATAACCGAGGCGATCATAAAATTCTCTTCTTACATTCGCTAGTTGGTAAACTGATATTCTATTGCATTCGGCAGAAATAGGGTATTTTTTATCTTTGTATATCCTGTATTTTAAATGGCCCCAGAGAAAAAAATCATTTGGCGATAAATCAGGAGACCTGGCTGGCCAATTTACTGTATGATTTAAGCCAATAACATTTCCATTAAAAGCACGGTTTAAATATTCCCGGACAGCCAGGGTACTATGTGCCGGGCAGCCATCCATTTGGTACCAACCTTCCTGATTTTCCCTGGCGGCATCATGTAAAGTAGGTAAAATATGATCTTCAAGTAGTTCCAAAAAATATTCTGCATTTAAATTTCGTGTAAGAAATAATGGCCCGATAATATTTTCTCCGAAAATCCCAGCCCATACATTAAGTTTTTGTGGATATTGCGTCCTTGTTTCCACAAACCTGTGTTGGTTTTCTTTGCTCCAATATCGATAATTTTCAACATTGGGTTCATTGTTTAAGGTAAATGTGCATTCGTCAGTGAAACAAATGTTTTTAAAAATTCCCTAGCCATGTTTGCTCTTTCCATCATACCGAAAGAAAACTCCTGTCGTCGTATTTCGTCCCTATCTCTTAGCTCTTGGTGCTTTTCATATTTGTATGAATAATATTTATGTCGTTTCAAAGCTCGTAACGCTGTGGTGTGATCTAATCCTATGTAATCCTCAAGTTTCCTTGTGCTGATCTTCCCATCATTTTCTTCCACGCACAATAAAACTTGCAAGTCCCTATCATTTCTTGCATCTCTTCTTTGTTCCTGCCTTTCTTCACATCTGCAGTTATTTATTACAGTGCCTTTTGTCTCAAATTTCTTGATAGTCCTTTCGACTGTAGATTTTGGAGGTATCGGTCTATTCGGATACAGAGCAGCAAACATGTCTGACACATTTTGATAACTATTTCCTTGATAATACCATTTAATCATAAATATTTTTTCTTCAGAAGTGTAATTCATGGCTAATATTTTCGATGTACGAGTTTTTATAACAATAAAGCACACATTTCAAAATGACAACTTTATTTGAGAGTCATCTTTTACCTTGACTGGTGCCCGCAAATACGGGGCCATAAAAAGGAGAAATAGTTAAAAAGAAATCGGCGATAACCCGTAAACGGGCTCATCAAAAATATCTAAAGTTATTCTTTTGAATGTGGGTTTTAGTGCTCTTTAATAAATCTAAATAGAATTTTTCTCTAAAATAATTAGGGAAGCCAATAATTTACCCCATTTAAAATTACATGGGATTTCCTATGTCCCGCTCGACGATGCAACACCCGGTATGGTCCCCTTATAACTATGATCTAAACTAAGCCCTACGTTTTTCAGTCCGAGCCCCCTTGGATGAAATACATTTTTGCTCGTTATAAAGTAAGGTCAAGAAGTCCCTGAAGATTTTGTGTTCATAACAGATTTAATTTTCACTTTAAGTTTTATGGTATCCGTGTGGTAAAAACATGTGATTACGATAGACTTTAGTTTTAATAACTAAGCGTGAATCATATAATTAACCGCAGTTAGTAATCATAGCAAATGTTATTAATTGTCACAACCAAACACCGGCCTCCCACTGACCATTAGAAACACAAATTCATGCATAGCCATACTTATCATTATCGTAAATACTACAACATGCATTTACATTACTTACAAAATTTCAATTTTTTTTGCCTCGTATATGATAACAACAAATAAATTGTTTTTTGTTTATTGAAAGCTGTTTAGAATATTAACAGATTTCTCCAATCTAACTGAAATATTCACTTTCACTCACTAATCTCCCTAATTTAAGAAGACAGTTTTACTTTCTATAGAAAATGCTTAATGGCTCGCATTTCACTTTTTAACACTTCACGGTTGTGAAAATAAGTAGATAATATATTAAACGTTATTTTTCTTTTATATACGAGTAAACACTGTGGAGAAATCACAAAGAATAAAAAGAAAATGAATTTTTGTGTGCATGGCTGGACGCAAACCTATCACTATTTAAGAAAAAAACATTAAGAATAATGATTAAGTCTATATTTTCATTCGTCTAACTCTAACTCTTGCTAGTTTTACTATAATTAAAGGAATAACAAAATGTTTAATGCATGAATCTCATTAACTAACAAGGTTAACCATCTAGTTACCAAAGCAAGAACAGAAACGACTTTTTTGCAAAAATAAATATTATTTTAACAACTTTCATTGCAGGCATTATACATTCCAACAATATTCAGTGAGCATTGAAGCCTTTCATATTTTATATGTTTATACATCCACTACAAGCTTAGGTTTCACTATTTAAGGAAATTAGGCGCCGTGTTAATCAAAAAATCTCAATTCGAATGAATCAAAACTACCTTAGAAAAAAGGTATTTTAACTCTTTTATGTTTATTAAAAATAAATTTTTAGGAACTAACTTTAACATATTACTGAATTAAAATTTCAATCTACAATACCTTTGTCTCTCAAGTAAATTTAAGTGCAAGTTACATTTATTTAATTTATAATCGATTTAATTCCTCTTTTAGTTATAAATTTACCCAAAAAATAGATTCAACATGAAATATTTTTGAAAGTTATTTCAACATAAATTAAAAGTAATATGTACTGTTGTATTAACTGGTCAGTATATATAACCAACATATTTATAAGTAATAGTACAATATACTTCTATTAACCATTTGGTTAGCAAAATTTGCACTTAAAGAGCGCATATCTAAATAATTTGTTAAGTTAATAAAAAAAAACGCGTGTCAACACCACCCAGTGTCTTCAGTCCGCCGTCTTGTCTACCCTGCAGCTGAGAGGAATAGACAGGCAATTTAGCATATTTTGACCTATGGTTATTCTATAGTAAATCTTTCAGTTTTGAATATTTAACGTACCATTTTCGACACTTTTATAATGTATCTCCGTAATTGTTAGTGCTATCAAGAAAGCAATATAGGTGTCATGTGCTCTTTTTGGGTCAAACTTAAAATAGTAAAATTAAAATTTGAAAATTTTCGCTCGCTTAAGAGATACGGGGAAAAATCAAAAAAATGAAAATTTCAAAATTACCCTATCTTTTCTTAGTTAAAAGAGATACAGAAAAATGTTTTATATACAAGTTTCTTTTTGATGATTGCTGAATAATCCACTGCTTTCAGAATAAGTATACGGGGTCAGGTAAAAAGTTATCGGACCTAACCTCATTTTTTTTAAATGGAACACCCTGTATATTTTAATCTAGAAAGATAGCATTTTAAATTCACTTTTCAAATATATAACACACCATGGATGATATTGGTTTCCTATGCGATTTATTTAAACTTTATTACTTTAAACCCCAGTAAGGGCATGAAACCAAAGCTTATATCCGAGAAACAGCTATGTTGGCATTCTAGTTGTTATTAACATTTAACGCCAATTTTATTTTTACATATTCGTTTGTGAAAATGACTTCTCAACATTTTGAAAAATTTCATATGATATCAGTTTATATTGAAAGTGGAAAAAACGATAAAATGGCGCAAAATTTATATTTTGTTCGCTATCCGGAAAGACGGCAACCATTTAAGGACATAGGTATTCCGATGACTGGAACATAATTTAAAAACATACGACTCTTTTACGATGCCAAAATCAAAAACTTATTATAAAGAAAACAAGGAAAATGAAGAAATAAGCCTATTAGGATTTTGTCGGGGCCAATAATCAGTTAATATATCCTGTGATAGCTTTGAATAGTAGTAGCTCAACTTTTATTGAAGTGAAAATTTCTTAAAGCGCGTTTTGCACTTTTAGTGGGTATTCACTGAGACTGAGCCGTCAGATTCAGCTATGCAACGCTCATGATGCAGCCGGGGAAAAAAGCAAGATACTAAAATATGACCAAATACATAGTGTATTTGCTTTTTATGGATCGATTCTTTTATCGTCTTGAATTTGAAATTTGCGGATGTTATATTGTGAAAGGTTAATAGAGAATCTCGTCTTGGTGAAGTTTTCACTTCTGTCTTATGGTCTTAAGCACACTGGTGTATCGCTTTGTTGAAGAAAATTTAAATGCAGATAGATATCTGAGCATACTCTAGTCAAACCTTTTCAATATCCTTGATGATGTTCCTTTAAATGAAGTAATAGAGATTTACGTTCAACAAGATGGCGCCCCCTATCCATAACACTCTTCGAATAAGAGAGTATTTAAATACTCACTTTAGAAACTGTTGGATAGGAACACATGAACCTATAAGGTGGCCACCGCGATCTTCGGATCTAACACCTCCAGATTTTTTTTTGGGGAGTGTTGGAAAATAAAATTTATAAAGAAGTCATTTTAACCCGAGAACAACTTGATCAAAGAATTCATGAGGCCTTTGCAGAAATAAAACCATTACACATTATGAATGCCTTAAAATCCGTTTAAAAAAGATGTTAAGAGTGCATTGAAAACAACGGAGGAGCTTTCGAATATTTGCGATGATTCTCGTTATTTTTTACCTTAATCTGAATCTTTTATTACGCTTCAAACTAATAAAGTTGAAATAAATCGCCTAGGAAACCAATATCATCCGTGGTGTGTTATACATTTGAACATGTTCCATTTAAAAAAATTAGGTTAGATCCGATAACTCTTTTACCTGACCCCGTATACTTATTCTAAAAACTGCAGATTATTTAATCATCATTGTTAAGAAACTTTTGTATAAACCATTTTTCTGTATCGCTTTTAATTAAGAAAATAAAAGGTAATTTTGAAATTGTCAATTTTTTGATTTTTCCCCGTATCTCTTAAGCGAGCGAAAATTTTTAAATCTTGATTTTACCATTTTACGTTTGACTCAAAAAGAGCACATGACACCTGTATTACTTTTTCGATAGCACTAACCTTTACGGAGATACCCTATAAAAGTGTCGAAAATGGAACACCCTGTACATTTCTGGTAAGTATCTAATATTTATTTTTTTTGGTTTTAAATTAATTAAAACTCTCAAATGTATAAAATTAATAATAAATTTATGGATATAAATGTATTTCTTGTATTTATATAATATATTTAAATGTTTTAAAATTCGTCGCACCCCTCGAGCTGTGTAGGTAACTGTTTTTATCAAGAGCCAATTTGTACACCTAAAAAAGTATCATCCTTAAAACTTGCAAATTAAAAATATTGGTTTGTTATAACAATTACCGAATATTTTTTAAACAAAAATGTAGTTTCTGAGATAAGTTAAATATTCCAAAATATACATTTTTTAATTCAAAACAGAATATTTCTTAATGTATATTGTATACTTATATTATAAAATATATTACAGTTTTCATATAATAATATTAAATACCATTATACATTAACTGATATTATCTTTTATTACATGGCGAATATCATTTCAAATGGTTAATCTTAAATAAAATTTAGAGTTTAATTAATGTTAAACAATGATATTGAAATTGACGATTCGCGTTTATATAAACTAGACTTAAGTTTGCCTGTATCTGCTGTATCTAACTTATTGATTTTTAACATATTTTATAGTTAAAAGTTGGGGTGTTTTAGTTTTCGTAACCTGATGAAATCACAAATAAAAATGCAATTAATAATTTTACCATAAAAATTGTTAGAAATATTTTTGGTTTATTATTTTATAAGTAATAATTGTTGCTATAAAACTATATTGCGTTACAATTAGTATACCTTTTAACGTTGTATTTCCATTTTATCATTTTGGAGAAATGACCGAGTATGTATACTAGAGTTTTTTAAGTTGAATGAACTAAAAGATCTGAGAATTGTTTTCAGAAGCTTTAGTTCTTCCAGCTTAAATAATTCATAGTACTTTTTCACTTTTCCAAAGCCCAATTATTGTGAAATGGTTCATCTTTGAAGAGTCTAGTTTATTTAGTAAAAATCTGTTTTAATAAATTCAACTGTTCTCAACAATTAAGCTTAATAATTTGATTATGTTAAACTGATATTTAAAAGTAGTTATTTTGAATGAGTACGAAAATTAGTTAAATCTATTCAAGACGTGCTATTGACGTGAATAAGAAACAGTAATATTAGCTTTTATGTAAAGTAAAAGTTACTGCAGAAATGAATATCGCAGTTAGTTAACATGTTTTTTTGTGAAGTTACTTGAAAAATGTAAATTACAAAATAAGTCGATCGAGCTTGATTTGTATAATATTTTAGCATAATCTTTAACAACAAATACAGTATATTTAGTGCATAAATACACATTAACCGACTGTATAAACGCCTCTGGCTGTTTCACCAAAACTCTGCTTATGTGTCAATATTTACGTCTGTAACCATTTTTAATGTCCACTCCATAGACTGGTAGAAATTGAAATTTTAAATATACAGGATGTTATTTAATAAGTGTCCGATATTTCACAGGACGATTCCTCAGTTATTTATAAGGTAAAAAGTTCATATATATAAGCATGGGTCCGCAAGCCCTTCATTTTTGAGATACAGAATGTTAAAAATTTATTTTTATTCTTTGTTTTTCGTAAATAATTTTTGAAATAATGTCTGCATTTGGACGAAAAGTGGAATCTAGGGTTTTTTGAAATGCGAAATTCAAATTTGATACTAGTATGGCTCCCACTTGTAGAGGGCGCCGGGTCTAGGACTATTCAGCGCAGGCGTTTCAGCGCCGCCGTTTTAGAGCCGCCGTTTCATCGCTAGGACATTTCAGCGCCGGCCCATTTCAGCGCTAAATTATTTCTCAAGATTTTATTATTAAATATTTATAATAAAAATGATCTAAATAGAATTTATTAAATAAAATTAAAAATAGATAAAATATTGGTAATACAAACTAAAAAAAAAACAATAACTAAAATTTGTTTAATAAATAAAATTTATTAAATAAAACTACAAAAAGATACAATATTGGTACTACAAACTAATAACATTTTTAATATAATATATACAATTAATTAATCAGTCATTTGGTAATTGTGGGCTATTCCTCTTAAATATTCTATTGGAGTTCTGTTGCCGTATTCGGTAACAATGCGGAGTATGCGTTCATCTAAGAAATAATTTAGCGCTGAAATGGGCCAGCGCTGAAATGTCCTAGCGATGAAACGGCGGCGCTGAAACGGCGGCGCAGAAACGGCAGCGCTGAAAAGGCTGCGCTGAATAGTCCCATTCCCGAGGGCGCCACCTACTTGTCTTTTCACTCTTCTGAGGAGTCATAACTTTTTATACGTGCCAGGATTACATTTTTAACCAAAAAAACAGATTTATTCATCATTTCTACATGAAAAAGGTATACTTGGTAGAAGTCGCTACGAGCAATCGCTCTCGAAAAAAATAATAATAAAGAAATAAATGGCATTTATTTGCATACGCTATGCCCATATCAGAGTTTGATAAGATAGCATTTACCTCCTAAACAAAGCCAGAATCAGAAAATTATGAAAATGTACCACATAACAGTGTTATCAAAAGAGAAAACGGCAGTGGCGTACATATATTCTTTGTTCCTGTTAAAAATTGTAACACCCTATACCTCAAAAATGAAGGGCATGCGGACCCATGCTAATATGAACTTTTACCTCATAAATAACTGAAGGATCGTCCTGTAAAATATCGGACACTTATTATATAACACCCTGTATATCTGCCAACATCGTCAGCATTTTACGTATATAGACGCATTCCCTTCAGTACGCCGTTATCTTTCGAGGAGAGATGATGTGATTTTCTGTTATGGAATTAAGTTTTATGGCTAATGTATTGTTAAATTAAGGTAAGTATTTTATTATCGTCCAGTCCATGTCAGCAGAAAAACACAAATGGAATGAATTAAGATCTCAACTATGACCTGACACTGCATGGGAGCATGGGCACACTGACTAAAAACCGACCTGGAATATCTGTTTCAAATAAATGATATTAATTCAGAAACTAGACTAGTTAGATATAGCTGTATTATATATTATAAATGAAGGATTCATTTCAGTAGCTTCTTAAATCGGTATACAAGATACGAGATAGAGAAACTGTTTTAAATCATAAAGTAGTTAAATTTTTGATCAAGGTGTTGTTTATTGACATCCAAATGTAGATAATTTTAAAATACCATAACTCTTTTCAAATACAACACACTATTTATTAGGCTCATCGTATAGAGAATTTAATTCTCTTTTATTCTTATTAAGGCGTACCTTTACCTATCTTTACTAGTTTTGCCAATATTTCCAATTTTATTGAAATATTTGTAAAAAAACTGTGATTCTCCCTTCTCTAGTTAGTCATAACCTGGAAAATCAACCATTAAGAAAAAATTAAGTTTTAACTTTTTTTGTAGTGCATGTAGAAGAAAAGATTTTTCAAAATCCTATAAAATAATATTGAGATTTTGTTTTAACGTCTAAAATGGCAAAAGCAAAGACAGATATAGAGAAACGCAAACAACAGAAAAAGGAGCGTGAAAGAAAACGTCTAGAAATAATCCGTAGTAATCCCAACGAATACGAAAAAATAAAAAAAGCTAAGAAGCAGAGTATCACAAAAAGAAAATGAAAGGAAAAGTTAAGTTATTCTTGCCGAAAAAAAATGAAAGGACCAGAACAGGAAATATAGAGAAGATTGAAAAAAATAAAGGGCAGAACGAGAGATTCATTTTCCGAATACAAATGTTTTCTTGTTAAAATATTACTCGATTTTATTACAAACGTTAGATTTTTCATTGTTATGTTCGGTTGGTATGATAACTTTGTGTTTTTAATATTTCTACTTGTAAAATATACAAGACATTTGCTTATTTATTGTTTTAATGCGAACCATTCATTGTTTTGTTCCGTGGCTATATTTCCAGGATTGTGAACAAGTTCCTATATATTTTTTTAAATATAGGAAATAAAAGGAATACCCTATAATTTGTAATTATTATTACCATTTACTGACATATTATAAAAAGCTTTTTTACCTTCCATTTATTATTATTGCTCAACTCTATGGACCCCTATTCCACTCCTTGGACAAAGTAAATAAATATTTTTTCAATAAACCAGAATTAATGTTTTTAATTCGTGGCCGCTTATTGAACTAAGATAAGGTGATGATATTGTGATAGTAAACATTGTTTTTTAAACATATTTTAATAAGCTTTTGGCTATCTCTGATCCCGACGTCAAATAAATGACCCGTGTAGATTTTAAGCAACGCTAATAAAAGCACGACGCTGTCTGTCAGCAATGTTGAAAACACCAAGGAATTTTAAATGTATGTAAATAAAGTTTCGTGAATTTTTTCAAATAAAACCATCATTATTAACCCAAATTAGGTTTCGTCTTTAAGTAGAATTAAAATAATTTTATGTATTATTTGCATAACTATATACCATAATTAACGGCTAGATTCCATAATTATAAAGGAATGGATTGATCGACTTCTAAACTTGTTCTTTCGTCCATAAAACGCGTTTGGCGTAATTCTTATTAATTTATGTGCATATCCAGCATATACAGAGGAAAAACTCTTTAAGGTAATTTCAAAAGTTAATTCTCCAATATACAATTTAACATCATACGTAATATTATGTCATCTAAGTGAAAAGTTAGTGTACGTTAGACGTATATTTATGGAAATTGGGTACTAGAATCGTTTTCGAAATTTGGCGCGTATGCTCTATCCATCTAAAATATTTTCAGTGTTCTAGTGTTGCCGCTTCTACCGAAAAATGGTTTGAACTTTATTATTTTAATAGAACACCCCTTGCGGGCATGGGTAGACAGAAAATTATACATATTCTACTGTATATTCTACGGGTAGAAAATTATTTTTCTACACTAACGAATTTTCTACATTTTCTACATCTTAAGATGAGATTTATTCATATTATCGGTCACTATTTTTGTTTCATTATTTATTCAAATAATAAAAATATATGATAATAATAATAATAATAATAAACGTTTATTTGTAGTATACACAGGAAAAACGTAATTCATTATCCATTTCTAGACCTAAATTACGCGCAACATTAGTACAGGATAAATCTACATTGTTTATAGATATTTTAATAGTACTTGCAATTTCTTTTTTATTTTTGCCAAAGATCAACACTTGTGATTTTGACGGATTTATAGATAACTGATGTTGATTGGAAAAATTTACTAAACTCTTTAAATCGTCGTTGATCAGTGTATTAGCATTATTCAGCACTGTTGGAAGAAAAGAATAACGAAGCTGACTGTCGTCCGCGTATAAATATGGTGAACAATATTTTAAGCTGCCTACTACATTGAATGTATAAATGCAAAAAAGCAAGGGCCCCAGGACAGAACCCTGAGGAACCTCACAGTATATCCTCGCCATATCAGAAACCCCAGCAGCAGTCTCCACAAATTGAGCTTGATCTGTCAGATAATTCTTAATTAACTGCAGGGAATGGTCTGAAAAGCCAATATGGTGCAGAATGGCAAACAGAATATCATGATTTATTTTATCAAAAGCCTTGGAATAGTCTAAAAGTAGTAATGTGGGGCACTTACCGCAATCTATATATTTTATTATGTCGTCAACAACATCAAGCAGGCACGTTGCACAGCTGTGCCCCGCCTAAAACCAGACTGTCGTTCGGGCAGAATATTATAACTATTTATATGCGCCCTTATTTGTGTAGCCATGATTTTTTCCAAGACTTTTGAAAGTGGCGACAAAATTGAAATTGGTCTCAAATCACAATAGCCATCAGCCTTACTCTTCTTGGAAAGTGGAATAACTCTTGATATTTTCCAAGATTCTGGAAAGCAGTTTTCCAGAAGACAACTATTAAATATATTTACAAGGAAAGGTAAAATGTATGGGCAGCATAGTAATAGGATGTCGATATTTAAACCATCCTGGCCCACTGCCTTAGATTTTATTTCTAATGGATATTTATGAACCATGTTTTGATCTACCAAGGAGAATGAAAATAAGTCAGCAAAGTTTGTTTTTAAAGTAGACAAGTATTGATTTATAATATTTTGATCAGGCATGGTATAATTCGAAAACTGCAAAAAGTTATTGTCCTTTTTTATTGTATATGTCTAGATCTGAGAATTTTTTCCATAGGGTTTTGCCGTAATTTTTATATCTGTGTAAGCAAAATTCCATATAACCCTTTTTTTTTCCCTATTTATGGCATTAGTTGTTTCATTTTTAATTTGTTTATAATAGTTCCAATGATCTGGAAGTTTTGTCTTTTTAAACTTGTTAAGCGCTTTGTTTTTAAGGGATATTATTTTTTTAATAGTATTTGTTAGCCAGGGGGGGGGGGAGGCTACTTTTTTAAATGTTACCTTGCTAAATTACATATAATTAAATAAAAAATAGTTTATTTTAACGGACAAGAATAATTTAGAACCGAATTCTATGGTTTACATTTTCTACATTTTCTCCATAATTTTCTACATTTTCGACGGTATGTTCTACACGTGTATGTTGTTACCTAGCCCTCACCCCGTATATTATTAACTTTTTAGAATCACCTTTTACATCTAATAATATATTTTTAATTCTATCCTATCGCAATGTCTTACTATTCATTTGTAAATTATCGCCCTAAATTCACGGAGAGTTAAAATTTTGATTACAGTTTCGGTTAAATAAATAAATTCAATCCATATAGAAATCGATTTAATATTATACAGCGGGGTTTAAATTATTTTAATTTCTTTTGCTTCTAAAAAGTGTTAAAACTCAATTTTCTTAAACAGAAGACCACGTATTTTATTCTAAAAACGAAAAGGTTAATAAATGTGCTTTTAAATGATGCATAATTTATTTGTACTTAACCTTTAGGTTGTCTCAATAAGGTAATTTCTTTTTAATTATCAAATTTGCAGATTTTTTTTAGTTTCCATAGTATATAAATAGATATTATGACATTGTAAAAAGTTTGACAATCCTGGTATTAACTTTTTATTAAAAACTTTTCAAAACGAACCAAAATAATTATTCCAACGGAGTTCTCATCAAATTATTTATTTCACATTAATAATTTGTACAAATTATAGCCAGAACTTGAAGAAAGTTGAATGTAATGTATCCTGATTTAGCACAAATGAACCGGAGAAAGTTTCTACGAATATACAAGAATTTCATAATCTATGACTCAAAATTAAAGGCGTCTTGGGATATCTTGGGATACTTTCACGCGTATCCACAGGCTTCCATGTGCAGAACGAAATTTGGACATACCATATACATCAGTACAAAGTATTTTAGTAAGTCACGACATGCATCAATTTAAATTTAATAGAGTGCAAGCTCTAAAGCCGGAAGATTATCAATGAAGGGTAAGTTTTCGTGAAACACTTTTAGTTCGTATACAGGAAGACACAAATTTTTTATCAAAACTTATTTGGACCGACGAAACAAAATTTCCTAAGAAGAGGATGTTTAACAGAAGGAACAAACATTTTTGGGAGAGAGAAAATTTATGTCACAAAAGAATTGTGGTTTCAAGAAAGTTTAGTTTTAATGTTTTTTGATTTTTGAAGAAGAATAAAATTAGCTTCTCATTTTATGGGGAGTCATTATGTCCACCAAAAGATACCTCCACACTTTAAGAAAAGTTGTAAACGTTTTTTTCAAAAATGGAACACTTGAGGAATTTCGAAACTCCTGGTATCTACTAACTGGACGCAGTTCCAGCTCATTGCATCCGGGCAGTGTCACAGCAATTAAATGAAATGTTTTTTGATCACTGGTTTAGACGTTTAGAACCTTGGGATTGGCCACTCAGATCGTCCGATTTTACACCACTGGATTTTTATTTATGGAATCAAAGACATCGTAAGTTACGATGCCTATGTATGGGATACCTTAAAGGAAAGGGTGTACGTGACACCAATTCGCAGCAAAGAAGAGTTGCGTCAGCGAGTAGTTAAGTGTTTAGAAGAACTGAACCTCGTGCGGCTGAAAGAGCCGCTGAAAGTCGTAGGCACATTTTAAAATGTTTATATTGTAATGGTAAACATTTTCAACATTTATTGAAGTTGTGAAAAAATTGGAGCAGCAATTCTTTTTCGGGAAACAGCCAACCAGACGCCCATTTTTTGAGGGTGCAGTGTGGACTCTACAAGAAAACGGGAATTGTCACTACTTCACATGCCTGTATTCTGAGAATCCACATAACCGATGAGGTGAACCAGGCTTCATCAGAAGAAATGTCAGGTCTTATGAATCATTTTATATATTCTATAGAACCTGTCTCCCTAAACAGAGCCGCGGTTCTTCTCAGGCAATTATAAAAACCCCTAGCAGTAAAAGCGACGTTAGGAAAATTTTCGCGAAAATCCTTCATGCAAAACGCTGATTGTATTGCCACTTACCATGTACTCTAATGCTGTTTCGAAAATACGCGTCAACCATGCATTCTTTGTGCTGTTCCTTAAAACCCATTGTGTGAATTTTTTATGAAGTTAAAAATGACGGAGTAACTAATTGATTGATAATGCTGGTATTTACTGACACCCAACAGGTACTAAGCTCTAGCGCTAAGCAGTACGGCCTTAACCCTAACTGTCAGCGACAATTTAATTTTATTTATTTTACTGTATGGAAAGCACGTTTTTTTTTATAAATTTAAGTACCTATACTTATTTTATAAAATGCATAGTTATAGCAAAAATATATTTGAAGAATGATATTTTTCATCAGGACTTTCAAGAAATCCACCTCTGTGCAACAACTGTATTTTTTGTTTGACTCAATCTCTATAATACGACTATAAAAAGATACAAGTTAAGCATTTAAATATTGATTGGCTAATGGTGAGGATTTTCCATAATGCGAACATGATTATTGAAATACTAGAGTACATGCAGGAAATAAAATTTACAGCATTGAAGATATCGTTATCTTTATAATTTTTTGGAAGCATTGGTTTATTAGGCTCGTGTTTTTTTTTTCGGTACAGGTAATAATCAGGAATTTATTAATGGGGATCTTTATGTTAGCAAGTAATATATTCAAGAAACTTAATCGTGTATCAATTATATTAGATAATAAATAATTTGAATAGATCCATATTTTTATTTATTTTCAGGTTTTGTCGAAATACTGTAGAAATACACTGACAAAATTAGTTTGACTTTGACCGGGAACGGTTAACGGTTGTCATAATTCTATGAAGTTAAGCTAAACCTATGTCAATCGCCCTTTGATTGCCAAAATTTGTCAAGCTAAGCTGGTCAACAAAAAGATCGTACCATTCAATTTTTAGACCTATTTTCAAATTGCTGTAACTTTTTTAAAAATTGACATTTTTGAACGTAGTTTCAAAATTTGCAAAGCGCGATTTTTCTACTTTAACCTGTATTTCATTTATTTTTGGTAGAATCAATATCATTGTGATATATAGGGCAATCAATAGAGTGCTGCAAAAAAACACAAAATTTTAGTGTGTGCCATTTCAGTGGTGATTTTTTTTGGTCGTTACAATATGGGGCCTTACCAAGGTAGGATCAATATCTCTAGACGGTTTTGCCAGTTTTTGGATTGAGGACCTCTGGCTTTAGATAGACCACTAAACGTCAAATTTTGGTAATCATTTCTTTAAAACGCTATAACTGGAAAACGGATTGATGGATTTCAATAAATTGATAAATTTCCAAGGCTAAGTTGATGTCAATTATACAATGAAGTTACCTATAGCAGCAATACGTTTCTATAGCAACGATGAAATAATGTCATTTTCATAGAATATTTTTAAGTCAAGTAAAATATTTGTCTTTTTTAAAGCTAATTTTACTTTTTAAAAATGCCAAGACTAAGCCAATATGAATTGAGAAATATAGTGCGGTAAGTTTTTAACTACCGAAATTTACAAAATAGAGTTAAATAACTAATAATTTTACAGGTTGTGCCATCAAGGCCGTACTATACAGGATATTGCGGAAATTGTGAACACCACAATATCTATCGTTAAACGGACAGTAGCTAGAGCACGGACCTATGGTAGTCCAAATTACCGCCAAGAAGGTCGCTGCGGATGAGCCAAAAAAAAAAAAGAGCCAGGCAAGATCGTCTAATAATGCAATGCAAAACGTTAATCGCTGTAGGACCCTAAATGCTACCAAAAATTGCCGAAGCTTCCAAGCGGCAACTGGCATAAGGGTATCCACGCAAACGATAAGGAGACGGCTCCATGAGCGTGGACTGAAGGCGCGCAGGAGGCGGTGGGGTGCAGATCATGCTAACTGGGGGATAGCAGAATGGAGTAGATGCATGTTTACGGATGAAAGTAGGTTTAATTTGTATAAAAGTGATGGAAGGATTTTAGTCTGGAGAGTAAGAAATGAACGATATCTGGAAGAGAATATGGATGCAAGAGTACCGTTTGAAGGTGGAGGAGTTCTTGTTTGGGGTGGTGTGATGTTGAACGGGAAAACAGATTTGGTTATTTTGATAGGAGAATCGATGAATGCTGAAAGGTATCGAGAACTGTGCATTCGGGATATTGTTATTCCTTTTGCACAAAACTTTGGTGATGATTTTGTCTTGGTAGACGACAACGCTCCACCACATAGAGCCAGAATTGTCGAAGGGATAACAATATCCAAAGGATGAATTGGCCTGCAAGATCACCAGATATGAATGTGATAGAACATGTATGGAGTTGGATGAAACTAAGATTGAATGACGGAGAGCATAATTTTAACAACTTGAATGAATTGGCACATGCAATAAGAGAGGAATGGAACGCTATTCCCCAGTACTTCCTTGCTAACTTGGTGAGTAGCATGCCAAGAAGAGTAATGGAAGTTCTAAGGGTTCACGGTGGACCTACTCACTATTAATTTTATTTGTTATTATTTTTTTTTTGTTAAAATTTAATCAATTTTATTTGCTACCATTAATGTTGTTAATATTGTTTAAGTGAAACACTTTGCTGTCCAAATGGCGCGCAAATAAACATTTGATTTTTTGTAATGACTTTGTTGATCACCCCGTATATCAAATACCCGATAAAATACCCCAATTTATCTTTTGAAATGTTTAAAACTTAAAAGACGTTGTTGGAATAACTGACATTCAGACCTGATGCCATGATACAGGGCGCATTCTTGCGGAGTATTTTACAGGTACTTAAACAGCATTGATCGACAAACGGTAGAAATTTTTTCGAAATATTGACCCAAACATCAACTCGGTCAATTTTAAAACAAAACAGACTCATAAGGTCCTATTAGCGTCCAATCATTGGTCATACATTTAAGATTTCAGAATCAGTTACGTTTTTGGTGATTGTTGGCCCCGTATATTAATAAAATTCTCACCTTTCGTAAAATACGTAGGTCATAGAACATCTCCATGAAATGGACTTTCTGAATGTGAAAAACTCGTTGAAATCCATCAATCCGTTTTCCAGTTATAGCGTTTTAAAGAAATGATTACTAAAATTTGTCGTTTAGAGGTCTATCTAAAGCCAGAGGTCCTCAATCCAAAAACTGGCAATAACGTCTAGAGATATTGATCCTACCTTGGTAAAAACCCATATCGTAACGACCAAAAAAAAATCACCACTGAAATGGCACACACTAAAATTTTGTGTTTTTTTGCAGCACTCTATTGATTGCCCTGTATATTATAAAAATATTAATTCTACCAAAAATAAATGAAATACAGGTTAACGAAGAAAAATCGCGCTTTCCAAATTTGGAAACTACGTTCAAAAACGTCAATTTTTAAAAAAGTTACAGGAATTTGAAAATAGGTCTAAAAATTGAATGGTACGATCTTTTTGTTGACCAGTTTATTCTGCCAACGAATTCCGTAACACAATAAAAAGAAAATTTTTTTCTCCACGACCATTACTGAATGCAATAATTCCAAAATCATTTTTGATAATAGAATGTAAAAATTCTCGCTCTTGAGTTGGAATATTTATTCTGAAACACTTGCTTCTTATGCGTTTTGCGTGTATTTTCATTCCATAACAAGATACGGAATGAATATTCTGTAATTGATCTTAACGACATAGGTTGCCATGAATTTCAAAACTGTTAGTGTCAGATAAAAATGGCCGCGTTGTAATAATTATTTTCAGACAAATTTTAGTGCAAGTCAAAAAATGAGTGAAAAATCGGATGAATCAGATATAAATGGAACTGGATAATACTCCACCTGAAATTACGAATATTGCGAATAAATAACTCAATTGCTTTGTACAGATTTTATCTGTTTTTATTCGTACTTTTTGGTCGTGGAGAAAATATAGTCTGCTACTCGGTTAGAATGAAAATTCGATACTCGTGGTACCCCACGCTCGCTACGCTCGCGTTCGGAATCTTCCACTCGAATCGGATTTTCATTCCAACCTCGTTACAGAATCTACTATTCTATTGCTGTGACAACTCTCTATAGTTCTTTCCTGTGGAGTTTTCGATTATTTTTCCTAAGCTTAATAGCAGGCTGATTGGCCTATAGCTCCACACTAGACATTTGTTTTATGGAGGTACTGGCTGTTAACCTCCATCATCCAATGCGGATTTTCTGTTGCCCAATAATGACAGTTCTGTCTGTTCACATCACCATTCAAACACAACGTACCTTCATCGGGAAAAGTAATATTTTGTAATAAATTATTATCTAGATTGCACATATTTTGCATGCGTTCACAAAACTCATTTCGTCTATCGAAATCATCTTCAAATAACTCATGCACTGGAATAACTTTGTATGGGTGATATTTGTAATTTTGTACTATTCGGTGAACAGTAAATTGGCCCCAATGTGCGACGCTCGAGCAGGATGACCAGATTTAGGCAAATCTCTAACATGACCCGATTCTCTAAATTAAGTCTCAATTCTACTCGCGACCTTTTGACATATGGGAGGACGATTAGGATGGATTTCATTGAATCATTGAGCTGTTTTTATTTGAGTACGTGTTACTGTCACCAAACCCAACCGTGCATAGAATTTCAATTTTTGGGATTATTAATGAAGAATGTCCGAAGACCTTGTGTTCTTAGGCCTCGTATTGAGAATATGGACTATTGGATAGATCTAGAATCCACTGCAAGGTTTACAATATCAAAAGCTTTTGTAGGAATGCTCATCAAAGTTATTGGCCAAGAAATGTGGTACCAAAGACATTAATGTCTTTGCAGCTTACAAATCAAAAAATATTAAATAAAAAGAAAGTTGCAAAGTTAGGTTACTTTTAAATGACATGAACATGACAATTGACCAATGAAATGTGAAAACAGACAGCAATTTTGATATTTCCATCCCTCTGAAGTTAGCGGCTTTATGGATTCACCCCGTTCTATACAATTGTAACAAAAACCTTCTTTCTTTCTTTCTTTTTGTTATTGGCTCTGCATTGATTTCTTCTTCTTCTTTTTTTCTTCTTCTGATGGTTTCAGGTTATGGGACATGATAGGTTATGGGAATGGATCAGCTGATCGTGGATCTATTTTGAGTGCTGTGGAGTGTGGAGAACCTATTATATCAATAATTTGATAAAAGCTTGGGTAAAAAATAAAATTTGGGATAGTTACTACATGCACAACAATGGGAAAAAATTAAGTCATACTCCCAAATAGTGCGAGATTTGACTTAGCAAGCTGGAACAGAATATAGGACTAGGAAAATGGATATGCTTCCTGAAATAAGGAAATTTATAAATTAATTTTATTTACATTTATAAACTGAATAATAATTTTAATGTTTTGATTGTTTAAATTAGATAGAATTGTTTTAATATTTAGGGGGGGAGATATTCCGGTTTTCTGAATTCTTCATAAATATCATGACCCGGGATTATATTTATGGGGCATTCTAGAAAAATGTGTTCCGAGTCTTCCACTTGTCCACGTTCACAGTAAGGATCATCCTTTATACCGATTCTATAGAGATGGCTTTTGGTACGGCAGTGTCCTGTTCTCATTCTAATGATGGTTGTAATGTGTCTTCTATCAATGTACGTATAATTGTTAAACCGTCTATTTTTGGGGAGGGGAATTCGTTTATTATTTTCGCATAACTTTTACCTTTACTTCTTAGAGAAGTATTCCATTGAGCATTGTATTCTTCAAAAATTTTCTTTTTGATATCTGGGATAACCTCTTGAGCATCTAGGTCCATATTTTTGGGGATATTTAAATCTCTACATACGTTTGCCAGATTATCTGCCATCTCATTACTAGCAATCCTTTAGTGTCCTGGGACCCAGGGGATTTTTATGCCAAAACCATTATCATTGGCTTCTAAAAGCAGTATTTTGGTGCGTAAACTAACGTAGTCATTTTTGGAGGAGATTACTGTTTTATTTAATTTGGTGATAACACTAAGGGAATCTGAAAAGATGATAGATTTTTCAATGTCTTTTCCTATTATGACTTTTGTAGCTTCATTAATGGCTATAATCTCAGCTGTGCAAATGTTCTGATGGCAATCTAGAAGAGTATTTATAATTAATTTCTGGTATGTAAATTCCGAACCCAGTCTTGGAAGAAACCTACCTTAGATTAACTTTAAGTTTAATTTTAGGGTAAATCTTCATATTAGTTCTATAGTTAATTCCAACCTATACAATTGGACATGAATTTACCATAAAAAAAAACCGCATTATAGCTATTAATATAACGAGATTATTATGCGATTTATAATAGTCGAGGACATTGCTAGGTGACGAGGCGAGAGCCGAGTCACCCGCAATGTCCGAGACGGTGTTAAATCGCTAATAATCGAGTTATATTCAAAGCTTTATCATTGACAACGGCGATGCGAAAATAAAAACAAGGTGTTTTGTCATTTCATTTTGGCATTTCAAAAAGTCATCATTAAAATCATGCAAGATTTTGATATTCCTGACGATATATTAGCTGCAGCCAACATTATAAGGTTGAACTTGCTTCCGGACAAATCTAAAATCCATTATGAAATAGAATATCGGCAGTTTTGTGAGTGGCGAAACAAAGTACATGTTCAAGGTGCAGAAGAAACGGTATTGCTGGCGTATTTCGCAAAACTCTCTGAGGAATACTCTGCTTCATCCTTATGGCCGAAATATTCCATGTTACGAGCGACTTTAGAACTGAAGGAAAGAGTGGAAATCGACAAATACGGCGCCTTAATACGTTTTATCAAGAAGAAAAATGTTGGATATAGAGCAAAAAAATCAAAAGTATTTACAAGAGAACAAGTCAACGAATTTGTGTGTTTTGCCTCAGACGAGAAGTTTTTAATGATGAAAGTGGCTTTTTTAATTGGAATTGGAGGAGCCTGTCAAACTAATGAATTAGCGAAGATGACCACGGAAGATGTTGACGTTTTAGAGGACAAGCTGAATGTTACTATTCCCGACTCAAAAACCCACAAGAAACGTATTTTCGCTGTGATATTTGACGGCGAAGTCAATCCTGTGCTTTTATTATTTTAAAAAGTACGCAATGTTAAGGCCAGACCATGTCACTCACCAAAGATTGTTTGTATCATATAGAAGAGGGAAATGTACGGTACAGCCCTGCGGCATTCATTTCTTCTCTAAAATACCTCAAAAAATAGCTGAGTATCTCTCACTTGAAAATCCTAATTTGTATACTGGTCACTGCGTTAGAAGATCTTCGGCAAATTTTCTTGTTAATGCTGGAGGAGATATATTAGACCTACAAGAACTTGGTGGATGGGAATCGGCGAAGGTTGCTAAAGGGTATTTAGAAGAAAGTGTGACCAAGAAAGTTTCCATTGCTCGCAAAATTCAAATCGGCGATGTTTCCGGCAGTGGATTAGGCACTGGGGAACCGCATGAAATCGAAAGGAGTGCTTTCTCGGTCATTATTCAGTCTTCAGAGGGCATACCTAAGATCGTGGACGTTAAAGACAAAGGTGTATCCATCAAATTTAAAATCTGTCAAAATATTGTTTTACATGTTCATGAAAAATAGTTCTAATATTATTTGGTATCTAACGTATTATGCTTTCGTAACTAACGTATTAAATTATGGTAACTAATGTATTATGCTTTCTTTATAGAAACGGAAAGCATTTAACCAATGTGTGTTGCCGGTTTTGACTTACGGCGCAGAGACCCTAACTTTAACGAAGAAAACCGCAGAAAAACTAAGGGTAACACAAAGGCGAATGGAGAGATCGATGCTTGGCCTTACCCTGAGGGATCGAGTGAAGAATGAGGAGATACGCAGACGTACTGGAGTAGATGATATTATACAGCGAATCACTACACGGAAATGGAGATGGGCCGGACACATCGCGAGAATAGAGGACGGGAGATGGACCAAAAAACTGTTGGAATGGAGACCGAGAACTGACAAGCGTAGCCGAGGCAGACCTCCCACTCGATGGACGGATGATCTGAGGAGGATAGTGACAAATTGGATTGCAACAGCCAAGGACAGAGAGAACTGGAGACGTTTGGAGGAGGCCTATGTCCAACAATGGACGTGATAAGGGCTGTTTGATGATGATGATTAATGTATTATGAGTAACTAAGGTTTTATGTAGGTTTTAGTACGTTTATGATGTTAATAATTATTAATAAAGATATCATATAAAAATGACTTAATCTTCAATGATACGATAAAGAAATAAAAACCGACGAGTTTGAGCGTTTTTCCAAAACACACACCCCTGAATTTTAAATTAATTTAGACATTACCTCTGGGACTCACTGTATGTATGTAATGCCAGCTTTGGCGTATAACAATGACAGTGACAAGCATTTCTCTAAAATGAAAAATTTGATAGCTTGAAAAATGCCAAAAAATCCCTTTAGTTTTAGAAGATTCAAGAGTAATCGGCAGCATCAAAACCCTGAAAATGTAAACATCGCAACGGTTGAACTCCAAATTAATACTCCTTGTCAAAGCCAAGACGTTGCTCAACCTGAAAACCAAAATATTGCACCTTCTGAAAATCAAAATGTTTCAGCTTGGGACGGGACTCTCACTGAACACCAACCCATTTCTGCACATGCTGCGTCTTTTGAGCTCCAGAAGATTACCTCACTGGAATACCAACATCTAGCTCCAAGTATTGCTCCTCTTGAAAGCCCAGTTAAAGCAAAAGAGTTTCCAATATTAGTAGCTAAAAACAGTACCCAAGAAGAAAAGTCGGCAATAATGTTTTTACTAGACAACTTTATAGAAATGTCGGATGCTGTAAACGTTATTAATTTAAGTAAAGCCATGACTAAAGAAGTTGAAAAGAATGGCAATTTTTTGAAAAAATGCGAAAGTTGCAACGGAAAATGCAAGAAATGTAAAGCTTGCATTTGCAGGGACAAACAAATATTTTTGGTCAATAACGCGATCCAGAGACTAAGTTTTTTTAGTTCTATTGCCAACAATTTAACTTCATTGCGCAAAAAGACCAAGGCAGAAGACGAAAGAAATAATAAACCTGGTAATATTAAAAACAAGAAAATTATGTTGTCAAAAGATTCGCTAGACACTTTTAAAAAAATACGAAAAAAAATGGCTAATATGAAGGCGTTTTATCCTGCAGTGTTCGAAAATAAAACAAACGTTATTGATCAATGGGCTCAAGACGGTGCGGTAACCAAAATGAATCTGACTATATTAGAAGCGAATGACTTTCCTATTAAGGCATTGATATAAAAAAAATCATTTGTTTTGATTTTAAATTTTCAATGTACATATTATACGCACATATTATTATAAAGGGTTTTCCAATAAGAACAATATGATTTCAAAATAAAATAAAATTAAAATTATTTCAGATACAATAAAACTTTTTATATTATCTTAAAGTATAGTTGATAACATTTATGTTTTGAATAACACATCGTTAAAATGTCCGCCGCGACTTCGTGTACACGAGCGAATTCGACGAACCCAATTTTCGATGACTTTATACAATAAATCGGGCGTGATCTGACGAATGCAGGGTTCAATGTTTAACCTTAATGCATCAAGTGTTTGTGGTCTGTTTGCATAAACCTTAGATTTCAAATAACCCCAAAAGAAGTAATCTAAAGGAGTTAAATTACAGCTTCTTGGAGGCCACTGAACAGTAGCATTCCTTGAAATTATCCTTTCGTCAAACTTTTCTTGCAATATATCGATAGTTTCATGAGCAGTGTGACATGTGGCACCGTCTTGCTGGAACAACATATCCTCCAAATCAAGTGCATCTATATTTGGCCACAAAAAATTTTTTAACATCTGTCGATATCGTTCACCATTTACTGTAACTGCATCTCCTGCCTCATTTTGGAAAAAAAATTATCCGATGATGCCACCATACCATAAACCACACCATACAGTTACCTTTAGCGGATACAAAGGCTTCTCATGGATCTGTTGTGGATTGTTTTCACACCAAAAACGGCAATTTTGCTTGTTAATGTATCCCCTTAACCAAAAATGAGCTTCATCTGAAAATATATTTTTTTTGGCAAAATTAGGATCCCTTTCAAGTTGTTCTAAGCTCCAAGCAGCAAATTCTCTGCGCCGACGATGGTCCAGTAGCTTAAGTTCTTGTGTCAAAACAATCTTATACGGGTGTAAATTTAAGTCTTCTTTCAAAATACGCCAAGTTGTCGTTTTTTTAATCCTTAACTCTTGAGCACGACGAGGAATTGATAAATTTGGATACACTGCAACACTAGCTCTTACAGCAGCAATATTCTCAACAGTTCTTGCGTTTCGAAGTCTTCTTGGTGTTTTTGCATCGTGAAGAGTAAAATTATTTTCAAATTTCTCAACGATGCGACGAATGGCAAGCAAAGAAGGACAATTATTTACACCAAAGTTTTTGCGAAGTAAGCGATAAGTGTTCACAAAAGATCGTCTATTTTCATAAAATTTTTGGATAATAACCAAACGTTCTTGAAGCGCGTATTTAGCCATAATAAATTGTTATAGTTTACTGACAATAACTGACAACTGGTGACAGGTATGACTTTATTACCATGGTTACCATATCGTTTCAATCAATCGTTCAAATCATATCGTTCTTATTGGAAAACCCTTTATTATAGAAATTGATTTCCCTTTGGCTCCCAAGAGAAGAATACAGAAATTACGAATAAGGTACAAATGTGTTTAAAATTTTAATAAACAGAGCATTTTGTTTAAGGCCATTCATGGGGTAAATTTTTAACCCCACTCTAGACTATGTTTTATTAGAATTGATACGTCGCGGATAAAGTTTATGGTATTAAGAACACCTCAAGAAACTACTAAAATATTGACAGTAAGGCTAGAAAAAACGTCCAACAAATACATTTATTTTTTGTTAAGAGCTACTATCGCCAATATATTATGTGCTTGACAAAATCCTCACGTCATCCACCCAACACACAGACGTCAAGAAGTCAATGTGTGGGCAGGTTAGTTCAGGTTAGTAGGAAGTAGGTCCAACGTTTGTAGTTTCTCCACTTCTGTTAACAAAATCGACTATAGTCTATCTTTAAATGATGCGATGTAATAAATCAGTCAACACCATCTTCTCCATGGACGTGCAAGATTTTTCGGCATGTGTAGATTTAAATGGCGGAAAACATTCAAAAACCGGAGAATCCTGTAAAATTGTTGTATATTAACAGATGTTCCATGTTTCTTAAACCTACTAATGAAAAGAAAATTATTAACTATATCTCCTCCATTAAAAATGACTGTGCCCCTGGCATGGATGGTATATCCACCAAAATAATAAAACGATTTCATACATATTTTTTAAAACCTCTTGTACATATTATTAACGTGATATTTAAGACTAACACCATACCACCATATTTTAAAACATCTGTAGTTACTCCTATATACAGGGTCGGCGATAAAACAAATACAACAAATTATCGTCCAATCAGTCTAATTAACAACAGCAAAATATTGGAGAGGGCCATAAAAGAGCGGGTAAATAATTTCCTTATGTGTAATAATATCTTATCAACAAAGCAGTTTGCTTTTAAAGAAGGTGCTTGCACCAATGATGCAATAATATACAACATGGTGGTTGAGGTAACAGGGAACATGAATACTAATAAGAAAACCTTAGCAATATACTTAGACCTGGCCAAGGCATTTGACACGGTGCCCACACTGCCTTGCTGGATATCCTCTCAGGATATGGGATAAGGTGGCCGGTGTTAGGCCTTTTTGAATCTTATCTCAGTCATCGTAGCCAAATTGTAAAAATTAACAATGTCTTGAGTGATCCAATGATGATAAAAATAAGCATACCACAGGGCGCAGTCCTGGGCCCAATTATTTTCATAATTTACATAAACTCGCTCCTTAAAGAGTGTCATACAGGTGGAACAATTCTCTCCTATGCAGATGACACCGTAGTCATTTTTACGGCTGAAACCTAGAATACCCTACAAGGTATTGCTGAAAGTGGCTTAAAATTATAAAAAAATGGCTCGATTCATTTTAACTTTCTCTAAATATAAAAAAAAAAACCAATACATTGCTTTTTGGCCTACAATAAAAAATCGACCCCACTTTAACAGAATAAGTTTAGATAATAATAATACCATTAATGAAGTAGAAGAAACTAAGTACTTAGGAATTATAATAGACCGGCATTTAAAGTGGGACAGAGAAAAATAAAATTGTAAAAAGTCTCAAGAATTTGATCCATAAATTTTACTTGTTAGGGGAATTCATGAGTGAAAAATTATTAGCTATGATTTACAGATCATTGGTAGAATCTATCATATGCTATGGAATTGTAGTTTGGGGAGGATTATACAGCACAACACTAAAACCGCTAAATACTGTTCAAAATTGTATTCTTAAAGTAATTTATAAAAAATCTAGTCTGTATTACACCGATCTTCTTTACTCTTTTGTTGTGCTGAATGTGAGTCTTATATCCTAAATACGTGTAAGTTTATGAAAAAGCAAGGAAATGTAGATAGGATATCTCACAAATATCAAACAATGGGTAATGTGCATGAAAATCTCAAAAATATGAAAAATAACAAAACATTGAACATGGAGTCAGTTGTCTACATGGGACCCAAACTATTCAATCTATTACCTGCCAAAATACGTAATATAAAAATACCTAAAGTAAAAAATGTGCTGAATATATATCTGACAATTACCATTTGATATTTGGGAGACTGTTTTGAGTTGGTGATTTCTGAATTTGGCTCTTACGAAATTTTAATGGTAATCTTGATATTCAGTGCAATGCAATTGCTATAAAGCTGACAAATTATTGTTAACTGGGCCTTCCAAGGTCCCAGTTTCTGCAAATTTATTTATTATAGGTAATGAAAATCTATGGACCTACTACAATACTAACACTATACAAAAACACATACAGATATTACATATCTAGGTGTTTTTGTCTGCAATAAACTTAATGGAATCATATTCTATACAATTTGTAATTTGTAAATTGTAAATTTATAATAATAACAATATACTGTAATATATGCTGTTAATAAAAAAAAAGAAAAAAATAGGCCTGCATTTTTAAATTTGTGCGCAATTAGCACAAGTATCGACATTAAATTCAAGTTTTGTCCTCAAATATATATTTTAATACTAAATTTTTTATTATTCCGTTTCTACTCTAATCACTTAATTCCTTTTTTGTATCTAATCCTGGTTATCTGTTTGCTTGTTTCTCAGTGAAACTAGTCAAAGTGTGAAGTGTCAGTGTTTTTTTAATTAAATATGGTGAATTTTCAACAATTGCCTAAACGCCCTAGAGTCGGTCCATAAACAGTAAATGAAAAAAAAATTAATTCTTAACTGTTACGATTCTATTAAAAGTAAGAATGCGGATTTGATTGTTGACAATGCAGTGCAATTTATGGCACATATGCTTAACGTTGGGAAAACAACAATATATGAATTTTTAAAACTTAAGCTAGATGACGTTTTAATGCAGAGAATAAGGCGAAAATGTGGTACCAAAGACAATAATGTCTTTGCAGCTTACAAATCAAAAAATATTAAATACAAAGAAAGTTGCAAAGTTAGGTTACTTTTCAATGCAGAGAATAAGGCGAAAAATTCATAGTTTCTTCTTAAAAAAAGAAATTCCCACGCTGGACAAAGTTTTGTCTTTAATCCGAGAAGACCAGGACTACCCATTTATGTGTAGAAATACGCTTTGGAAATTATTAAAAAAAAATGGGGTTTTGGTGGAAAAAACATAATAGGCAATAGCATTTAGTAGACAGAAGCGATATCGTCTGTTGGAGAAGAAATTACTTAAGAATCATCCGAAAAGCCAGAGAAGAAAACAAAAAAATATTTTACCTAGACTGAACATAGCTAAATGAAGGTCACACTGTGACTAAGTTTTGGCAGGATGAAAGTATTAAAAGTTCAAGGTAAGTTTTTTTGGAAGGATTGTCCACAGAATTAAGACCGCCATCTGGAAAAGGACGTCGACTTATCATAACCCATATTGAAAGTTCTAAAGGCTTCGTTAAAGGTGGTCTACTGATGTCCCAATCTAAAAATACAGGAGACTATCACGAAGATATGAATGCCGATGTCTTTGAAGAATGGTTCGAGCAAATGTTGGATCTTATACCAAAAGATGCAATAATTGTATTGTATAATGCAAGGTATCACTCTAGGCTGACGGAGAAATAAATTACCGACAAATGCGTGGCGTAAAAGTGAAATAACAGAATGGCTAAGTTTAACCTCTTCAGACCCACGTTATCATATACGATACTCGCGAAAATTATTTTTTATTTTACACTTTGAGCGCACCGATTCGTTTGGTCCCAGGAGTATCTCCCATGATACCGTCGCAAGACATGCTCAGGAAGTTTTGCGCGCAGTTGCCGGTTGATCCAGCGTTAGCATTTGTTTGTTTACATATGAGTGCATAACGGTAAAACACGTGGTGATCGCTTTTATCATGAACAAACGTAAGTACACAATATTTAAAAACTTATATGGTTTTAAATTGTTGTTATAATGTTATTTAATGTTCGTATGCTGTGTAATTGTAAAAATGTTCACGGAAAAGCTATCAATGTCCAAAAATAGTAGTAGTATCACTAACGATACTTTGGGTCTGCGACAATACATATTTTTTGTAATTCCTAATCTACGGAAAGTGGAATTTTATAGACAGAAATGTTTGTTTCAGGCCCTTTGACGGAAAAGAGCTTAATGACCTTGCTGAGACATTAGATTTAGATCAATCTGATATTGATGATGATCTTCTTGACGGGGATGATGACGTCGAAGAGGAGTTTACTGCCGACCAAAATTTACAGCAAGAAGATATCTTACATTTCGACGATGGTTTTGATTTCGAGGAGGAATGATATGGAATGGGAAGACTTCGAGGAACAGAATATAGAATCTGGCAACAAAAGAAGAAGCGTCCGATCTATTCCTGACAAGAGATACAGGCGTCAGGGAAATACACACTTGGTAGAATTCATGAAAAATAAACAAAAATCACGATCCAAGTGCCATTTATCTACTTGTAATAAGTTAACATTTGCCAGATGTAAATCTTGTGGAGTGTATTTATGCTGTAGCATAGAAAGAAATTGTTTTTTAACTTTTCATACGTAATTTCACATTTTTTAAATTTCGTTTATATTCTTTTATTTGTATGAGTATAGACCCAAAGTATCATATATCATACATGGTTTTTTCCAAAATTAAATAAAAAAATTTTGAAAATGCATTGATGTTTTGCCTTTGTATGTAGAAACAAGCACATAGCCAAAAAATTAACAATTTAATCGATATGAATTGGCCTTGGGTCTGAGGAGGACAAATTGAATTTCGATTAGATTCCTTAAAAAAAGAACTATTGGTACTAGCCAATTTACATAAAAATTCATTTAAAAAATGTGTAGTCGATGAAATGGCAAAGTTACAAGAAATATCTGTGCTCAAACTCCCTCCTTACCACTGCGAATTAAACCCGATCGAACTTATATGGGCACAAATAGAGACGATGTCGCTAGAAAAACCACTACTTATAAAATGGTAGATTTAAAAAGACTCTTTAATAAACCTATGGATAATTGTAATGAATTTGTAATTATATTATGCAAAATAGTACCACCGATTGTTATTTATTCGCTGTGTCTAGGTACACGCTAACGTGCACACAAATTTAAAAATTATGTACACGCGAAACGTCATCAACGTAAGGACGTCACTTTTTAGCGTGTACGAATTGAAGCGACACACAAATCTAAAAATTATGTAGACGCGAAACGTCATCAACGCAACGATGTCATTTTTGAGCGTGCGTTTTATATTTAAATATTGGTTAGGTACACGCTTAGTTTTTTTTGAAATACTGCTAATAAAACGCTAATAACGTGTATATCGAAAAGTAAGTTTTATTTCAAAATAAGAACAAAAAATGAATGTGACAACGTTTGATAGGTGTATGTAAGTGTTTTGTAAGCATGTAAAAAAGAAAATATACAATTTGTAATTTAAAATTTGTTATATCTAGAAACTTATTCTTTATTTCTTCTTTTTTACAATCCTATGACGGTTTGTTCGGCACCTTTGGGTGTTCCTTTTATTTTAATTTTGAGTGGTAATAATATGTCACTTATAACTAAAAAAATGTAAGTATTAGGTATATTAATTTCGGATTATGTACCTGCTAATATCTTACTATTGATTTTTTCCCTGTTTTCCACCTAAGTAAAAGAAATAAAAAAAATGCGATTAAAATTTTAAAAATACAACAAATTTATGGAGATAGAGACTTACTCCTGACATATCATGATTTTTATGTTTTTTCAATAATTGTTTAATTTGGAGAGCATCTCCTGCCTTTGTGGCACGAATCTTAATCTGAGCTGAACAATTATTCATCTTGTGGTTTCTACAACATTCATATAAGTAGTGCATATTTGACCATGTTTTAAAGGCTTTCAATTAATTATAATATTTAATAAATTTAGATGGTATCTAATATACCTACACCAACCTTCTTTTAGGTACGCATGCCTTTTCCACGAGTTCTTACTGCACCGCCATGAATGCAAACGTATTGAGCTTCGTAATATTTAAGATCTTCATTTAATTCCCGCTTTAACATCTTCTGAGCTGCCTCGATCATTCTGCTACCCTTAATTACAAATTTTTTTCTCTTATCTCTTTCATATTTTTTTAAAAATTTTGACAAACTCATTAAAATAATCAAATATTTGGCCACACGCCACATTGTATATCTCATTAACACCAAACACACTAATAAAGTATCAAATTGTACACTAAACTGTAATCAACAAATCACAACAAATAATATGCATAACCTCAAAATTACGGCCAACGTGCACCAAGAAAATATTCAATTCGTACACGCTAAAAAGTGATGTCCTTGCGTTGATGACGTTTCGCGTGTATATAATTTTTAAATTTGCGTGCACGTTAGCGTGTACCTAGACACAGCGTTATTTATTAGTTAATATGATTTTTTAAATATTTAATTTGTTATAAATACTTACGAATATAATATAATAGACTTTTAGGAGAATAGGCATGTTTAAGATTTTTAATTTAAATACTTCCCCAAATACACGCTCCTTGCTAACGGATTTTCCCAATAACAATGGTATATCCTCAAATATAAGAATAGCTTGCGATAGATTCAGGGTAGACCTACGTAAAGAATTTTCATTATTTGGATCCTTTAATGTAAACACAATAGATTTTAAGGGATGGTGTTTGAATTGTTCTTGATACCCCAATAAGCGTTTTGCATATTTAATGAGCATTTTTTATAACTTCGAACCATTTAAAGATAAACTATAGTTGACCGACAAAAAAGTCCAAGCACAACAAAGTTCTCATTACGTCGCAACTTTTCAAGGCCAAAGGCCGCTACCCCTACCCTCGAGGCGCACGTGTACACGCGATTGTGGCTTAACCGAGACATGACGAGCCATATATGACAGTTAATAGTAGCAGTGGTTTCGCTACTAAACCGATGAATTTTCGATTTGGATTCGAACCGATTTTGGAATACATTCCCATCTTTGGGAGAAAATGAGACAAATAAAAGGTTGATCGGATCGCCGATGGATTGGATGTGATTAATCTGCTTCAATATACATTTATTTCCTGGATACACTACTAACATTTTTCGCAGCTTAAGGTTTTGTTAAAGGTTAACCGATATTTATGAGGGATTTATAAGGAAAAATAACTTTTATTATGGGTTTTCCTGTTTTATAACAAAATCATGGGTGCTACAAGTTTTGTGAGGAATCCAATAAATACCATAATACTTTAAGGTTTATAATACTATATCTAAAACGTTTCGGTTACTTCATCTATAAATCCCTTAGTGTTGATTACTACTTAACGTTTTATAAGAAGGTTTTATAGCGTTATGTCATTAAAGCCGGCTACGGACGATGAGCGATAATATAATATATATTATAGCTCGGCAGTGAGCTATAATGTTATATTATATTATTACTGCAGCGGACTAGAATATATATATTTTTTATTTTTCAAAATAGTAGACTGATCCAGTGAACTATATGGTGTAGGTGCGAAAATGGCGAAAGTGAAGTTTAATGACTCGTTATTGCTAGATACCATTGATAGCTCATCAGAAGATGAATCAGATGCTGAAAGCGACAATCTATTACCAATTATGGTTAGTAACCGAAAAGAAACACCAAGATTCTGGTTACCTAACCACATCTTATCAAAACACGTCAAAACATGTAAACAACGCCGGTTTGCTTTCTTGGCCTAATATATCCTAAAAATCGCTCGAAAAGCATATTCGTTCTGACATGAAATATATCGCTTGGTATAGTCGGGATATAGATATATACAGGGTGTTATGGAAATGACTTACTATTTTTTAACCCGTAAATATATAGGTCGAGACGAATTGGGGAAAAATTGCTATAAATGGCGCTTGAAGCTAGAAATTCGAGAAAAATGCCTTCAAAAATTTAGGTCCAAAACACCTACGCGCCAATGACCCAAACAGCTGATTTGGGTAATTGTTTACTTTAGTACAAATGTTGAATTTTTCGCTAAAATTTCGTATATAGGCTAATTAAGGGTAGCTGATCACAATTTTCCTTTTGCGTTTAGGCGGCAAATGCACTGGTTTTGAGAAAAAAAATGTTAAAGTTTTTCTAACTCACCGGTCTGTTATTTTGCATGTAATCCTAAAATGTTGCTATTTTCAATAAAATATTACTTGTCGGAGTCATAGTATACACTTCTGAGTTGAAATAAACGAAATATGCCACAAGGAAACTCTGAAAAACGGGATAACTTGTAAGCGAACAGAAAACTCTACGTTATCTGGAAAAAGATGGGAGACAGCTCACTGACAGCTGGCCAAAAAAGCAGCAAACTGCACGACCCATGTTGTCAGATTGTTAGTGTATTATAAATTGCCTATACTTTCAATTCATTTTTATTAATTGAATGAATCCTATTGGCTCGAGCTAGCATATCATTCTCCTGGATGGAAGCCATTAATAATTACAAGAAAAAGAAGAACAATCTGGCAACGTGAGTGCAATGAATCTGAAAAGAGACGTTTCTATTTTGTCGGCGTATTAACAACGAATTTAATTAAATTTATGCCTTTTCCATTGTTTTTTTGCTAAAATGTTGTTCTTATTTTATGAACAGATAGTTTGGTGAAAGTTTTATCACATATTTTGAAGGGAAAACCATAAAATCTAGGAAATTGAAAGGAAAGTGAAACGCGACACCCAAAGAATACCCTAACCTGTAAGTGAAAAACTTTAACATTTTTTTTTCTCAAAACCAGTGCATTTGCCGTAAAAACGCAAAAGGAAAATTGTGATCAGCTACCCTCAATTAGTCTATATACGAAATTTTAGCACAAAATTCAACATTAATTGCACTAAACTAAACAATTACCATTCCAGCAGTTTGTCTTGTCAAAAACACATGTGTTCAGGGGCATTGAACTATCATGGAAGGCGCACATAGTCCGGTTTTAAGGTATTTTACAAAATTCAAAATACTTCCGATTTTAGAAAAAAAAACTATCAAGTGTAACTCTAGACCACCTCAGGAGTGGCCCCTTAAAATATAATAAGTCATTTCCATAACACCCTGTATATATTATAGCATCAATGCGCGGCGACTTGCACTTCTTAATGCAAAGCGATATTTTTATAATATGTGAGCTATAATATATATTATATTATAGCTCATCGTCCGTAGCCGGCTTTAAGCAATGGCGAGGAATATTGAATGTTAAAAGGAAGCAAGTTGATTTAAAAAAAATTACATGAGAAGTTTAAAGCCGGCTACGGACGATGAGCTATAATATAATATATATGATAGCTCACATATTATAAAAATATCGCTTTACATTAAGAAGTGCAAGTCGCCGCGCATTGATGCTATAATATATATCTATATCCCGACTATACCAAGCGATATATTTCATGTCAGAACGAATATGCTTTCCGAGCGATTTTTAGGATATATATTTCCCCCCTCTTGCGTCGCGCTGCCCGCCAAGAAAGCAAACCGGCGTTGTTTACATATTTTGACGTGTTTTGATAAGTAGATTTTGTAGCTTTGTAAAATTAGTTGCTTATTTCTGTGAAGAATGGAACATTTAATAGAAAGTGTGAGAAAATATCCATGTCTATGGAAAGTGGATACAAATGACTACAAAAACAATGAACTTAAGAAAGCAGCCTGGAGAAATATCATAGTTGAATGTGATATAACAGACGGTATGTTAATTTGTTGAATTCATTTTTATCTAAAATCAGTCTACTATTTTGAAAAATAAAAAATATATATATTCTAGTCCGCTGCAGTAATAATATAATATAATATTATAGCTCACTGCCGAGCTATAATATATATTATATTATCGCTTATCGTCCGTAGCCGGCTTAAAGTCCGCGCTTTACGTGAAACGTCATAAAACCGTCCATGATTTTTTTCTAAAGTTATTATTGCGTCAACAACTTTAGAATATATAGCTCCGCATATCCAAAAATCTGTTCATACATACAAAAGTTATGAACTATTAAAAAAGGATGCAAGTTAATTTAGCCCACAGTAGTGTGGTTGCGCAGATGTCAATTTATACGTTTACGTTTAAGTCGATTGCATCACTTTAAGTGGTGGGGTGGATTGTCATTGAATTTTGTATCATCTGTCTTGATTGTTAACTAAAATATGACAAGCTAAATACGTTAACAGGCGGCTAGAAAATAAACCTTTTAATAAAGATCGATTATCAAATTTTGTAAACATAAGTAAAATAATTTTGATATGACAATGCATTACATTTATAAACAGTGTTGCCAAGTCGAAAAAATGTTGGAAATTACTTTTCAAATTTCAATTTTGCTTGATTTCAGTTGTCCATTTACGTACACGTACATAATATTATTTTAATTATCAGCTGTCGATAGCTTTATAAATAGTCGAACCGAGCCCACCCATAAGAAGTTTATAAATAAGTGTAATATAAAGCAGTATTGCATAATATATTAAAAAATCTTAAAATTGCTAATTATTTTTATTGTTTACTTATGGAAATGCATTAAATCTCATTAATATGTAAAGTATCCCATTTAACATACAGCATTGGCCAATAGTAATTACAATCAGTCTCTTAACGAGAAGAGAGCGTAATATACTTTATAATTTAAATAAGGAGAAAGGGAATGCCTTGTCGCAACATAACACGCCCTGCTTTCCCCTTCCAACATTAATCCCTAGTCATTTAAACCCGACCATTACCGATCAGCCGCGTTGAGGCTGACGTGAAATCCGCGTCCATATAGGCCACTTCCTCTTTACCCCCACAACCCTACAAGCAGGTGTCCCTCTAGGCGCCGTTCTCTCCCCACATCTCTTCAATATCTACATCTATGATATCTTCAAAGTCCCTGATAACATCCTAGCCCTCTATGCAGACGATACCGCCTTCGTCGTAAGGTCACTACGCCTACACATTGTCACGCGCAAGCTGCAAGAAGTAGTCAACGAGCTCTCCAGTTACTGCGCAAACTGGAAGCGGTATCTCCCTCGAGAAAACCCTCTATTGGCGCCTCCGTATCCAGAACACTACCATAAAGGCCAGGCACTTCTACAGCCAACTATATCCACTTCTCAGTCATCCACCTCACCCTCACATACGACTCGGCAGCTTGAGGTTACGTAGCCCCAACCAGCCCTAACCGTCTTCAATCCCTCGAATATCGTTACATCCGAACAGCCATTGACATCCCATAGTTCATCCGTAACGTAGATCTACACTGAGATATCACATACGCCCCTCAACCCAATACCTACACTAACACTACCAAAACCTTCCAACCCCCACTCTTTCCGACTCCATGTGAACAGCGGAGTATCGATGTTAATGGTAAGAGGCAGGCAAGCCTAGGAGGAGTAAGCGGAGATTAGAGCTCGATATAGCTCTGGCCACGGATAACTACTTGAAGGTGGGCTCACCACATCGCGTATCAGTCGCGGATGAGCGGTATATAACTGACATATTATTACGTTCTCGTTCCTTCTCGTTAAGCACCTGATTATGGGAAACATAATACCAAACCTGTAGATTGGCCCCTAGTCTAGTGCTTTGTTATTGTAGCGGGCTGTCTATACATTTATCGACAAGACTCTAAATAAGGGCTACAGTATTAGTATATTGTGCGGGGCACAGATGTGGCTGTTTCTCGAATATTTAATTATTTTATGTCACTATCAGGGGATATAGGAGTTTATAAGTAAAAACTGTAAAGTATATGACATAAATAGACTACTTGACAGCAACATTGTGCAAACTGTCAAATCTTGTAAATAAAAGCAGCACTGAACCAAATTTCATAAAAAAAAAAAATTGGAAAAGCTTTTTGGGCCACTAGACTAGAAGACATAGAAAAGAAAACCCACCCAATATAAGGGTAGCTAATGTCATTATTTCATATAAAAATATCATTAAATATTATCTGGCCATCATTTTTAATAAAAATCTAAAATGTGACAACCAAATAGAGATATGTTAAATAAAGCCCGCGAAGCGCTGAACATCCTTCAAATTATTGCCAGATCGACAAGAAATTTAAATAAACTATATAATTTAAATGTATGTGCTACTGGCAGAAACCAATGTTAACTGCAGCAATGATTATCTTTATTTACAAAGAGAATGATGGTGGAGGCTAGGCAAAACTATATTGACATAAAACTACTGGATGCCAGGACACTCACTCCGAGATCCCTGGAAATGAGTTGCTGATGGCTAAAATTGGACGAGAGTTGAACGTGCCATTGGATATGAAGCTGATTGACTTGGACATTCTGGTGGTCATCAATATGAATATAAGAGAAAAATCGGAGATAAATGGAAAGAAAATATAAAACCTGAAGGAACATAGTACTACAGAATAGTAGGGGACTTTCCCATCGCATTACAAACAATAGTGTATCAACAGAAGGCAACTAACAATAATTATTCGTAGGAGAACAGGACGATGTCATAAAAACACTTACACAGGAACTAAGCTAAAATCATAACAGATTCTTCTCTAGATTATCATCAAGACACTGACGCACAACATTTTGAAGATTGGTTTGAACATCGACTTTTTAAGAATATATCCAAACATAGCGTTATTGTAATGGGCAATGCTAGTTATCATTGTCGTCAAGTAAAAATCTTTCCTAGTTCTAACAGTACAAAAGCAGCAATTCAAAACTTTATGATAAATAGTAACATATATTTTGAAGAAACTTAATAAAGAATACTTGTGTGATAAACTTGTAACAGAAAATGTGCATACAGTATTGCGTCTTTCCCCCTACTGTTGTGTATTTCATCGGATCGAACTAATATGACTCCAAGTGAAACTAAATATTAGAAGGAATAATACTTCTCCTATATTAACTACATCTGTAGTAGAATTGATAAAAAATATAGTAAGTACCATTTTTGCAGACAGTTGGAAAAACTGTATGCAACATTAATATAAGGTGGAAAATTTTTTTATGTTGTATGTATGAGTACTAATGTTCAACCCTTAATAATAATTTTTGATTAAAATAGTGGTAGTAGTGCAGAACTAGTAAAAGTAAAGTAAAATTAAGTTGTAAAAATTGATTGATTATTGTGAAACTTTTCGGTGTACACACATTGAACTGTATTTAACTTAAACTTAATTTTTATTAAAACGAATACATCTGTGTTTCAGTACTTCATTATTTTTTATTATACTTAATTTGTCTCAAAATATGATTATTATATTAATTAATCTAATTTAAAACTGATTTATGGTCATTACAACATTTTAAATGAAAGTATGAAAATACTTCTAGGTGACTCGATTGTTTTGTCACACTTTCGCGGATGCAGTCTATGGGCCATATCTGGTGGGTGCAGATGTGTACCGTATCCAGCTTATCCAAAACTGTTGCGTCCGTCTGATTGGAGGTAAAAGAGGATGAGGATGAGAGCGTGGTGTTTCTGCTAAGTTGGGAAATATTGAATGGCTGAGAATGGATGAAAGGCGAACTTTGCATGCACTTGTTCTTTATAACAATATTATTTTGAAACGATGCCGTCAGAATTTATATCCGAAAATCAAATTCCGCGATGATGAACATAATCTGGATATTCGACAGAAATCTACAATTACTAAA
Organism: Polydrusus tereticollis; assembly: GCA_963920685.1. Taxonomy (NCBI): domain Eukaryota; kingdom Metazoa; phylum Arthropoda; class Insecta; order Coleoptera; family Curculionidae; genus Polydrusus; species Polydrusus tereticollis. Next base: position 140,240,403 of record OY987328.1, read on the forward strand.
CCTCTGCAATAGTACACAACATATTTTGAAAGATCCTTCAGTTTTAATGTAGCCAAACTTTACAATAATGTTCCTGCCAGAATGAAATTTTCTACTGGTATCAAATTTAACCTGTCGGTAAAAAAAATAATACAAACTTTTGTATTACAGTTCTTATTCAATTTACTCTGTGTTAAGGAAACGTGTATCAATACGTTAAAGATAATAGGTTGTTAAATGATGTGCGTGCGATTTCAATCTCTGCTATTTTTATTATTAAATTAACGCAGTTATTGGCATTCAGTTACGTAGCTAGTCAAAAACGCATCGCGACGGTACTTGTAAAACGTCATTGGGACCCGAGCTTCCTATTAGACGAAAATAGGTTGGGTCGCATTGCGCACCGGTTGATGGAGACAAGAAGCACGGCGCAAGGGTCAAGCCAGCGGTCTTCCTAGATGGCCGGTGAAGCAAGGGCTTTCACGTGGGCTCCACGAGTTTAAAGCCTTTTTGGGCAATTAAGTAGTGCATTTCAGGATGGCTTCGTGAAGCAAGTGCTTTTACGTACGCTTCACTATGGAATTAGCCCAGTGCGCCATCACTCTGAATTATACGCAAATCAGGTTAATAATATTTTGAATAAAGTTAATTATTTCTAATAATGTTAAGTACTTAGTACTTATTACATAAACATTACTTACTATAGTAAATATTCTAACTTTACTTTGGATTTATAGAGTTTAAATTTCTGTTATTTGGTTAATTAGTTAGAGTGATTATTAATTACCTACTATTTAGGTACGAATAAATATATCATAGTGATTGAGTGAGGAAACTTTGCTTCACCCTCGCCATTTGTAATCTAATCATTACAATAAAGTAATTTATTATTATTATTATTATTGTTTTATCTTTACTTTCATTTAGTTTAAAATGTCTCTTTAATTGAAAATAAAAGTAAATTAATATGTAGATAGCTATATTTTCAAGACGACCAGGCACCCATTTATTGCGGTTTGAGTGTTGGGACCTATACAATGGAGTTTAATCAGGTAGTTGATTTATTGCTGTAAAGGTTACCGATTTAATGTAAGCTTTACTATACCATTTGGCTCTTATGTGTCTGTGGAGACGACACTTCGGGGGTGTGTAAAGCCCCTTTGCGTCGCGCGAAAGCGCCAAGCGCTACTTGTCTTTAGTAACACCCTCAAAACGCATATCATTATTAAAAAAAGGGTAACTTTTGTGGTAATATTTGGGAGTTACAAACTCGTAATCCTGTGAATCTTGAAGTTGGCATATCATCTCCCTAGATGAAAGTTATTGACAAGAAGAAGAAGAAGAAGAATTTAAAACTAGTTATTTTTAATAACACCGAACAACTACGTATTCAAATCGATACCGGTCGATATTTCCAAGAAAGAAATTAAAAGTTAGTTGACTTCCTATGTTTTGCAGGTATAGAGTCCGTACCGACCAAAACAGAGCGTGACGTAATGTTTGTTTAAAATTATAAATCACGTCAAAAACTATCAATTTCAAGGATCTCCGAGTATTTTAAATGCAAGGTCAATCCGCCAAAGATTGGCTGGCTGCTATTAAATTAGTAATGGAAAAATTGATTTTGTAAATCGATGAATCGTTCGGTTTATTACTAATTGTATCGAAGAGTATGGCTACAAAGTAGTAGTAAGTCTGTTATTATCTTGGTTGGAGTTAATATTTCATCGATATCTTAATACAAAGTACATTTTTAGAAAAACGATAATGATTAGTCGATACATTTTGCCATTCCCAATAAATATCCTAGCGATGTAGCGATTCTAGCCGACGCCGAGGTTTTATAAGAATTTTATGGAAATATAATATTTATAGTCGGCAATTTTGGTTTTGATTCTTTTAAACTCTAATATATTATTTCACATAAGAAAATTAGTCTTCTTACTATGTTCATGGGCATTATATTACAAAATGGATGGATGAAATACAGTGATTTTGTTCAATATTAGTGTTTTAACCACTGAACTCCCACCAGTAGAAAAACAATGCTAATCGCCCAGCGATCTAAAAATAACACCGGCATGCATCGTTTCGCGGAAGCGTATTTCATGCGCCGTACGTCGGGTTTCTACGATTCGATATTATTTGACGTTCATGTCGTCCCTTTATTATTTATTAACACAGTGTTTGGCGTGGGTTTTGTGACATTTGCGCCCGTTATTTTCAGTGATTCTTAGTTTTTTATTGTACTTTGTGGAACTTTTGTTAAAAACTTATTACTAATTTAGACTTTTATGAATAGTTTAGGTTTATTTAGGTTATAGTGCAGTGTCCTTTAATGTAAAGTGTAAAGAGAAACAGGTGTGCTTTGAAATAATTGTTTGCCAACGACCCAAATTTAGTTCTTCAGTACCTAGCTATAGTCGGCTTCCACTTAACTAGGCGTGTTATGAATTTATCATAGAGAAACTATCTTTATAATGCCGTTTTAACCTTGGTTTGTGCAAGACAACACTATACCGGGTGTTGCATCGTCGAGCGGGACATAGGAAATCCCATGTAATTTTAAATGGGGTCAATTATTGGCTTCCCCAATTATTTTAGAGAAAAATTCTATTTAGGTTTATTAAAGAGCACTAAAACCCACATTCAAAAGAATAACTTTAGATATTTTTGATGAGCCCGTTTACGGGTTATCGCCGATTTCTTTTTAACTATTTCTCCTTTTTATGGCCCCGTATTTGCGGGCACCAGTCAAGGTAAAAGATGACTGTCAAATAAAGTTGTAATTTTGAAATGTGTGCTTTATTGTTATAAAAACTCGTACATCGAAAATATTAAAGGTGTATTTATGAGTACAAATTAATCTGAATCAAACTAAAATAAAGTATCCAATTACAAGGTTAATTATGACATTTTACATGTTTCAATATTTTACTAATTAATAGGTAATTAATAATCCTTGCATCTCTTCTTTGTTCCTGCTTTTCTTCACATCTGCAGTTATTTATTACAGTGCCTTTTGTCTCAAATTTCTTGATAGTCCTTTCGACTGTAAATTTTGCAGGTATCGGTCTATTCGGATACAGAGCAGCAAACATGTCTGACACATTTTGATAACTATTTCCTTGATAATACCATTTAATCATCAATATTTTTTCTTCAGAGGTGTAATTCATGGCTAATATTTTCGATGTACGAGTTTTTATAACAATAAAGCACACATTTCAAAATGACAACTTTATTTGACAGTCATTTTTTACCTTGACTGGTGCCCGCAAATACGGGGCCATAAAAAGGAGAAATAGTTAAAAAGAAATCGGCGATAACCCGTAAACGGGCTCATCAAAAATATCTAAAGTTATTCTTTTGAATGTGGGTTTTAGTGCTCTTTAATAAACCTAAATAGAATTTTTCTCTAAAATAATTAGGGAAGCCAATAATTGACCCCATTTAAAATTACATGGGATTTCCTATGTCCCGCTCGACGATGCAACACCCGGTATAGTGTTGTCTTGCACAAACCAAGGTTAAAACGGCATTATAAAGATATCCGTAATATAAACGCGATCAACTTATTGGTTATATGAATCGGAGAAAGAAGCACATATAATGTTCAGTAATTATCAAATTGTGTTTGTGTTGAAGAACACTCCCGTATTACATAATGTCGTGAATAAGCTCCCTAGTTTTGACAAATGTGTCATTTATTAAAAATATTGTGACATAAAATGACGAATATAAATCGGTTTGCAGGTTTTTTGCATCCCCAGGCGTAGTATACCAATGAAGAAAACGCAACGACGAGCAAGGAAAACGAAGAGTGAAACTTTACAAGAAGGTAAAAGAATGGATATAAGGAATATATTCATCACAAGTTGATATAACGCTGTCAGTTCTAAAAGATGCTTTGAAGAAACGAGGTGTTTTAGAAATAGGTCTCAGGTCATTGTCAGCGCTAATAAAAAAGTCGGGATTTCGGTATAGAAAGGACTGCAACAGGAGATATTTGTGCGAACTATCAAGAATTGCAAACGAACGAGTCAAATTTTTGAAAAAATATGTTAAAAATTATCAATCAAAGTTTAGAAAAGTAGTTTTTTTAGATGAAACTTGGGTATTTTCAAATGGAAGTGATTCTAAATCATGGCAAGACGACTCAGTGAAATCAGTAAAATGAGAATCCATCACCTGATTTATTAAAATCTGAACTGATAATGAAAGCGAAAACTATTAAAAAACAAAAAATATATGTCGTTGATGAAATTTTGCGAGAACACGGTCATAAGGTTTTGCGGTTACCACCAATTTATTGTCATAGAGCTAGTTTGGGCAGGCGCAAAATCGTTCTATAAAAAAAATGTTGGTACCTAATGGTCTAAGTTCAGATAAGGCAGAAGAGGTTTGGAAAAACTCCCTAGCACACATTACGGGGACTACTGGAGGAAAGCTGTATATAGAACATACAGAAAAATTATCCTGGACTGGTGGAACAGAGAAAAAGTATTGGATGTTCAAGTGGAACCACTTATTATTTCAAATACAGAAGATCGTGATAGTACTACTGGAGATGAGTTTGACCAATAAGAATTTAAAGAGTTTTAAAGCTGTGTTTATTTTCTATTTTTTTTTATTTTTCAACCTTTAATTTACATTCTGTAATAATAGTTTAATTCGAGAAATGCCCCACATAAATTACTGGTCCATGGTGGCCTTAAAGTTAGTTTAGGTACTTTTTATATTTTATCTTGACCAGACTTGCAATTTTATTTTGCCTTTTCTTCATTGGTATACTTCTACTACTTTCATGAACAATCCTCTGTATAAGTTTTAAAGTCAGTTTAAGAACTCAATATCATATTGAACAACCAATAGCAATGATCCAATCTTCTATCATAATCTTGCGGGGTCAAAGCCTGGTGGAGCACAATATGGTAGGGATGTAGCCTAAAGAAAAACAGAATACTTATTACATTGACTTGAAAACTGTTAAGAGAAATATTGGCATTATTCTAAACTAATTAAGATTTATAACATAGATATAATTACTTACCTTTCTTCTAATAAAATCCTATGCACAGTAGAGCGAGTAACGCCCAAGTCTCTAACAATTAATCTAATACTAATTTGTGGATTAAATTCCACATATTCCAAAACATTTACAATGTTTTCCTCGGTTCGACCTCGGCGGCGGCTGCGATATACAGGGCGACGAATACTTCCAGTAGTACGAAAACGGCTAGCTAAACGATTAAACATTCTACTGTCGTATCGGCGCCTTTGAGGGTATCGTACTGCGTAAACCCGTTCAGCAATTGTTGCATTTCCCAAACATTCAAAATACACCGCAATGATGTCAACCGCTTCTTTAAGTAACAGAGGCATATTGAAAATCAAATACGACACAACACTGTTGGCACGACAAAAAATTTGAAGTAATAATGAAAGGTGACTGACTAGTAATCCGCATGGTGTGCCTCAAGGCTCAGTATTGGGGCCCCTTCTATTCCTTCTATACATAAATGATTTAACTAGCATTGATGTCACTGGTCATTTCACTCTGTTTGCGGATGACACCACAATTCTTTGGCTGGATCGCAACACCCAAGATTTAACAGCTAGAGTTTCTAGTGATATTGGTAGGATTAAGCAGTGGTGTGATGCCAACTACCTGACTTTGAATATTAATAAAACAAACGTACTAACATTTAAATGTACTATGGACGAATTAAGATTAGACAATAATGTCATAGAGAGTAAAACTTTTGCGAAGTTTCTTGGTATAAGGATTGACTCAAAACTTAGATTTTCAGAACATATCACTGCTCTCAATAAAAAGCTGGCTTCAGCGTGTTATGCTGTCAGATTGATAAGTCACAACTTGGGGCATGATATGGCAAGATCAGTCTATTATTCTCTTATAGAGTCAAACCTGAGATATGGGGTGGCATTTTGGGGTTTCAGTACTCAGCAATTACTACAATCGGTATTTATACTGCAAAAACGGGCTTTAAGATGCCTGTGTAAATTGAAGCCAAGTGAACATTGCAGGCCATTTTTTCTTCGTGAGGGTATAATAACATTTTGTTGTGTTTTTATCTTGGAAACAGTCTCTCTGCTTCATAGGAAATATGGGAATGTACAGAATCTCAATGGGAGTAACACAAGAAATAGGGATAAACTAAGACTACCAACACCAAAGAGTGCTCTTACCAAGAACTCACTGATATATGAATGCCTTAAGATCTATGATCACTTGCCGAGCGAGTATAGAAATATTGTGGGTGATAAACACTTTAACCGCGCGGTTAAAGTACTTTTGCAGGGCAAGGCCTATTATACCTTGGAGGAATATTATAGTGACTTATTGTAAACTGCGAAGATAATTATTCTAAGTGTGTTTGAATTTTATACTTTTTCTGTGTTTTTATGTCCATTATATATTTTAAAATAATTGATTTTCCTGTGTTGTATGACTTTTTTACATTGTGTACATTTAGTATTTTTTTTTTATTTTTTTTCTTTTTCCTATTTTGTGTTATGGTTGACTATGCTTGGTGGTCTAATAATAATATATATTTTTTTTTGTTTTCTATTTTGACTTGTTAGCTCTTTTGCAACTATGTATTTCCTAATTTTAGATATATATATGTATAAATTTTGTTTTTATAAATGTTGACTTTGTCAATGAGATTTTTTAATCTTTGGATAATAAAGCATATTTGATTTGATTGATTGACACTCGTGCACAGTGTCAATTCATATTTTGTTTTTCCAAGGCCAATTTGACTCTTAAAAAAACCTTTACAATGGCATCTTGAAAGTAAAATCATAATGTTCCGTAATTATGATTATTGTTGTTAATATCTCCGGATTGAAAATAGATATTAACTTGCGGTTTTCGCTGACTCCTTAGACTTTTAATCATCCTTGTAGTCATAGTGTTCATTATGGAAAAAATGCGCAATGTTTGTGAAGTTGTAAGACAGCGCCCCCTAGCGCCTAGTGTAAAACACATATAGCCGTAGCTCATAAGATAGTATATAGAGTGAGAAAAGCCCTTTTTAACCAAATTAAGTTTACTAAATTATGTTAGGCCAGACCGGAGTTATCAGCATTTATTACAAATAATGTTTAACCTTTCCCCACCACTTTATTCGAAAAGTGACGAACACGTTCTATAGGTGAATTTTATTAATAAGTCTTCGAAATATACAAAAATGTTATTTTCGGGATACCTTAACTAGGCGATTTTTGAGGAAACTTTGTGATTCATATTTACCGTTACTGTTGCGCCCTCTAGCGCCAGTCTAAGAAACTTGAAAATAATTTCCAGCAATTTTTCATGACCACTTTACCTAATATATTTTTTTTCCGCAAGCCATACGACTAACACTTTCTGAGATACGGCCGACAGCCATTTTTAGTGGGACACCCGGTAGATATTCAGGGTATGGGTAGGGGTTTTTTTTAAGAGATCTGCAGCTAGCCTAATGTTAGGTTAGTTTAGGTTCAATTAAGCAGATTCTTTGTTTCTCTCTTTGTTAGAACTATTAAAAATAGTCCAGGTAGCCCCAGTGAATTCTATAAATAACGAAAAACAATAATATTGCAATCAAGATTTGCTTTATTTTCTATTATTCAGTTGTAACAGTACTTCTTAATTTTTTTAATGTTGTGACATTGACTTTTAACCATTTATTATAATAAAATTTATAAGTAAGGAAGATTTTTTTGATGGCGACTGTGTTGCATGCGACAAGCGTGGTTAATTAATATTTATGCAAACCCGACTTTAACTATTATATTATATACAATTAGTTTTGTATAAAATTGCTTGGAAAAAACATGCAATGGTGTTGACATACGAAGGACTTCTAGAGATCTGTATAAGGAATAAACGCACCTACAATACCTTAAAATGTAAAAACAGAGCTTACAAGAGCAGCACAAAAAATACGCCTATATTAAACAATTTTTGTTCATGCTAATACGAACAGCCTAAATATAGCATAATTAACCTATACGATGATTACTTAGGAACCTGCTTGCCATGACAAAAATAACTATGATGATTATTTTCCATGGTAACGATTGCCATTGATTTCGTAATCATGCTACTACATTGGCATCAAACAAATAATACTTCTCACAGCTGATAAAGAATATAAGTATATTATTTAAATACCCCTTGTATTATATTTTATCGATCAAAAACAAATCCGTTATTACGTAATTAGCATAATAAAGTTACTTAATTATTACAGCATATCGCTATTGCAGTTATGCAAAATGAGATAACAGTTAGTTTTTTATGTCTTGGTCTCAATGTCATACAGACCCCGTGTTTGTTGTACCTATACAGTACAGTGGATAGAGGTACTAAAGCTCGATATCAAAATACTGCTAGACTGGGAGCTAAATAAGGTACACTATTCATTTATTGGCAGTCTATACTGAATGCTGACAGGGGCTGTACAAATAATTATTTCTGAAAAACGCGTCTTCGACATTATTTCAATTCAAATTACTAGATTAAACCGTATCCAAGAAAAAAGGATCAGCGAAACTTCATAATAGGTTGCTAACTTCTTAATCCCTTGGACTATATTATTTAGTACATGGGCTTGTTGCCAAGGAACCGTAACAAGGTACTGCTGACGGAACTAAGAAATGTTTTGGGTGGGATACCTTATCATATTATTAATTATATCAGACTTAATACAAGTATGACTTTGAAAATTAATATTGCATTATGCAATTGTAGGTACATGCATAAACAAACCAATTTACTAACTATAAATGGGTACAGGGTGAATAAGGTAATTCAAGACAGTAGCTCACGAGTCACGATTAAAATTTGAGAAAGTTTCCTCTTTTAAAAGTCAAGAATATAATCAGTTGTAATTAAGTAATGTTAGAGTTAAATATTATGTTAAATACTAAAATAATCACAATTTCCTTTTTCGAACCAAACTTGTTCCTAACAACGTTTAATGTAATAATTAATAGAGTTGAAGATTTGATGCGTGTTTTTCAATAAATTAGGGCTTTTTCAACTAACATTATCACTTTAGCGTTGTATAAGAAACATGATGGCTTGTCAGGTGACTTAGTATTTTTACTTGAAGATTTAAGTCCTGCGAGCCAAGCGACTCCAGTAGTATATACCGTGTGACTCAAATTGGGCCTACATATATGGGGATCTTGAAAACTATTCAAGATAGAGAAATGGCTAAATGAAAAAAATTTTGGACGAACGTATTTGCAACGTAATGGCGCTTAGTACGCGTATTTACCTTTTTTCTTTTTTGAGATATTTAAAAAAAAATCAAAAAGTTGCATTTTCAAAAATATGTTGTAGCTTTTTTATTTGTCTCTATTTTGGCAATCTGTAAAAATATTTTTAAAGCAACTTTAAGTAGATTGCAGTTCTGTAATTGGATTTTATACCATCATCAGGTTCATTTTTTCTTATAGACGCCATATTGTATTTTGTACGTAGAAGATAACTATTGATGTCAGCTTAAAAACAATATATTACTTATTGGTATATAAATGAAATTAACTTGAAAAAACAAGAAAATTAATTTTCGCAACACGTCAAATTTGTCAATAGCGCTAGAACTCCCCAAACTTAATACCAATTAAAAGAGTTAGTTTTAGAAGCTTTTTAAAAATTTATAATAGTCCATATTTATTCCTTTTAAAAAGGGACAATTTTAACATTTTTTGTAAAATTAATTATTTTTGGTTAAGAAGGCTATGCCTTGGTTAACTACGGATAGCCACGACAGAAACCCAAATTCTGTAAATGCGCCATTACAGAGATTGTTGTCAAATATTACTGGCCATTCTGGATCTCTCTCTCTTGCAAGTCAGGCATTGCCTTTAACTTCTATTATTCATTGGAACCTTTGTTGGCCAAACTTCAAATAAGAAAATGGAGTTAAGCGAAGCCCTAAATCGATTAAAAATATTAGTGGTATTTGTTTAATTACGTAAGTTTATTTTTTATTTCTGTAAAAAATCATTATTGTTATCTATTATTAGCTTTTTGTTATACCGGGTGTTGCATCGTCGAGCGGGACATAGGAAATCCCATGTAATTTTAAATGGGGTCAATTATTGGCTTCCCTAATTATTTTAGAGAAAAATTCTATTTAGGTTTATTAAAGAGCACTAAAACCCACATTCAAAAGAATAAATTTAGATATTTTTGATGAGCCCGTTTACGGGTTATCGCCGATTTCTTTTTAACTATTTCTCCTTTTTGTGGCCCCGTATTTGCGGGCACCAGTCGAGGTAAAAGATGACTGTCAAATAAAGTTGTCATTTTGAAATGTGTGCTTTATTGTTATAAAAACTCGTACATCGAAAATATTAAAGGTGTATTTATGAGAACAAATTAATCTGAATAAAACTAAAATAAAGTATCCAATTACAAGGTTAATTATGACATTTTACATGTTTCAATATTTTACTAATTAATAGGTAATTAATAATTCTTGCATCTCTTCTTTGTTCCTGCCTTTCTTCACAGCTGCAGTTATTTATTACAGTGCCTTTTGTCTCAAATTTCTTGATAGTCCTTTCGACTGTAGATTTTGCAGGTATCGGTCTATTCGGATACAGAGCAGCAAACATGTCTGACACATTTTGATAACTATTTCCTTGATAATACCATTTAATCATCAATATTTTTTCTTCAGAAGTGTAATTCATGGCTAATATTTTCGATGTACGAGTTTTTATAACAATAAAGCACACATTTCAAAATGACAACTTTATTTGACAGTCATCTTTTACCTTGACTGGTGCCCGCAAATACGGGGCCATAAAAAGGAGAAATAGTTAAAAATAAATCGGCGATAACCCGTAAACGGGCTCATCAAAAATATCTAAAGTTATTCTTTTGAATGTGGGTTTTAGTGCTCTTTAATAAACCTAAATAGAATTTTTCTCTAAAATAATTAGGGAAGCCAATAATTGACCCCATTTAAAATTACATGGGATTTCCTATGTCCCGCTCGACGATGCAACACCCGGTATATTTAAATTTTTCGATATAAATACACCCAGAAAGACAACAACCTGATAAAATTCCAAGCCAGTCTCATTGAGCACGGATCTTTTAAAAAACCAAAGCCTAATTTTTATAACAAGGACAGCACGGAAGAAGAAGAAATAAATGTTTTGGCCTCTGTCACGGTATATCACGCAGAAAAGTGTATGATGAAGTTGGGATTAAAAAATCAAGAAAAATATAAATTTAAACCATACAAATACCATCTCGTCCAACATTTGCATCCCGGTGACGCAGAACGCAGGATAATCTTTTGCAAAGGGCTAGTATGGTCCGACGGGGCTTATTTTACGAGTTCTGGTATGTTAAACCGAAACAATTGAAGGAACTGGTCCCAAGACAACCAACACGTAATATTTCCACTAGAACGTCAAGGTCGGTTTGGATTTAGCGTGTCATGCTTTATTTTTGGCACTTGGATTAAGTATTTTATAGATATTATGCGAGATGCACTAATGGAAATATTATAGGATGTTCCTTCGGCCGATTTAAATAATATTATTACCAGCAAGATGGCGCTCCGAGTCACAATTCTCATATAGTGAGAGAATATTTAAAAACCACATTTTACGATAATTGGATTGGTACCAATAGACCTGTCAGGTGGCCTCCAAGATCACCTGATCCTTCTGTGTTGGATTTTTTCTATGGGGATATATAGAAAATCAGTTATATTATAAGAGACAATACCACAATATTAATTAAACTTCAAGAAGCTACCCATCAAACCTTTAGGCTTTTGCAGGAAAGATCAATTATTTTATTAAATGCATTGCGAAGAATCGAAACGGTGTATCGAGAGTGTTTAGAACCCAACGGAGCCCAATTTTATTGGAGCAATTTTTGTAATTTAGTAAAATAATACCGGGTGAGCCAGTGAAAACTTACAATGGCTATAATTTTTGAACCAAAAGAGATATCAAAAAAATTAAAAATTCCGTTTCTATAAAATCAAGAGGGAATATATATGACGTATTTTTTAAACCACCCCGACCTACCCCTTAGGCGCCACCCTTACTCACTTCAAAATCTTAAATGGCAACACCCCACCTGTGGCACCTTTTTGGAAAGCTCATAAGAAATGATAAAAAAGATGATCATAAAATTTTTAGGGTGAAATTGAAAAACACCGTTCACAGAGGTGGACATAAATTGAACAAAGAAAAGGGATTTTTTCAGCATAAGTTACAAATAGGGACCCAGCTAAAATCAAATGAGGTATTTTTCAAACCACCCCGACCCACCCCAACTTACTTCAAAATCTAAGATAGCGATACCCCACTTGTGGAAAGCATATAAAAAATGCTAAACGATGGTTATAAAGATTTTAACCTAACCTATTTTATAAGAAATCGTATTACCTACCTATCTACTTTTCTAAAAACTTTTTTCTAAAAAAATGAAGGCAAGTAGTGATAAGATATGTAGGTTAGACAATTTGAAAAAAAGGAACCAAATTAAAAATGATCTAGATAATTTATTTTAACAATTGCTCAAAATGACAGCCGTTTTGTTCCATACAAAAATACAAACGATATTCAAATTCTTCTCTCACTTTTTGGAAAATCTCTCTCGGAATATTTCGACATGCTTCAATTATCCTCTGCCGCAATTCTTGCAACGAAGCTAGTTTTGTCTTGTAGACTATGGATTTAATGTAACCCCAAAAGAAGAAGTCTAAAGGAGTGAGGTCAGGTGACCTTGGCGGCCACTCGATTGGACCCTTTCTGCCAATCCATTGCCTTGGATAAAATCTATCTAACCACCGCCTTGTGACAATAGCATAATGCGGAGGGGCTCCATCTTGCTGAAAGTATATGAGGTCTTCATTAAGATTCAAATTTCCTTCCAAATCTCTTTGATTTTCAACCTCATTTACAATGGCTGGCTCTATCAAATTGTTCAGCATGTCCACATAAACAGCACCCGTCAAATTTCCGTCGATGAAAAATGAACCTATTATTTTATCGCCCAGTATTCCGCACCAAACATTGAGCTTTTGGGGATTTTCGGTGTGTCCTTCAACAACAATATGCGGATTCTCATCGCTCCAGTATCTACAGTTCTGCTTGCTCACATTTCCATTTAGAAGAAATGAGCTTTCATCACTAAAACAAATATTTTTAGTGAGTGAAGGTTCCCTTCGAATTTCCTCCGTCATTAGTTCGCAGAACTGGATCCTTCTATCTGGATCATCGTCGCCAAGTTCCTGCAGAATCTTCATTTTGTAGGGGTGGAATTTTTGCATTTTCAATACTCTTCTGACAGATGTTCTGGCTATGCCTGTTATTGATGCCAACTGGCGCGTTGATGCTTCTGGATTGACCGACACCTGACCAATAACTTCCATCTGCATTCCTTCATTCAGTACCCTAGGCCCTTCCCTTTTTTTATTTTTGACCGATCCCGTTTGTTGAAACTTTTCAATCAAATCCCTAACATAAGCGTGACTAACGTTTTTGTCCGGTTTTCTCTCATTAAAAGCACGGGCTGTTCTCAAATAGCACATACCTTCAGCGCCATAAAGAAAAACTATTTGAATTCTTTCTTCAACACTATAAACCATTTTTCCAAGTTTTAAATAATTAAATCAAATAAAGGTATAATTTATATCGTCACCATATTTGCAAACGACTGAAAATTGATAAGTAAGTGAAGGAAAGTAAAAAAAAAATGTAGATGATAAGGAAGAATCTGCGTTATCGCAAAATTAGGCTGAACGATATTTAGTAGTAAAACATCTTTTTGTTGCTTTTTTTTATTATCTAGATTTCTTTTAGCTTCGCATTTTAGGCGTTTAAATGTGCGGCATTGATCTTTTACATACACAGGTAGGATATTCAGTGGGTACCGATTTGTAGTACATGAATACAAAAACTATTCATTTTATTGATTTTGAATTTTTTTTTTAATTTTAGGTCAATTTTTTTATTTTATCGTGAAGTTCTCATGACGGTCGTTTAGCATTTTTTATACGCTTTCCATAGAGTGGGGTATAGCTATCTTAGATTTTGAAGTGAGTGGGGGTGGCGCCTAGGGGTGGGTCTGGGTGGTTTGAAAAATACCTCATTTGAATTTAGCTGGGTCGCTATTTGTAACTTATGCTGAAAAATCCCTTTTTTTTGTTCAATTTATGTCCACCTGTGTGAAGGGTGTTTTTCAATTTCACCCTAAAAATTTTATGACCATCTTTTAGCATTTCTCATGAGCTTTCCAAAAAGGTGCCACAGGTGGGGTGTTGCCATTTAAGATTTTGAAGTGAGTAAGGGTGGCGCATAAGGGGTAGGTCGGGGTGGTTTGAAACGGTATTTTTTATTTTTTTGATATCTTTTGGTTCAAAAATTATAGCCATTGTAAGTTTTTAGTGGCCCACCCGGTATATTGGTATTACTGTTGGTTTAAAATTATGTAACAATATAAAGTTGTATAATAAAAATAATGTTGTTAATTTTGTTTCTAATTTGCGGGCATAGTCTTCTATACGAAAACTGATTAATTTTACAAAAAATGTTAAAGTTATGCCTTTTTAAAAGAAATAAACATGGATTATTATATATTTTTGAAAAGCTCTTAAAAAGAGGGATAAAACAAAGAAATAATGTATAGGCTGTCCCATTTAAAAAAACACAGGTTTGGGTCATAACTCAAACACTAAACCTTTTAGAAAAAAACTAACTACGCCACTTAATTCTACATAAAACCTTTATAATAACCCATTTTAACCTTATTAATGAGTTATCAAATAAAGAAGATGACAAATTTTAAAAATTTCGTTTGCGGCAATGAAAATTTCATAAAATAATAGAACAGTAAGTCGCCAACCCCATCTTTTCATTTTTTATAATAAGGGAGCTGGAATGTGAAAACACACGAAAACTGGACACTGTGCATGTATAATTAACAACTAATAAAGAATTACACACAATGGAAGAACACCCGGTATTATTCCCTAAATTAATAAAATAAATCATCTGTTATAATTATTATTACCGTTTAGAGTTTTCCAATCTTGAGATGTCTCAACAACGCAGTAGCAAACATTATAAACAACATGACCTGACTTAACTTTAAACGTCTTTGACTAATATGATAACTTTCATTTTTACCTTTCTTTCTTGTACTGTTAGGCTGGTACCCACCAGAACCTGTAGATATAGATTCCATTGAACTATATCCGTTTTTAATTTATAATTAATTTTAATTTTTACTTCATTATTGTGCATAATATGTTTTATAAGCATTTATCAGACATTGCAAGAAAAATCCAAGAGGAGGGTAAAGTAGCCTAATAAGAAGACCTTCCCCCTAATAAGTAATCCCATGTGATCTTGCTGGTTTGGCAGTCCAGGAATTAACCACCTGGTTTTACCGTTATCTACTGCAGAGTACGTCAATTGGTCGCTAGGTGTCGGCTCAGTTTGGTAAAACGAACATATGACGGCTAAACCCGTGCAACGTACTTGATAAAGTTTTAAATGTGTTTAATTATAGAAATGTGTATTTTCTAATGGGTAAGTACAAGATATTTAAATTAAAACAACACTTCTGTCTTCCTCCACAAATAATATATATTAAAAACAAAAAATTTTTAACGATTGTCCCTACACGTTTCGACTATATATACAGTCATCCTCAGGGGAACTAAAAGGAATGTGTAAAATTTAAAAATAATAATAACAGGTACCATAAGAGACTTACCTATATCGAGTGTAGATTGGGTTCTAATAGTTGTCTCAAATTAATGAGTACAACATAATCATAGCACTAAAATGTGCTGATTTACATATCCACAACTTCGAGTTACCTCAATTTAGTCTTCAACTAAACAGATTTCACTTGCTATGATTATGTTGTACTCAATAATTTGAGACAACTATTAGAACCCAATCTACACTCGATATAGGTAAGTCTCTTATGGTACCAGTATTATTTTTAAATTTTACACATTCCTTTTAGATCCCCTGAGGATGACTATATATATAGTCAAAACATGTAGGGACAATCGTTAAAAAATTATTTTTTTTAAATATATATTATTTGTGGAGGAAGATAGAAGTGTTGTTTTAATTTATTACCTACACTCCACTGCAAGTATGGACTACTTCTTCAAATTTACAAGATATTTTCTTAAAATGCCCTCAGATAGCTATTGCAACGCGTATTTAGCAGTGCTAGATGTATATGTACATATAGGTGTAAAAATTGTAAAAATGCAACATAACAATAACAACAACAACCATAATAAACTAAGTACACATATACATTTATATACTTAAATACATTTATACTCATTTAAATACAAATAAATACATTTAAGTATGAATGAATACAAACAAATGCAAATAAATTCAAATAAATACTCATAAACAGAAACAAATACGTGAATGGGATGCGGTTATAAATGATTATTAACATATTAAACAGCATTATTTCACCCATCCCAAGAAGAGCTTAACCTGAAGGATTCCAATCGCGACAATGAACATTTTGAAAATTCACCATACTTCTAAGTTGAACTTAAAACGAGAAAGCTCATAACTGCGAGAAAGAGTTCTCTGTATTGGTTACTGCAACAGGATCAAACAAAATTGAGCACCGATAGAAACATCAGGGTAAGAAATGTCAAAAAGAAATCTAATAGCAACAGGGAAACAAGTTTACAAGAAAATCATCAGAATTGGATCATGGTGTTTTTAACGACCTGGAAATGCCTTACTTATTTACATTGTACCTTAAAAATTGCAGAATACCAGTCCCTTCTAAAATTAAGTTGTTATACAATGACAATAGTACAAACAATTAACGAAAATATCAAGAAGTTCCATGTACAAAACAAAGTAGAAGGAAACAGGTCAATGAAACAAAAGTCGGTCATACAAAATGTAGATAAAGATACGTTAATTAGTGATGACGATATGACAGAGGAAGACATTTTATTGCATGATTCGACAAGCGATAAATCTGATGGTGATCCAAACATGATGACAAAAAAAAGAGACATTAATATTAAATCCGAAAAATATTACGCTGTTTATTATGACACATCTATGAGGTGGTATCCCGTCCTGTTGCCATATTATATGAAAAATATCTATTTGTTTCGAAAAGTAACGAAGACAACCATAATAAACTAAGTACACATATACATTTTAAATCAGGATAAAGAGCTCTAGCGATTAAAAAAATAAGATACAGGGTGGTTCATTTAAGAAATACCAGGTTATTTTAAACTTTTAAGTTTTCGATTACTTCTTGTTTTTCTGATATCGGATTCTGATTGTCTATAAAAAATGCTTCAATATTGCTAATTTAATAAATAATATTGTTGAATTATTTCTATTTTTAATGGTTTGGTTTGTATAATACTTGGGTTTGTAATTTTAAAAACCGTATGCGATATTAGATACCTACAAAATTACAACCAAATACAAATTAATGGAAATATTTTAAATATATTTAAATCTTTTTATATACATTTAAATACATCTAAATCAATAAATACGTTATTTATTTTATTTGAAAGTATTTACAAGTATTTATAAATGGGTGTATTTACAAATAAATTTGGTGTCGCACCTCTCGTGTACAACTTTCAAGTTGTTTAACGTAAAAACATATTTTGTTTATCATGTTAATGTTCCGTAATAAGAGACCTTAAGGGTTCCTATTATGAAGAGGGTCTCTTGTTAGGAATCCTAATAAGCTAAAAACTCTTTTTCTACAAATTTAAGTGATTAAACTATTGTTCTAGGCGAAATCATCTAAACGACGAAAAACTTGGAATAAAGAAATTAAAGCAGTTGGGCAACATGACATGGGGTATAAAACAGCATCAAGACATTTCGGTATACCAGAACACACTCTCGAACGCTATGTAAAACAAACTAACCTAAATCCGAAGAACATGGTGAGCCGAAGCTCTGATCGAAAACCTGCGTTAACCAAAGAAATAGAGGCTGAACTAGTTCAGCATTATCTCAATATGGATAATAGATCTTTTGGTTTGCGAAGGTCAGGTGTTAAATGTATGACTTTCGAACTAGCAATAGCTAAAAATATGCAACACCCATTCTCAATCACAAAGGGTACAGCAGGGGAAAAATGGCTCAAAGGCTTTTTGAAACGTCACCGAACCCTGAGTTGCCAGTTAGATCACCTCAAGGTACGTCCAATGCCCGAATACGAGGATTCAACATAGAGAAAGCTGCTGCTTTTTTTAAGCTACATGAAAAGGAGTTGGAGAAACTGAATTTTGAGCTACACATGCTGTACAACGTTGATGAGACGGGAATTAGTGTGGTGCAACATAAAAGGGGTAATATTATTTCTGCCAAGAAAAAGAAACAAGTAGCAACACAGATCTCAGCAAAAAGGGCTGATTTAATTACAGTGGTTACGTGTATGAATGTGGTAGGCACTTACGTACCTCCCTTAATTGTCTGGCCTAGAAAAAACGTAAAATATTGAGCTAATGGATGGCGCACCAGCCGGCTCCATGTATGCTTGTCATCCATCGGGTAGATACAAACAGATATGTTTACACGGCGGTTTGATCATTTTGTAAAGTTTACCAAACCGACAGCATCTTAGCCCGTGTTACTAGTACTCGATGGTCACTACTTGCACACGCATAATATCGAAGTAATAAATATAGCAAGATACAAACATACTTCCATTATTTGCTTAGTACCCATCGCATGCAGCTGTAAGATGTGGCCTTTATGAACCCACTAAAAACCTACTACGCTCAGGAAATTAATACTTGGTTCCGAAATCATCTTGATTGAATTGTCATGCCTTTTATCAATGCACGATTGGTCTATATCCTCTCAA
Source organism: Polydrusus tereticollis (assembly GCA_963920685.1). Classification (NCBI taxonomy): domain Eukaryota; kingdom Metazoa; phylum Arthropoda; class Insecta; order Coleoptera; family Curculionidae; genus Polydrusus; species Polydrusus tereticollis. Next base: position 140,259,301 of record OY987328.1, read on the forward strand.
TAAACATATATTTTTGGGTCATGATTTTCCCGTGTTTGAAGGTCAAGACGACTTCATAAATATAGAAAACATCTGAAATCAACCGCGAACAGGAACTTTGAATGATTTAGATGAAGAACCTTTCATAGTACAACAACCTCGTCCAAAGACTATTACCAATTTTATAAGCCCAGTGCAAATAAAAACTGCTCAAAAAATCTTGGCTAAGAAACCTAGTGCACAAGCTGGACGTGCAGCTTTAATTACCTTATCTACATACAAAGATGGGCTTATCGCAAGTTTGGATAAAAAGGAAAAACGTAAATCTACCGACAGTAAAGTTTTGAAAGTCACCAAGAAAGAAAAATTTGATGAGCCCAAAAACCAAGCAGTAGCAAGACAATGAAGAAAAATTAGAAAGAAGTAAGGGATTCCTCAGGCGATGAAAGCGATTCAAAACTTGTTTACAACGACGATAGTGATAAAGAAGACTATGATATACAGTGTATATTTTGCAGAAACCTGTATTCTATAGAAAAATAGTGTGAACAGTGCGCCAAGTGCACAAAATTTCACCGATGGGCGCACGAGGATTGCGGTGGAGAAGTTGAAAACTTTTGTCCAATCCCGATATGAGAATCCCTGTTATTTTTTACCAATTTTGGCATAATTTATTTTAAATTTATTTTGTGTTAAGTTTACAAACAAGTTGCATTTCCGTTATTTTCCTTATTGCAAATAGATTTATGTTCAATATGCGTGTTGAGGTTCGGAAAAATGTCTTATTTGGCAAAATATATCATTTAAAAAAAAAGGGTTCTCTTATTTGGCCACTCTAATTAATTAATTTTAATAATCGTTGGAGAACAGGACCTCAGGATGGTCGTTACAAGGCGTGGATAAAGGGGGGGGGGGCAATGGGACCAATATCCCCCCCCCCCGCTGAGCACAAAAAAGGCAAGAGTCGTTATAAACCTTTCTAATATGGCTGCCCTACTTCTTCTTTTTTTGGCTGGCCTTAAACTGTAAGCTTACCTATATATTGTTACCTATATTAGTGTTTAAAACTGCAAAAAAGGGCGTTATTTAATTGACATTATTTGCGCAAGAACTTTCTGACAATTTGTAAAAAACCAAATTTTGGAGTAAAATATTGGGGGGGGGAGGGCAGGGTCCTAAGAACGCTTACTCGGGGCCTACCCTTATAGAGTGTGAAAAATATTAGGGAGAAAATATTAAGGAGAACTCCTAGCAACCTTCTAAATATAAAAGCTTAAAAGTAGCTGAATAATTTTTTTTGATTCATTTCTTGATGGCTTAGTGCCTTTCTTTTACAAGCAGACTATAGTGTTAAGTCATTTTAAGGTCTATACGTTGAACGCGTAGCAGCCTCATGATGCCTATATCCCCTATCCAGAAAGATTTAACGAGTTGTACAGCCAGAGAAGGTGGATTCAATTTACGCAATATTCAATATTTTGGATATGCTTAAAGAACAAAAAAATATTAAGGAAATTAACAATGATATTTCTAGTCTTTATATTTGGTATCAGGTTAGTTAAGACAAGTGCTCCTTTTCTGCTGGGAGGTGCGATAAGGAGGCATTTCCTATTATAAATAAATTTCTAGTGATCCTTGCAACGCTTACGGTGACCAATGCATCTGCTGAGAGATCATTCTCGGCAATGCGGTGCCTTGAGATCAACCATACATGAGAACCGCCACCTCAGACTTGCCCTTATGCATATCCATAGAAATATTCCAATTGATATTGAGAAGGTAATCACCAGATTTGCGATAACCTACCGGAAGAAGTTGGAATTCAGTATTCAGTATTTATTAGTAAAAATATACCATGACCTGTATTATGTATTAGAAGGTCGAAGAACAGGTGTTCTTTTATTAGTTTGGAGGGGGGGGGGGGAACGAGGAAAATTGAAAAGTATAAAATAGGCAAATGAATGACAAGATTTGAGCGTTGTCCCAACAAAATCATTCAATGCTTCCCTACCTGAGCGAAAAACTGAATCCGCGCCTGGTCGTTACAGAGTGATAACTTTCTCCAGATGAAGAAATTATTGAACAGTATCGTTCAAAGAATACTATGCTAAATCACTGATAGTAAAACTCATAAGCAATAATATCTTATACAATAACAAATGTATTTACTTTGAGAAGACATATGTGTTAGAATAAAATGTTTAACTTATATTATGTTAAATTTAGATGTTTTGTACTGACCTTCTCAATTCGCTGGTTAGACTGTATCATATTTATGATATTTTAGGATCATCCTATTATACGTAATATACATATGAATACAATTTAAATATTTAAATGATGTTTTGCAGGGTATTTTTCCACCAAAAATACTTGTATCGATTTTCTAATTTTTAAAAACATGACCAGCGCAAAATTGAAACTGTTTTAAATAATTACATAAGTAGCCCGCGTTGCAGATTATGTGGACCATATGGTATATGGTTCCATCCAATGACGATGAAGCAATTCCATCCAATTTTTCTTCACAGCTTCATTTGTTCTCTAACACTAAATGGCTTTATTCCTATTTTGCTTCCTACATAAAAAAAAATCTGCTGCAGATCATTGACACAGGTGCTACACTGAACGCCTTCGTATATTTCGAGGATTTTATATCGATACCTAATATTGTCTTACTAATAATAAATAAAGAATCTTATGTAAGCGTATGTTCCAAAATTTTCCACCTGTGCCTTATAAGGACCGAATTTAAATAAATCGGATTTAAAATTTTAAAACATGTCATTTATTTTAAAAGTTGAAAATAGCATATTTTACATCTATAATTTTGTAAGACCGTCCTTCTCTTGTTAGGTTTATGTATGAAAAGTTTAATTTTTGGTACTTATTCGGAAAGCTGAATACAGCGAATTTTTCCCTAATTTTTTGCATACATCCTAATTTGAGATTAGTTCAGGTTAGATATTTTGCATGGTAATCCTTAAAATTTTGCCATTGCCACTAAAATATCACTTCTTGTAAGAACTCATACACTAAGGAAAAATTTTTCCTTATGCAAATTAAAATGCTTAATTGATTTTTTATTATTTGAGGCAATACAGCCTATATTTCATCAAGCGTTCATCCTTTATCTCCCTCCGATAGACATTTATAACCACCATTTTAACAAAACCATATAATTTGGTCATTCATTGACAGATGTCTGTGTCTTGTCGGTCCTGTAAAGTCCTTGTAAAGGAAGACTGCATTGTTTTATTTACATTACTTTCACTCTACTGAAAGTGTGGACTATTTCTTCCATTTTAAAAATATTGTTGCCCGAATAAGAGTTTTATGATGCAGTGGTCACGTGACCATCCTCTTCTTCGTTTGCATTCAGTAATAAGTCGGGGAGATGTCGCTTGGACGCGCCATTTGTCTGTTGTACAAGTTTGGTTCCTGGCAATGGAGCGACATACTGTATGATGTATTAGTTTTATTTTCTACTTAAGTGATTTGTTAGAGGACTGGGAAAATATGTATCTTTATATATTTTTGTACGATATGATTAGCTGTGAGGATATGCCATAAGTGTAACATTGAAATAATTCAGCGCTTTCAGGATAAAGTTCTATGGAACATAGTGTTTGCTGTAAGAGTAAGGAAAAATTACTCTTCCAATACGTTAATATCGAGGCAATAATGCTCATCGATAACAAGGGTTTAAATATAAGACTCGGGAAGGTAAAACCCTTTGAATTAGTGAAATAGTTTCAGTGCAAAGCAGAGTAAAGTGCGGTAGCTCTACACGTTAATCTTATAGTGTGTTATTAGAGCCTAAGAATTATTGTTGCAAGATGACATAATATTATAAGTAATAATTTACTAAACTTAGTTATACCAGACTTATAGGAAAATAAGCAATAAAATAAAGATAAAAAGACATAACACCGCAAGTGAATCTTAATTCACACAATCATTTTTAAATATGTATCTGAAAACACATTTAATCGACAGAGTTTGGTTTAATTAAACGTAAGTTCTGATAAAGTAATATGACGTGTTTGTCCGAAATAAATTTGAATTCACGCAATTAAAGTAAAAATAAAATAACTTAATGCAGCGAAAAAAATATTTTGGTGCTCGCTTTTAACTAAACATTTTTATTGAATGAACTCGTTTGAGGTTATCCCAATTAGATATTTTTTGCAGTGTAATAATATACTACACTGTTAAAAAAAAAAACGAAACCTGCCACAAACAAAATATGAAAAAATTCCAAAAAACCTAAAAACTTGTAAGAAAGCAGAGAAATCTGACTGGTGAAGAGACGGCCATTCATTGCCTGGTTTGTGCACTGTTGCCATTATTAAAGCAGTAAGTAAAGCCGTTTCCTTTATAACTTCTTTAGGGCACAAATTTTCGCGCGACATTAATGTCAAAAACACATTCTTTATTGGCATCTGTTGATAAATGCACTCTGTTATTTACTTCAACTTCATTGCTTTCACAAATCTCACTGGAACACCAAGGACGAAACATTTTCGAAAAACAAACTAAACTCCACAGTGTACGTTGGAAGACTAAAATCAAAAAGTACCCTGGTTTATCGGCATTTTTATTTATCTGAGTATGGTACTTAAAATTTATTACGCCCATATCATTTCACAGAACTGGTTTATTGTTGTTTATTATATTTTGAATACCCTAATAATAGCTGTCATTTAGGTCGGTTTCTTATATTTGTGAACACACTTTAACTGCGGCAAAATTGCGACCCTACTTGCTATAGGAGATAGTGACGTCACACAGTGGTTTTCGCGAGTATGTTCCTAAATTATTATTTTAAAGGCTGTAGAGGCGAAAATTAAATTTTTTTTCTTCGCATTAAAATTACAAAATCTTTCAGAAAATTTAATAAAAAAATGCGAAATGACCCCATTGAAATTAATCAATAGCCAATGGGTTTCTTAAAGAAGGCTCATAAGGCATTGTTGCCAGTTTCTGGATTGATATTAAAAATGCCATATTGATGAAGTTTAATATGCTCTGTGGCTATAAATCTGTAATAATTTCTCATTTCCCAACTCACTCATTTCAGGTCACATATCAGATTAAAATCAATAAAATGTGTTAGTCTAACCAGAGTTACCAGTTCCTGCGATTATCCGCAGGTGCGTGTCAAGAAAATCTTCGCGGATTGTCGGTTCAAACTGATTAGCGACATTGCAGAATTAAAGACAAATATATCAAATCGTTGATCAGGATTTTGACTATTAGCTACATACAGGGTGTTTCATTATAGTCTATCTTTAAATGATGCGAAGTAATAAATCAATCAATACCGTCTTCTCCATGGGCGTGCAAGATTTTTCGGCATGTACACCGTTAAAAGTAATTAGTAATTTTACGTTAAATTACGGTTTAATTATGTTACAACCGTAATTTCACGTAATTTTACTTCGATTGTATTTCTACATAAACTTGCCGAAAAATTACATACATAGTCGTAAAATTACACATGAAAATTACATTAAAATTCAAGTATTTTGACGGAAAATAAACAGGAATATGACGTAAGTTTATATGTAAAGGTAATTAAGCCTTTACGTAAAATGACGACTAAAATTCGGAAAAGTAGGTTTAACAATATGTATTTTTACTATATCGTTAGAGTAAATTTACAAAATATTTCAGCTAAATAACGAAAAATGTATGTATTTTTACTACTTCTTTATTGTATTATTAATACGTTTTTCTGTTTATAATGTAAAATTACAGAATACTATATGTATTTTTTAGTAAATTTTCAGTGAATTTTCCAAGAAATTTTCTGTAATTTTTCTTTTGTTATTTATTGTATTATTTATGAATGAAATAAAAAACAATTTAAATATTTTTTTTATTTAAAACTTTATTAAAAATATAAAACAAAACCGTATCTTATTCAGGTAGAACTGTTACCATAAATCTAGTTAACAGAATACAAACAAAACAGTCTTTTCTTTTTTAGGTACTTATATAGATATACTAAGTATCCCAACCTCGGTATTCATCGTAGTGCTTTAAGCCAAGCTTATCTAAAATTGATGTGATAGAGTGACACTTTCACTTCATTCCTGACGTTCATAGCACAGCCATGATAAATATATCGATTTTTGATAAACTGGGCTTCAAACACTAAGGGGGTAAGAGTCGTAAAACCTATAAAATACAAACAGTTTTTCTTACGTATATAGGTACCTACTTTACTTAAAATTTGAGTTATAGGTAAAGTACCTACAAACAGAACACTTATTTCTAACTAGGGTACTTATATTAAAAAAAACATATATTTCAAACAAACAGACATATTTTTTTTTACACCTTTGGTGTATTTAATGCCATACCTATACTGGGTTTCCTATAGAGGAGACCCCCTTGTACAAGGTTTTCATTTATATTTTGGAAACCACCATTTTTTCATGTGAAGTTATATTAAAAAAATGGCTTTGCAAAGCTAAAAATAAAATATATAACTGGTTTTTTATGTATATTATATTTTATGTATATTAAAGAATAATTTAGTTTAAGATGGCCTTAAAAACCAAATGCCAAATATCTTTGTTTTGAAACCGTAATTTAAGCCTCTTTATTCTAGGTGGCTGTCAAAAAATAAATAAGAACCCTATTACATAATATATACAGTTTGGTGATGAACTGACAGTTATTACAAAAATAAACGTAGAATGCCTGACATCGGTCTACTACTCTAAAAAAACGAATTTTTAAGATAATTCACCTCACTTTTATTGAACCAATCAAAACGCTCATTTTCATAGCAACCACCTTGGTAACGGTCGTCTTACCCGATAAGACTACCGCTAGCTCGAAAAGACGCTTTCGAAAAGACGCTTGTAGCTTTTTTACTTAAATAAAAAATTAGTAACACCTCTAACTTGTATATTTACCTTTATCAGACGGCCTTCATTTTTATGTTCAGTAAATTATCCAATAAAATACACCTCTAGAGGCGGTTTCTTATCTTCATACCTTCGTTTTTCACTCGAAACTCGATTTTCCAAGAAAATTTTCACTCAATGTAATTTTTACTTATAATCAAAGATAAGACCCTCGAGCTAAAGCTCTCGGGATCATTTCAGGTTATAAGTAAAAATTACATTTCGTAAAAATTTGTCAGAAAATCGATTTCTTGTTAAAAACATCGGTATTACCGATAAGACGCCTCCTCTATCGGTATATTACCGTTGATAATTCACCTCACTTTTATTAAACCAATCAAAACGCTCATTTTCATAGCAACCACCTTGGTAACGGTCGTCTTACCCGATAAGACTACCGCTAGCTCGAAAAGACGCTTTCGAAAAGACGCTTGTAGCTTTTTTACTTAAATAAAAAATTAGTAACACCTCTAACTTGTATATTTACCTTTATCAGACGGCCTTCATTTTTATGTTCAGTAAATTATCCAATAAAATACACCTCTAGAGGCGGTTTCTTATCTTCATACCTTCGTTTTTCACTCAAAACTCGATTTTCCAAGAAAATTTTCACTCAATGTAATTTTTACTTATAATCAAAGATAAGACCCTCGAGCTAAAGCTCTCGGGATCATATCAGATTATAAGTAAAAATTACATTTCGTAAAAATTTGTCAGAAAATCGATTTCTTGTTAAAAACATCGGTATTACCGATAAGACGCCTCCTCTATCGGTATATTACCGTTGAAAATTATTACAAATCTCTTAATTTTCTCATTAAAGTGAATACCCTTAATTTAGAACATTGTTTAAAACTTTTTAATTTGGCAATTTTCGACCCTGAATCAGGGTGAATTTTGAAGACCTGAACCTGATATTTGCATTTTGGTCGAGCACAAATAGATACCATTCGAGGCACATTTCGATGCAAATATTGATGACTGTAATATTTTTGAAAAAAAATACATATACAATTTTACAATAAGAACAAATCATTACAAAATTACTTACCTTGAATTTTGTAGATGCAATTTTTATCAAACATTAATCGCCGTGTCTGGTCGATTAACAGTTTACACTTTACACACAATGGTATTTCACTCAGTTAACAATCCAAAATTCTGCTTATTAATGAATAAAAGTAATTTTAATACCCTTTAAACATTAAAAATACTTAAAAATGTATCACACGATACTACAAAATGACTAAACTAGCAGTAAAGATCGAAGACTGCAAACACTATGGCAAACAAAACAACAGCGAACATGTAGATGCGTGAAGCCACAAGATTTACAGTGTCGTGTGGTAAAATTAGGAGATTTGCCGAAAAATTACGGTAAATTACGGGTATTATTTCAAAACTAAGTAAATTTCACTAATAAGATAGTGATTTTACATATTTTACCGTATTAATACAATACACGCTACGATATTTACGACACTATCAAGTGAAAATACACTGTTTTAGTAAAATATCGTTTAATACAACGTATGTTATTTTATTGTGTAAAAATTATTTAAAAATAATAATTTTTTTAGGCATGTTTAATGTCATTTTCACCCTATTTTTAACAGTGTATATAGGCCTGAATTTTTAAATTTTTGCAGAATTAGTACAAGTATCGACATTAAATTCAAGCTTTGTCTTCAAATATATATTCTAAAATTAAATTTTTCAAGCCTAAAATTATGTACAGCCGTACCATTTACCTGGAATTTTAGAAAGCAATTTTATTAAAACTAATTAGAGTCTAGGTACTTACTCCGTTTCTGCTCTAATCATTTAATTTCTTTTTTTTTTGGTACCTAATCCTGGTTACCTGTTTGCTAATTATGTGGTTATTATGCCTTTATGGGTGCCTCTATTGGAATAATACTCCTATTTATATCTATACATACCTACCTTAGGTGTTTGTTTCTCAGTGAAACTAGTCAAAGTGTGAAGTGATAGTGTTCTTTTAATTAAATATGGAAAATTTTCAACAATTGACTAAAAGCCCTGGAGTCGGTCCATGTACAGGGTCTTTGATTATATTTACGTGAACTCTATCTAGAGCCTTTATTATTAGAGATGGAAAAAAATCTTATATACAAAAGTTCTAGGGTTTTTCTTCTATTATCTTTTTAAGTTATTAGAAAAAACAAAGTCGCATCGGAAAATGAAAAAACATAGGCAACTTCAAGTTTTTTAAATAGAACACCCTGTATATTATGCGCTAAAATGAAAGATCTTTTTTCCGTGATTCTAAATATATATGTTGATGACATTTGGGTGGGCCATTTTTGACATATCTTAGCTTAAAATATAAATAAATTGAAAAGAAGGTTGATAAACTTGTCAAGCAAACCATGGAAACAATTATTATTAAGTTATTTATTACGCTTTATGAATTTAACAATTTTTAAGCTCACACATACAAAGAATCAAAGAAATTATATATTTTCTACATATCCTCCGCGGTTTTCAATACATTTAAACAAGTTTTCCCGCATTTTGTTATTAATAGAAGCGGAAATAGAATGCTGATTTTCATTGTCTAAAGGTCTATTATAATATACCCTGATTTTTAAGAATCCCCACAAAAAATATCTAAGGGATTTAGGTCCGGGCTGTTGGCTGGCCATCTAATAGTACCATGCCTACCGATCCAAATATCATAACGGTTGTTAAGATAATTTGTGGCAGCTATGGTATTATGGGGTGGAGCGCCGCCTTGTTGCCAGATGAGGCGGTTATAATGGCCAATGGGTAAATCCTCTAAGAGGTTTTCGATGTTATTTTGAAGAAGATTAATATATTTTCCTCCATTTAAATTTCCGTCTAAACATATCGGACCAATTATCTTGTTTCCAAGTATTCCACACCAAACATTCAGCGATTTACGCCCCTGAATCCTAACCGGCTGAATTTTGTGAGGGTTTTCTCTAGACCAATAATGTTTATTCTTACGATTAAACATTCCTGCTGTAGTGAAGGAAGACTCGTCGATGAAGAGAATTTTATTTAAAAACTCTAGATCCTGCTGCCTAAGCCTATCCATTTCCAAAGCATATTCAAGTCGGTCTCGCATATTTTGTTCAGAAAGATTTCGAACGGGCATAAATTTGTAAGGATGTAATTTATAAAATTTCAAGGTTGAATGAATTTAATAATCCGTTTTATTTAGTTCAGATGCCGCATCCGAGATTGATTTTTCTGGATAGTCTAAAAATAGATTAAAAGTAGTGCTAGTTCAATAAAAAAAGTATAGTGATAACTCATACCTTGAAAAAAAAGCAGCATTTCCAAATCTTCGTTTTCATTTCGTGTTACGGTCCTATTCTACTATTCTTTCTTTTTAAGCTTTTTGTTTCGCTGAACTTCCTTGCTGTGTATTTAAATAGTGTCTATGGATGGGACCGATTGTTGAGCATATAATTGTCGATATTCCCTTTGCACTCTCGCCACACATCATTATTATTGCCATAAAAAAGACGCACAATAGCGAGTTTTTGTTCTTCTGAATAGCCCATAGTCAAGTAAGCAATATAATTTGTTTTCAATAGTCCAAAAGATAAAGTTCTGTCTCTTAAAATATCGAGACGTCAAATTCATAAAGCGTAATAAATAACTTAACAATTGTTTCCATGGTTTGCTTGACGTTTGAAGTTTATCAACCTTCTTTTCAATTTATTTATATTTTAAGCTAAGATATGTCAAAAATGGCTCACCCAAATGTTATCGACATATATATATTTAGAATCACGGAAAAAGATCTTTCATTTTAGCGCATATTATACAGGGTGTTCCATTTAAAAATCTTGAAGTTGCCTATATTTTTTCATTTTCCGATGCGACTTTGTTTTTTCTGATAACTTCAAAAGATAATAGAAGAAAAACCCTAGAACTTTTGTATATAAGATTTTTTTCCATCTCTAATAATAAAGGCTCTAGAGTTCACGTAAATATAATCAAAGACCCTGTACAGTAAATAAAAAAAAAATAATTTTTTAAAAACTGTCACGATTCTATTAAAAGTTATAATGCGGATTTAAGTGTTGATAATGCAGTGCAATTTATAGCAGATATGCGTAACGTTGGAAAAACAACAGTACATAAACTTTTAAAAAAAGAAAAGTTTCTTCAGGACGACCAAAACTTGAGCTGGATGACGTTTTAATGCAGAGAATAAGGTGAGAAGTTCATAGTTTCTTATTAAAAAAGAAACTCCCACGCTGGACAAAACTTTATCCTCAATCCGAGAAGACTAGGACTGCCCATTTATGTGTAGAAATACGCTTTGGAAATTATTAAAAAAAATGAGTTTTCGGTAGAAAAAGCATAATAGGCAATCGATTTTAATAGACAGAAGCGATATCGTCTGTTGGAGAAGAAATTACTTAAGAAGCGTCCGAAAAGCCAGAGAACAAAACAAAGAAATATTTTATCTAGACGAAACATGGCTAAATGAAGGCCACACTGTGACTAAATTTTGGCAGGATGAAAATACTAAAAGTGTAAGGCAAGCTTTTTTGGAAGGATTGTCCGTCCACAGGATTAAGACCGCCATCTGGAAAAGGACATCGACTTATCATAACTTATATTCGAAGTTCTAAATGCTTCGTTAGAGGTTAGCTTAGGTTAGTTCCAATCTAAAAATTCAGGTTCGAGCAAATGTTGGATCTTATACCAAAAGATGCAATGATTGTATTGGATAATGCAAGTTATCACTCTAGGCAGACGGAAGAATTACCCCCAAGTGCGTGGCGTAAAAGTTAAAAAAAAAACTATTGGTACTAGCCAATTTACATAAAAATTCATTCAAAAATATGTGGTCGATAAAATGGCAAAGTGCGAATTAAACGCGATCGAACTTATATGGGCTCAAATAAAAACAGATGTCGGCAGAAAAAAACACGACTAGTAAAATGGTGGATTTAAAAAGACTATTTAATGAAGCTATGGGTAAAATTAGTGCAGAAAAGTGGAAAAAGTGTATCGATCATGTCATAGAAGAAGAAGCCAAAATGTGGCAGGTAGATACAATAATCGAAGAAATGGTTGAACCGCTTATTATGAACGACGTTAATAAAAGTTCATCTTCCGAATCGGACTATGATTAAGCCATAACGACAAAGTATTATTCGATCTTTGAAAATGCTTTGTTCATAAGGTTCTATATTATGTCTTGTTTTTGTAATTATATTATGTAAAATAGTACCCATTGTTATTTATTAGTTAATACGATTTTTTAAATATTTTCATATGTTATAAATACCTACCAAAATAATATAATACAATTTTAGGAGAATAGGCATGTTTAAGATTTTTAATTTTCAGTCTCACTAAGACGTTGATGGAGACGGGTAAACATCGTATGATGCGGGATAACACGATTTGGTTATTTCCCAGGCCATAAACGAAATGTATATCGTACATTTTCACTACTTGTGTAATGCATTTCGAAAAACTTGGTAGCTTGACAACTAAACACCTAACTAATTAACGTCGGTATGCTATGCCTTTTCGCCTTTTTCTGTTTTCTGCTCCCAAAATGTTATTATTTCTTTTCTCGAGAACGGTTGCTCGTAGAGACTTCTACCAAGCATACCTTTTTTACGTAGAAATGATAGAGAAATCTATTTTATTTGTTTAAAAATGTAATTCAAGCACGTATAAAAAGGTAATGACTCCTCAAAAAAGTAAAAAGAAATGTAGGTGGCGCGCTCTACAAGCAGGAACCATACTAACATCAAATTCGAATTCCGCATTGCAAGAATCAATTTCAATTCAAATTGTTATTGTTTAGAAAAAGCTAAAATAAAAATAAAACTATAACACTCTGTATTTCTGAAACAAAGTATTTTCGGACATAGATTTTTTTACATTTTTAGCAGGAAACCTCATCCTGAGACCTTTTTCGCAATATTAATGAAATACTCATATAAAGCAAGCGTTATTCTTTTTTATTTCCTTGTTATCTTGCATATCTAGATTCTACCCTAAAGTAAAATAATCTGACCAAGACTTCAGGTCACAGCAAGCTGTGGCAAGGAATCCGTGAAACAAATAAATTACGCCATTCTGGGGTGCCCTCAAATCAGATCAAAATCAAAGAAATTTGCTGGGTCAAATTTTTAACAGCGTAAAAACTTGCTCCTTCAAGACTTAAAACGTGCTTAAAACCATATTATTTTGACTACTTCTATGTTCTATAACCTACGTCGTATACGACTAGAAGGACACCAAGAGGAAAAAACCCAAAAAGACGTAATATAATATGCCAAAACAGAAGAAGTGTATCTGACTTGACTTTACTGAATATGCATAGGTATACTCCTATATTTGGGAGGCCGTTGGCCTTTTCTCGCATATTATCTTCGACGTATTATTTTAACTATACTCAAATGTTATTGGTCTTCTATCTCCTTCTTTTGCATTACTATAGGTATTTTTATTATTTGTTAAAGAGCTAAAACAAAATGTTGATTTTCTTTAAATGTTTGGCAGCGTTGGTTTTTAAAACGGCTTATTAAGTCGCTGTTGGCAGGCTCATATAAACAGTGGCGGGTCACTTTACTATAATAGGGAAAGGAGCCCGAAGTAGGTAAGCTAATGTTGAAACCTAGAAAAGGACTTCTTTGTAAATATGCAAGTTGTTTTGCATTGTTAAACAGGATTAGTTTTGAATTAAAAAGAAAAACTGCTTATACTCCGGTACCAAAATAATTGGAAGTGACTCATTTTTACCGGGGTGTGCAAGACGTAAGGGGAACGTCAATTCCAGAGGCGTGTCATTTTAAACAATAATAATTCAAAAAATATTAGAATTTTTTGTTTATTATCATAATATATTTACATTTACTATAATAAATATAATATTATAAATTAAACTGAAAAATGAATTAAGCTTTTACATTTGGTGATATAATGAAGTAATTAGAGGAACTAAATTACGCAGGTATAAAGTCCAAAAAGAATAATAAAGCAATGGTATATGCTATTTTCATAATGTTTTTATTATACTACATAATAATAGAAACATATAATAGTGGATTAAGGGCAAAACCTAAACCTAAATAATAAATGTTTATAAATTTCCTAACTATTGTTACCTAATGAACACCAATTGATAATAATTTGACAAATTATATTCCACGCCGACATTAAAAAGTGTTATAATGAAAATACGTTACAATTTTAAATTCATTATTACCATAACAGCGATTATTCACTATCTGACGATGAAAACATTTCATTGCTACTGCTGTCATCTGCAGGATTTATAATAATAGGTTCTACCATGACCTCAACGCCTACATCTAAGTCCAACATTTTTGTTTTTACCCCCTCGACATGTAATACACACTTATGCCAATCTGATGCTTGTACATTCGCTATTGCCATTTTTAACAGTTCTTTAACATCTTTTAATTTAAAAGTTTTATTTTCACGCGCCACTTCGCCTTTTATCTGTGCCCATATAAGCTCTATTGGATTTAGGTCATAATGGTAAGGCGGTAAACGTAATACTCGTTCACGAGCCATTTCATCCACTACATATTTCATATATTTTTTTTGTGAAGTCTTGCAAGATCGAGCAACTACACTTTTAGCATTTTTTCGTCAAATGCAATATGCAATAACCGACGACCTTTTCCTGAAGGAGCTTTCAATCCAGTTCTTCCTTTTCCACCAAAAGACTTTTGCGATTTTGTTTTAAGGATTCAAAATTCAATTCCCGTAGTGTACGCATTAAAACTCTTCGTGAAATTTTTTTCATATTTTCATCCCTTTTAATTTCGGTAGAAATTTTTTTTAAATGCAGAAGTTCATTTCGAAAAAAAAAATGCATGCACTTTCCGACGAATGGCTAACTTTGTTTGCTGGTCAATAAAAATATTTTTCCGTCCTCTTGTTTCCTTCTGATCGGATACTTTAGTATTCCTATTGTACTTGATAGTTCTATAAACAGTACGGCAAGATGTCTCAGTCAGTGTGGCACAAACTTCTGCTGCATCAGTGAATGATATTCCACTGTGTGTACTTAGAATTCCCTCATACACATTTTTTACCATTGTACGCTCCCCAGGTTTTAAATGACGTCGTTCTGTAACTTGTTGGTTACTATCACTTGAAGAACTCACCTGCATTATAATATTTGTTTTGAATAACCACCAAAATAATAAAACTGAATTGCTAATAACCCCTTGATTGAAACTTGTCTACGACACTGAACGTTGGTTAGAAGCGATAAGAAATCGTGCGAGCGCCTGTAGACATGGGTTTTTCGTACCTGCGTTGCCAAATTAAGTAAAACAAGTACCGTAGGGTGAAAGGCTCTTAATGACATGCCGATTTTGGTACATTTTATGAGAATTTAAATGAAATATTTTTAAACCTGGCAACATGTAACGACTTATTAATGCACAATCTTCCCAAGCGGTTTTGAACGCTTTTATTTCAGTTAAAAGTGTGTGAATCGATGTTAATTATTTTCTCCGCACACCGTCAATGATGATAAGACTAGTATTGCCAATTATTTTTGGGATCGTAGTATAAGTACTTGTGTTGCATAGTAGGGGCAAAGTTGGTACAGTCAATCATTGGTTTCATTCGATTACAATCATAGAAGATCTAAGGCATTTGTATGGGTTTCTATTTCTCCCATAAGGTTCTATATTGTCGCCCACCCTTATTTTACTATTCATTAACGATCTTTTGGAAAAAAATTAAAAATCCTATATATCCTATAGCTTCGCTGATGACAGCACACTTGTTGCATCTTTTACTTTGGATGCTCGGTCATCGGCTGCCAATGCACATCTCTATAGGCAGCAAGAGGTCGCACATCTCAACAAAGACCTGGAACAAATTCTGTCTTGTGGTGACAGTAAGCAAAAAGAATTTAGCGCTGAAAAAACCAAGGCTACAGTTTTTTCTAAAAAAGTTAATGCTGAAGAACCGGATATAATAATGGCGATACATTCGATCCCCTTGACTTAATCAATTCATTTATTGGGCGTCAATTTGGATAATCATATGTCTTGACATAGTCACATTGCGGCCATTGCTAAGGATGCCTCGCAGAATCTTGGAACACTTTTCCGAACTAAGAACATCTATACACCCCAACAACTTTTGATGCTCTATAAATCTCAAACTCGACCATCGCTGGAGTACTGTTTATTTGTATATTATACATATTTGGGGTTCTGCTCCTAAACATACCATGAGATCGCTAGATTCTATTTAAAGAAGAGCCATGCTTGGTTGGTGACCATGATCTGACAAACAACCTGGAAAGCCTTGATCATCGAAGGCAGGTTGGCGACTTGAGACTGAGGTTGCCCGCTTGATACCACCTAGAGCGGTGCATGGTAGAAATACACGACGAGCCACTGTAGCACAAAAGTACGTGGTTCAGCTTAGTGTCCCTCGAACGACACTGTTTAAAGATTCTTTTTCCGGAAAATATCATGACTATGGAACGACCTCCCTGGGGCGGTGTTCCTTAACGAGTATAATCTCCAAAGATTCAAGACCAACGTGAATCGCTTTCTGCGCACACGCTCCGCTCGCAGAGCGCTATAAAGGATTAATCCTGCAGTGCTGTGTCTTATTATAAAAAAAAATAACTAAGTTTGGTCACTGTTTAATGTTCTGTTGTGTAAATTTATTAGTTTTAAATAGTTTATTGGTAATATAAAAATTTTAAAGTCTGGCTGCAATTTGGTATATTTGCATTAATTTTATTGTCATATTTTTGCCTTTTGTCGGACTATATTTACTAAGAAATCATAATTCGGAGGGTAAACAGACCCGCCTTTTTTTATTGTGATTTAGTTTACCCTCATTTTACTCAATAGTTTGCAAATTTGCCTGGGTTCACCATAAATGGCCACATCGTAAACTCTTTTGAAAACAGACCTAGAAATCCCATTATTGGGGTTATTCAAAGCCATTTTAGTTTCTTTAAAGAATAATTCACAGGAAGACAGTTTATATAAAGTATATGAGTATGTATATATTGTTCTTCGGCTTAGGGAAATTCGATATACTCATATCTCGCAGAAGAAAACAAATAATTTGCAGAAATATGTAAATTATCTGCTGTTCATGGAATTTTTCTGAATACCATCGTGGGTTTTGGGTAATGCCAATAATAAGGGCATCCAGTGACGTTACAGATATTTCGCAAAGAAAGAAAGGGAAAAATCTCAGAAATATTTATGTTGTCTTGATCCTACATGGAATTTCCGTTATTAGCGTGTGCTTGGGGAATTATTTAGAGAAAAACCACAAAAAAAAATTTAATAGTTTTTAGAAGAACAAAGCTTGATTACCTGTATAGGACGTTTTTTGGTGTTTGGTAATAATGCAAGTGGTTTACAAAATAGTATTTGGCATAAATACAGGGTGTCCTTCTTATAATGGACCCACGCTTATATTTTAGTTCTTGCTGAATTAATTATGCTTCCTAATTTTGATGCGTTCATATCAACGCTTAAAATTTTACTCGAAGCGTACGGTTGGAGGGGGGGGGGGAGGAGGTTTAAAAGAATAATTTAGAATTTAGGGTGTAACGTAGCTTTAGCGATACGTTTACTCCAATTGACGTGAGTATGGACCATTTGAGTTTTTGTTTTTTGTTAAAAACACCTAATTACGTGCGATATGAAGAAAGCCAATTAACAAAAACTATTTAACTGCTTCGTCTGATAAAAGAGGGTATTTTGAGCTTATTTGACTCTCTTCACCAATTGGTTTTAAAATTTTAGAGATAAATATAAATAATACTTTGAGCCAAGTGCGACTCACTTTACTGAAAAGCTTCAAATAAAGAAGTTTTAGACAGAATATCTCAGGATTTCATGATAAAAGAAAAAATTTTTTAGTGCGGGTAAATTAAATACGCTTCGATAGATTAATAAAACATTTCAGTTTAAGCAAAAATAAGTTTGCTCTTGAGAATTTCCGGCAATATTAGCCTAGAAAGGGGGAAATCACATAACCTTTCGTGGTCCGCGATACGTGTTTATTTTCCTTTGCTGCATTGTGACCATCATTTTTTTATTTTTTTTCTCTAATTAATTTAGGTGTGTGCATTATTGTGAAGGTATAATGGGCAACTCGAGCACGGGAGTAAGTTAGTCAGATTTATTCTGTCTACTAGTGTGTGTGTAGTTTCAATTTCATTATTTTATGTTTTATGTAATATGTAATATATATACCTACATACTTGTTTGTTGATTGTGATATAATATTATACATTTTTTTTACTGTTTAGGTTTAAATTTGTTAATAAACAGTCTTAAATAGATTTCATATTTTTCTTTTCCTATACAGGGTGGTATTTAATAAGAGTTCGATATTTTACAGGACGATTCCTCAGTTATTTATAAGGTGGAAAGTTCATATAAGCATATAAGCCTTTCATTTTTGAGATACAGGGTGTTACAATTTTTAACAGGATCAAAACATATGTACGCCACTGCCGATTTCTCTTTTGATAACACTGTTATGTTGGCACTTTATTGGCTAATGCAAGGTACTTTCTTATAATTTTTTGATTTCGGCTTTGTTTAAGGGGTAAATGCTATTTTATTAAACTCTGATATGGGCATAGCGATATGCAAATAAATGCGATTTCTTCTTTATTATAAAGAGCTCCTTGTTGACTTTCTGGTAAATCCGACATTTTTACCGAAATAATGAAAGGAAAATATTTTGCACAAACACCAGAATCTGTTTTTAAATCTTCAAAAATTTCGTGAATTTCATTTGCCGAATACCTTTAATCTCTTGCTTCAAGTACTTTTAATTGACTCTTTCTTTTCACGATAAGGCACAGTACTGCAGAGTTAATCCTCTATGATGCTGTGGGAGCGGTGCGTGTGCGCAGGAAACTATTCACGTTGGTCTTGAATCTTTGGAGATTACACTCATTGAGATGAAAGAATTTTTAAATAGTGTCGTTTGAGGTACACCAAGCTGAACTACGTACGAGTGGGCTGCAGTGGCTTGTCGTGTATTTCTACAATGCACCGCTCTGGGTGGAATCAAGCGGGCAACTTCAGTTGAGCCATGAAAATATTTCTAAAATAAACTCAAGTCGCCAACCTGTCTTTGATGTTCAAGGCTTTCCAGGTTGTTTGTCAGATCATAGTCACCGATCAAGCGAATTGCTCTAATTTGAATGGAATCTGGCAATCTTAGGGTATGTTTAGAAGCAAAGCCCCAAATATGCGAACAGTACTCCAGCGATGGTCGAATTTGGGCTTTATAGAGCATCAAGGGTTCTTGGGGTGTTCTTAGTTCGGAAAATATTCGAAGCCTCTTCGGGACTGCCTTAGCAATGGCCGCAACGTGACTATGCCAACACATATGAATATCCAAATTGACGCCCAAATAAATGAATTGATGAAGCCAAGAGAATCGGGTGTCCCACCATCACTATATCCGGTTCTTCATATTAACATTTTTAGAAATAACTGCCACTTGGGTTTTTTAGCGGTTAATTCTACTTAGTTACTGTCACCCCAAGACATAATTTCTTCCAGGTCTTTGTTGAGATGTGAGACCCCTTGCTGCCTATAGAGATGTGCATTAGTAGTCGATGTCCAAGCATCCAAAGTAAGAGATGAAATAAGTGTGCTATCATCAGCGAAGATATAGGATTTTTAGTTTTCTCTAATAGATCGTTAATGTATAATAAAAAGAGGGTGGGCGACAATATAGAACCTTGAGGGACTCGGCGTTGATGCTAAATGTGTCTTAAAAAAATCGGTGCATCGCCACTCGCATAGAACGGTCTTGAAGAAAGCTTGACAGCCATGAACAAAATTGAACCGCCATTCCGTATGTTCTCACTTAAGTTAAGAGCCCCTCATGCCATACTCGGTTAAGAGTCTTGGAAATGTCCAGTGCTACCGCCCGGGATTCCCCATGATATTCTCTTGCGTTGTTCCAAACTTGGGTAACATAAGCGAGAAGGTCTCCTGTTGATCTAGATTACGGAATCCATGCTGGCTCAGGAGAAATAACTTTTCACTATATGGAAGCAAAGGAATTGGAGTTTTCTTTAAAGACCCTGGCATTTCGACCTATTGAAAGGCGCGATGCTTTTAGATGAATACCATAGACTTTTCATTCAAATATTCCCTTTTTCCAGTGCAAACCCACCATATAAAGAGCAGAGCCCAGGCGGGAGATGCTGTTTTTTTATAACTTGAACAATCTTAAGACACAATCATTGAATTATACTTAGTTGGCAAGAATATTTAATTTGTATGATCTATTAGAGCAATATTTATGGTTAGTCCTATACAGGGTGTTTTGTAATTGAATGTCAATAATTAAGGGGGCGATTTTTGTGTTCATTTTAAAAAGAAAACTTCATATGAACGTATGTCCTAAACGTCTTTATTTTTGATATACAGGGTGGTAAAGTTTTCAAAAATAAATAGTTTTTTAATAATATCTGTAATACCACTTCAGATATTTTAATGAAATTTGGCAGACATGTACTATGTATCAAGATGCATTATTTACCGTACAACAATTTTTTTTATTTCCACCAGTGGCGTTCGTACGGAATTTCACCTGCCTATTTTGGCAGACATTAATGTAACGCTACTGATTTCTCGTAAGAATAAATATATTCCTAAAATCCCCAATCATTTCTAAATAAATTTGATCTCTTGAATTTTTTCAATCCGATGCACGGTTTTCGCTTAAAAAAAAATAAAAACCTTTTCTCTGCATGATCATAACAATATCGTTAATATGACAATATCACCATGCACAGAAATAGATTTTATTTCTTAGATCAAGTTTGCTTAGAAATGAATAAGGATCTCAAAAATTATTATTGTAGTAGGCTGTGCCTGTAAGAGTTATTAATTCTGTTGTCAGGGCGGTTGTCATTATTTTGTTTGACAGTTTATCAATATTTAAATTCGATTTTTCGTGTCTTATTAATTTGGTGTTTAAAATATCCGAGTATTGTTATTTTGAAAGATAATGGTCGGGTTTACTAATGAGGAGTTGGCAGATATGCATTACATGTATGGTTTGGCTGATGGCAGTTCGCCGGAAGCTAGGCGATTGTATCAAGAGCGGTTCCCTAATAGAGTCCTACCAGATAGGCGAACATTTGCAAATGTACATAGAAGGTTGACTAAAACAGGTACTTTTATGGCAAATAATCAATTAAAAGGATCCCATCCATCGGACTGTAAGAACTCCAGAAATTGAAGAAGCAATTTTAAATTATATTGATAATAATCCTGAAATAAGTACTAGAAAAATTGGACATAATCTGAATATCTCGCACGTCCTAGTTTGGAAAATTTTGCACGATTTTTTTATTGTACCCGTATCATATTCAGCGGGTCCAAGCGTTACTTCCCCGAGACTTTCCCTTCCGTGTTAATTTTTGTCAGTGGTTTTTGGAGAAAATTGCGCATAATCCCTTGTTTGACCATGAAATAATGTTTACAGATGAAGCTAACTTTTCCAGAAACGCAATCAGAAATTTTCACAATAACCATATTTGGGCCGACGAAAACCCCCACGCAGTTGTAGAATATAACCAGCAAGAACAGCTTTCGGTAAATGTCTGGGGTGGAATTGTTGTAAATTATTTAATTGGACCTTTTTTCCTGCCAGAAAGGCTAAATGGCCATAATATCGCCGGTTTCTAGAGGAGGATTTGCCCATATTGCTAGAAGAAGTACCAATTTTAATAAGAAACAGAATATGGTTCATGCATGATGGTGCGCCCGCTCACTTTAGTGTTGTAGCAAGAGAATATGTAAATCAAACATTTAATAACCGATGGGTTGGTCGTGGCGGACCTCAACCATGGCCGCCTAGGTCCCCAGATTTAAATAGTTTGGACTTTTTCTTATGGGGGCATCCTATAAGTCTGGTTTACCGCACCCCAGTAAACACTTTAGAAGAGCTGGAAGATCGTATAAGAGCTTCCTTCGATTTAATAAGAAATACTGAAGGTATACTTCAAAGAGTGCGCGACAATATGAGGAAAAGAGCTGAAGCGTGTATCCTTTAAGGTGGAGGGCATTTTCAACAACTTATCTAGTTTCTATGTATGTTCTTTTTTTTTACAAAGGTTGTTGTTGATTTATTAACAGACCATCCTTATTCATTTCTAAGCAAACTTGATCTAAGAAATAAAATCTATTTCTGTGCATGGTGATATTGTCATATTAACGATATTGTTATGATCATGCAGAGAAAAGGTTTTTATTTTTTTTAAGCGAAAACCGTGCATCGGATTAAAAAAATTCAAGAGATCAAATTTGTTTAGAAATGATTGGGGATTTTAGGAATAAATTTATTTTTACGAGAAATCAGTAGCGTTACATTAATGTCTGCCAAAATAGGCAGGTGAAATTCCGTACGAACGCCCCTGGTGGAAATAAAAAAAATTGTTGTACGGTAAATAATGCATCTTGATACATAGTACATGTCTGCCAAATTTCATTAAAATATCTAAAGTGGTATTACAGATATTATTAAAAAACTATTTATTTTTGAAAATTTTACCACCCTGTATATTAAAAATAAAGACGTTTAGGACATACGTTCATATGAAGTTTTCTTTTTAAAATGAACACAAAAATCGTCCCCTTAATTATTGACATTCTGTATAAAGAAAAAACGTATTATTTTATTATTTTTGGTTAAAATGGTGTAAACTAATTGCTTCTAATGTGAAATATATAACTTAGTAATCAGAACACTTCTACAAAGATGTGCTGTCCTTGACTGCATGGCTAATTGTCAGATGTGCCATTCTGTTAATCCAGAACCTGAACTATCCTAAGCGCCATGAACGCACACTGAACTATCAGAGTTAATGATGAACTTCCAATTGTTCCATTAAAAATTAAATATAAGAACTCATTGACTGATATCATTTCAAACATCTCTCTTTCAAGATTTGCAATAGTTTCGAGGAATCGCAACACAATAAGAGCTTTTTAAGTATATATAGCCGTCAAGTCGAAGTTATCCATCAAGTTCAACGCTGCATGGCATACCATCAGTATGAAAACGGCCCTGTTTAATATAATTAAGATATTAAATGTGCATTCTCGCATTATCGTCTGATGCGTGCCTTTTTTTCAGCTTTGTAATCGCTAATGAGGCATACTGGGATAATTCATGCAGCAATAAAGGACCACTTGTCCAGAGCCAGGGCACATCAACCTTTGTTAACGCGATTACTCCTAGATTTTAATTCTAGAGCAAGTGTGTTTCGGTTAGGTACTATAGGTCTCTTTTAATCTTTTAATATCCACTTTGCATATTTATGTATACAATATACAATAATGACTCTATGGTTGATGCAAAACAAAAACCGATTCACGTCATTAATCAGCTGATAATTGTAAATCCCTAAGAAAATACGAAGAAATTAAATTTGGGCAAAAATATTAAAACTTTATGCTATATCGAATTTACTACAAACTTAAAGTATTCTTCTTTGATACGAACCCACTTATAGCAAATATTTTGTTTATTTAAGCTTGTAAAAATTAATATATTTTGAATTTTATTGACCGACAGTTGATAACAGAACTGTGAACGGTGCGGTGGCGCCAGCTCGTTCGTTAGCTTGGTTTGACGTTTCATGCAAAACTAACCTTTATTGTTCGTGGTGTCCTGTTGCTGTGCGTCTATCTTTTTAAAAAACTTATCTTTTCATAAATAGCATTAAAAACTGTTTTGTCATCAGGAGAAACAAAAGTGCATATACATATCTCTGTCGACTACGTTGTTTACTATTTGTAAAAAATGCCGAAGCATTTAGATAGTAGGTGCAAAGAGGTAATAGCTTCTCTACGAAGCTATTTTCAGGAAGAACTTAACAACAAGGGCCTATTGTTACCCTTTCCAGCAGTACAGAGAAGTAAATTTAACGAGTGTGTTAAGGTCTAGAGATTTTGTTTCTACTTTACTAATTTTTAGCGTATAGCAGCTGCCCTAAATTTCAATATCTCCACTGTAAGCGCAATTTCAACAACAGTTAAGGAAAATAAATTATTAGAATTACCTTAAAACAGACGTTCTAATTCAAATAGAGTTGTAAATGTGTGAAGATTGGACATAAGTTCTATTCGTGACACTGTAAATTTTTTTAGAACATCATGTAACTTTGACAACTTTAAGTTAAAAATTAAAAGACAGGGTACTGTTTGATGGCTGTCTGAACTTTTTAAAAAGCCTCTTCAAGAAAATAGGCTTCGGATAGTAAAAAGATGAACTGAGGCGAGGGCTTATGGATCTTTCAAATGACTGGTATTTTTGAAAGAATATATTAAAGAAAAAGAAGCATTCTTGTACTAATTCGTTTTCTTGAACCATTGGTCGATCATGGCAAGATGAAAATAAAAAAAGTGTTAAAGATCACTAACTAAGGTTGATGGTAAAAGGTATTATGCAGTAAACAAATATACAGTATGTCTCCGTAAGTTCGCACCATATGGAAAACTATTTTATTATTAATTTTACGAAAAAAATTTATTCTTTATATAAAGCTCTGCATGGTCTAAAACCAAAAATGCCACTATCAGATATTAAATTTTCCGAGGCATATACGGGGTTTGTCAAAAAATATGAATTTTGCCCAAGAGTAAACTACCTTTATTTTTGACAATATCAAAACTTGTTATTAAAAAAAGTTGATCAGAACTAAAAACCACGTTTAAATATGCAATTACACCCATTTACGATAAAAAATATAGGTTTTGTTATTTTTTTATAATTTTTATATTGCAAATAAGAAAACACATACAAATAATAAATTGTAACAATAATAATAATAGATATAAATATAAATTAAATTTTCACTCAATCCACTAATGCCTCAACATATCCACCCTCTCGTTCAATACATTTCATCGTTCTATTGGCAAATTTCCTTAATACTTTCCTTATCATTTCTGAAGAAATTTGCCGGCATGATTGTGTAATTATTCTCTCCAAATGATTAACATCATGAGAAGGCCATTGCTGGTAAACTTTTTGTTTTAAGTAACCCTATAAGAAGTAATCTAGAGGAGTTAGGTCAGGGGATCTAGCAGGCCAAAAAATATCTGAAAATCTGTACATAACTTTTCCATTGAACAAATGTTCAAGATATGCCCTAACATTTAATATACTGTGGCATGTTGCACCGTCCTGTTGGAACCAAATACATTGACGTTCTTGTAAAGGTAGTTCGTCCATGAAGTCACTGATCTGATTTTGCAAAAATTGTAAATAACGTTCGGCATTCATAAATTGGTGAAAAAAATACGGTCCTATTAATCTGTCCTAGTAAATACCACACCACACGTTCGTTTTAAATGAATATTGGTCACGAGACTTTATTGTAAAATTGGGATTTTCATCAGACCACCAACGACAATGTTGTGACGAGACAGTTCAATTTGAAGAAAATGTTGCCTCATCGGAAAAAATTATACGTCTCGGAAAAAAACGGTCCTCTTCTAACTCTCCTTGGATGAGAGAGCAAAAATCAAAGCGCCTATCATAGTCCCTTTCTTTTAATGTGTGAACGATTTTTGGTTTGAATGGTCTGAAATGATTTCGTTTTAAAATTCTTCCCACTGTATCTTTACTTACATTTTGTTGTATTAACGACTTTCTTTTGCGCAATGACACTTTTGGATGTTCTACAACAGACAGCATTACTTCTAACTGCGTGTTCTCATTAGCAACCAGTTTTTGGCGTTTTCCATTAAAGTTATTGTTTAAACTTCCAGTAGTCTTAAATTTATTCATTATTCTTGTAACAGTTGGATGATTAATATTTTTATTGGGATGTCTATCATTAAAAATAATTGCTGCTTCTCTATGCGTTTTATAGTTTTCTCCCCACAATCAAAACAATTTTAATTTTTTCTTCTTAATAACTTAATAACACCATTTTTATGTACTTTAAAATTTTAACGCGTTTGGACGGTCGCTGTCAAACATTTCTTGCTATCAACAATTCATTTGTATGTCAGAGCACCCTAGATTACATGTAACTACAGATAAATTTGCATTATTATTGTAAACATACGTTTCAAAAAAGAAGAAATATTTTTTTCATCGTAAATGGGTATAATTGCATATTTAAACGTGGTTATTAGT
Source organism: Polydrusus tereticollis (assembly GCA_963920685.1). Taxonomy (NCBI): domain Eukaryota; kingdom Metazoa; phylum Arthropoda; class Insecta; order Coleoptera; family Curculionidae; genus Polydrusus; species Polydrusus tereticollis. The sequence continues at coordinate 140,285,397 of OY987328.1, forward strand.
TCTGATCAACTTTTTTTAATAATAATTTTCGATATTGTCAAAAATAAAGGTAGTTTACTCTGGGGCAAAATTCATATTTTTTGACAAACCCCGTATATGCCTGGGAAAATTTAATATCTGATACTGGCATTTTAGGCATTAGACCATGCAGAGCTTTTTATAAAGAATAACTTTTTTCGAAAAATTAATACTTAATAAAAAAGTTTTCCATACGGAGACATACTGTATGTTGTAACTATGCGAAATTTTTGTATGTTTACCTTGTTTTTATGAAAAAGAAACTGTGTAATTCCCTCATGCGGATATTTTGGTTACAAACTGGCAACACTGTCAATAACTGACGTCACTCGAAGGGTATGACTTGCATCGCTTTTTGTTTTGAATTAAGTATATTTGTTTGGTCACAGCGTAATGCAGGCGGCCCATAATGCAAGATGAACACCAGGCGAGGACTTAAATTAAGTAAGTTACTTAAAATGTAAACTCCCTGACAACAATAATGAATTGCCCACTAACAGGGTGCGGATTTTAAATGGAACGCTGCTTATAGCGGATCTGGAAATAAGATTACTCTAAAATACAAAAATACCTCCTCAAAGATTTTTTATGAGCTTCGCTTCTGCCACGTTCGATTTACATATGTTATTTACAATACAATGTTGATCACTTGTCAAGTTCTGTACTCTTAATAAGCTTCATAATCGCTAATCTAGTATTGGGATAATTCCTGCCGCAATAAAGGACCACTTGTTCACAGCCAAAGCGCGTTAACCTCTGTTAACGCTATCATTCCTTCAATTTAATTCTAGAGCAAGAGTATTTCAGATACTATAGCTGTCTTTCAATATCCGCTTTGCATTTATTTATGTACAATAACTGCTCTATTTGGTAGTTACAGGGCAATAAAAGATGATGATAAAACCAGATGAGAAACTAAATTGAAGTGACATAAGATTGTAGCCGCCTTGCCCACTAACATACATTTTCTTATACACATTTTTTAATTTAAACATGAGGTATAATTTTGGTCATTTTCGGGGCTATTACAAATATGCAGGGTTGAAAGGATTTAAATCAATTGATTTAAATCACTTGATTTTTTCAATTTAAATAATTATTAAAATCAAAATTTCTGATAAGTTATAATTAAGAGAAAATAAAAACTTACTATTTTAATTAATGGTTTATTATATCAAAAAAATTAAACCACTGTATCTAAATAATGCTTATTTTAGTTAAATGTAGTGCTTGTACAAAAAAACTAATTTTGCAGCCAAATGTTGAGAAAATTCTGTCGACTGACGCGGAAGAAGCAGCAGCACAAAGTAATGGTCTAATTTTGAAGAACTCCTTTTAAATAATGGGTATATTTTGTGGCGACTTCCACCAATCTATGGGTTTTACATTCTGAATAATTTCATCATGAAACATATATATCAGTATAAGGTTCTGATCTGGCAAGGAACTTGACTATGAGTGGTAACATACCAATATTAGGATCTAATTCTTTAACAACTTTTAAAGCAACACTTTTTCAGTCTCTGTTAGTGTTTACTGAGTTTTTGTTGAGTCAAGAAGATATGCCAACAAATGATATGGGGTTGTACACTGTTCATAACGCTTCTTAAATTTTTGTAGATGATTTAAAGTTATGTCAGTTTTGTCAAACTAAGTTTCTAATGTTTTAAATTCTTCCACAACATCTGAAAGACTGGTACTGTTTTTTTGTAGTCTATCTATTGCGATAGAGATAGACTTAAGTATTAAAAATCTTTAAAAAGTAATGGTTAAAGGTATGTCTGCGCTTACCCTATGCTGACGAGAACCAATAAGTTCGAAACCGGTCCATAGGTAGCAGCATCCTACCAACAGAAAGGTCTTCCTTTCTTGGTAGTTTTAAGCAATCAATTTAGTATTGTAGCGCTAACTGTGTTAGCCAAATACGGCCTTATAGTATAAGGTTTTAAATCAGATGGCTAGGAAATATTTTCCTAATTAGTATGTTATTGTTAGACCTTAGTATTGTTAGGTAATCTTCGACTAATCTTTTTAAGTGAATATTGGAAAATTTTCCTCTTATAATATTGTCAATTTCGTTTTTGTTCTCTTCAGCAATTTTGAAAATTATGGGCCATGACTTAACGAAACCTTCTAAACAGTCTGAGCGTTTTTCGACAGGAACTATCTTAAATAAAATTTGAAGAACGGTGGGAATAAGATTAAAAACGTGTTGAAAATAGCAACTTATTCATAGGAAAATATAGATAAAAATAAAAATAGAAAAAAAAATCGAAAAGATCAAAAAGAATCTGGATTAAAAAAAAAAATCGGGATTTTTGATGTTTTAAAAAAATCATGATTTTTTAAACAATGCAAATATGTGAATAATAACATAGTTCTGTTCTCTTTTTTAGCTGCGTAATCGCCAATGAAGTATAATCCTGCGGTAATACATGCAGCAATTAAGAACCATTTGTCCAGAGCCAGAGTGCATTAATCTTTGTTGCGCAATTATTCTTACATTTTAATTCTAGAGCAAGAGTGTTTCGATTACTAGGTATCTTTTAATATCCGCTTTGCATATTTATGTACAATGATGGCTCTATTTGGCAGTAATATTGGCTAATAAAATTGTGAACATCTTGTCAATAACAATAATTTTCTATTTACGTTGTGGCTGTCTGTTTTACAATCGACTTCGGTAATTTTTGGATCTATAGATACTTCATTTAAATCATAGAAGTTTATCTTTTCCGTTACAGTCGAACGAAATGGCAAACCTAGCACCCGAAGCTTACTACTTTCCAGCGACTTCTACTGGGTAAGTTATTTCACTTATTATTTATTTTATTAGTAAGGCCCGTAAGCACCGTTTTAGTCTTAAGCTTACTTATTGTAAGGTATCTTAAAATGTTAAGTGTTGAATGTTATGCACGATTAAAAAATTAAGGAACCTTTGCTAAGCAAGAAACACATTTGACGACGTTGTCGTTTTATTTCAATTTTCACCCCTACCATCTGTTTTGCACTAGACTCTCTATTTACTTAACCTTAAATAAAATATTGTTATTTGATTTTTTTTTAAGTTTTCGATAAGCGTAGAGACCCTAGAAAAAGTATGTAAAAGAGCATCTAATTTTAAAAGTGAAGACAATAATCATTTAATTTCCATTATAGCCAAGAAGCACGCGAATGTTATCGAAGATAAAGATAGGACATATATCTTGTACCTACATTGAGGATGTGACTGGAGTATCAGTATCAACATAGTTTAGGCTTATATTGTGGTATAAACCACAAAACAATGTATCAAAGACAGAAGATTTTTTTATAAACTTATAATAACCACATTTAAGCTCAAGAACTTGCGGGCTAAAATTTAAGTTCCCTTATTTGCAATTTTCCTTGAGGATCATAAGATAACCCAGATTTTAGTGCCTCTTAACGCTAGGCCGGCCTAAATAACTACTGTGCTTACGGGCCTTTGTCAAACGCCACTCAACGCCTTCTCTTAAAATGGGTTAAACATGAGGAATACCAGATGCTTTATGATGGTTGTCAAGGTAATCAGGCGAGCGAGCGCTTTGGTTACTTTGTCGCTCGGCGAGCGGTAAAGTGAACGAAACGTTCGCTCCTCGCAAAAGTGCTACTTTGTGCTTTCTTTTGGAAGCACAAAACTGTACTTTGCGCTCGGTTGTAGCAAAAATATATTACGAGACTGAAATTCGGTACTGAAACAGTTCTGATAAAACCAAAATAGCAAAAAATATTTATTTATCACCTAATATTTTTATTCGCCATATTAAAATAGCTTACTATTTAGCAAATTTAATATAATAGATTTTGAGATACAGGTTTAAGTGTTTTAAATTAAAATATACCTACTCTCTATAGTTGATGCAAAGCAAAAATCAATGCATGTCATACTCTTCGAGTGACGTCAGTTATCGAGTCACATTGACTGAGTTTAAGTTAGTTAGCGTTGATTAAAATTAAAGAAGTTTATTAATTTAACAAAGAAGCTTGATCATTACAATCATTAGGCTTTTTTACCTTTTAATACAAAAAATGTTTAGTAGTTTTGAAGCATTTGCAATCTTTCAGTCTTTTTGACACCCTGTATACGAAAAATTAGTTTCACTTTTCTACGCAATTTCCCTATTTACTTTAAAAGTAACTTTGACAGTTTTACATGTCTTTTGCTTTCCCTTATACGAATAGTAAATTAACATTCAGAAAAAGGATGACCGATTAGCACTTCATTATGAAAACGGAGATATAAGAATCTCCGTGTATGCGTAGGCATTTAAATGTGGGAGAATAAGGTAAATGGTGTCAGGTGGGTGGCGCATAATGTGCTGTATTGGCAGTTTCATTCATTATTTATTGACTTTTTAATATAATATGTTCTATGGTTACTAAGTACCTCTACAGCATATTTTTAATTGGTGGCTAAAAAGGCACGAGTGGATTAACTGACTCATTTATTTATTATTATCTTGACAAGAAACTGTTTAAAACTTTTATGCTTAGAATCGGTTTATCAGATTCCTTTTTAACTTGCAAATTACAGTGTGTGCAGAGAACTACCGAATATTGATTAATATCGGGGTTGGATTATCTTGTATAGATATAGAGACAATACTGTCGAAATTCTTTAGTTTTTACTCCAACGCTATGATTATTCAAAATACAGGTTTGTCAAAAGCAACGAATTCGATAAATCAGGAATAACAAAAAATAGATATAAATTAATGAATAGAAGTTTTGTAATTGTAATTTTCATTTAACAGTCGTTATTTTCAACTATTTTTTAAGACATTCATTGTGGGGACTCTATATAGGGTGTTTCGTAATTGAATGCTGATCCTTTTCTGAAGTACCAATAGTATCCAAATAAACGTTTTAAAACGCTGAAGATGCCGTGGTTGTGATGGACATTGGTTGTATATTAGACCTAGAATGATTATAACGTTGACAATCATGATCATTTTTCACGAAATCTTCAACATCTCTACACGAATATTTGGCCCAAAATAGTACTTTTGTATAATATTATTGTACATTTTATTTATTCCAGCCTGCCCTCCGGTTGGCAGAATACGAAAATCATTTAGGATTATGTGTCGACACTCTATATCGGTAATTTTTTGGACATCCTCAATAATACTTATGTTGAAACATTTATTTTTAATATTTTGGGTATGACTCATTATTTCTTTTATCAATCGTGCATTTTCTTTGTTTCTGAAAATATATAATGCATAATTCCGGAATATTAAATTTATTGCATATAAAATCCAGGTCTCTTAACGCTGTAGCTTGTGCTAGCGTTAATCGAAGATCCTGTGTCGTGTAAATTATCTTTTCTTTTCCCATATAAATATAATTACCCAAGTAAAATTCAATTTCTGTTTTGTTTATCAATTTGTCAAAATCTTGTTTCCAAATAGGACTCAATTCAATAGAGTTTTTCGGTCGTTTTAACAATTGTACAATACCAGGGTGATCAAGCCTGTCATCTTGAGAATCGGCAAAAGTATCCTTCTCCTATATTATTTCATCCAATTCTCTACTTTGTTGCCTTGTTATGGCAAGGACTGTCTCTGAAACATTGTTATACATAATTTTTAAGTCGTCGTGTCGGATAAAGCATCAGCTGCTACATTATTTTTCCCTTTCATATACTTTGTAACGTTGTTACTTTCACGTTGTTTTGGTTATATTTTATTTTGTATCGTAGAACCGCAAGTCCATAATTCTACCTCGTTGCGCGAAAACGCGATTCACCATAGGTTATGTTCTCTCAAATACAGTTTATTCTTTGTGACCTTCTCGGTGGGTTTTTGGGTTTGACAGGAAAACTGTCATTGGTGTCATTCGGTAAAACTAAATTCTGGCTACTGGTCAGACCCTTAGCCCTTGTGGCACTGTGTGTGGACCCCATTGCTTTACTCACAGGAGTTTGGGGTTGTTGTGTCAAGTTGGAACTAAAAGAGGTGTGAGTGGCGCTTAAATCTTAAACATATATCTAGGCTTGCACAGCAACATCCTTTGGGGGCCACACTCGTACACATTGTAGTTTTTACTGGCAAGGACCCTACTTAAAAGAACCACCCCGGTTTACAGTTGCCACGAGTTTGAGCTAGCCGAGGTAGGTGGTAACCTAAGCCTCATTTCATATTAACATAACAACATTTATATTTTTAATAAGGTTGCAACTTTATATCAAAATAATATTCTTCAATAAGTAGTCTGAATTTGGTTAACCTACTTGAAAGATTTGTCATTCCGAATAAATAAACTAATGGTATATGGTCAGTAAATATAACAAATTTCCTACTATACAAATAATACAAAAAATGTTTAATTCCAAAAACAATAGCATAAAGCTCTTTTTCTATCGTAGCATACTTTTTTTCTGCTGGATTTAGTGCTCTGCTTGCGTAAGCTATTGGTCTATCATCTTTATTTAAAAGAACTGCACCAATGCTACAATCAGAGGCATCAGTTCTTAATATGAAAGTATCATTAGCGGAAAAATCAGGATATTGTGGAATAGGAGGTTTTATTAGTACTGATTTTAATTTTTCAAAGGCTATCTGACAATCCACGTGAATTGAGTATTTTTCCTTGACAAATAATTTAGTGGCGCTGCAATTTCTGCTAAATTTTTGATATAGGTACTTCCTATAATAGTTTGAAAAAGCGACAAACCTTCTTACATCGTCAGCGTTTTTAGGAATAGGGTACTCTTTAACACATTTAGTTTTTTCGGGATCAGGTGAAACACTTTTAGCAGAGACAGTATGACACAAATATAAAAGTTCTTGTTTAAACAATTCGCACTTATTTGGATTCAGTTTCATATTAACAGCTCTTAATCGATGTAAGACTTTTACTAAATTTTTGTTATGTTCAGTAGATTTCTTCCAAAAACTAGACGGCTTTCATAATTAAGACCTGACATATCAACAGTCATGGCTCTAGAAAGAGAACTGGGACTTATTTAAGGCAAGTCATTTAAAACTGACCTTTTCCACTGACTGTGAAAGATATGTCATCGTCGGGTTACAAGCAAAATACATTAAGTCAAAATACAGAGTTTTTAGAAATTAAGCTTTTAATTTTTTAAATTTGTATTTTGTTTAGTAGTTTTAATGCGTGCAACTTTTTCTTATATTTCATATTGTCGTAATATTTTTACATATCTGCTATTGAGTAATATGTCACAGTACCATTTTGAATTTTGAATTTCGCTTTTTTAACGATTTTTTTCTTTAATTGCAGTGACTTAATGTGTTTTTCATGTAAGGGTTGACTTAATATTTTAGATAACGTTTCGGAAAGAAAATAGTTAATAATATGAAAAAGAAAACGATTCTAGCCATCCATTATTAAAAAATATTAGTCTTCTTCTTCTTCGTTAGAGTCATTTTCACCTCGTTCTGTGGTTACATCTCGAACAGGGCCAATTTGTATACCAGGCATGAAGGGACGAGGGAATAATATTTTTTTCGCAAAGCTTTAAGAGGTCCTATTTTTTGGCAATGGAGATGGGTAACTGTTTTGTATATAGCTGTGGGATAGTTACATTTTTAAAATTACCCCCTTTTCCCCTTTTATCTGATGCACGCCTCGAACCCAATGTGTAGTTTTTCGTACTCATCACTAAATCCGTATTTATATTGAATCGTGTTTGGAAACTGCTTGTCATATTTAAAGCATTTTACTTTCAACCAGTTGACATTATTTCCTTTCTCATCTTTCTTTCTTTCTTTTTTTAAACGTTTCTTTTCCAAGTTGAGGGTCTTGATGTGCTCCATCTATGTCTCTTTTTACTCTTTCTTGGATTTTCTTCGTTTGGAGAGTCCCAACTTTATAATTATACTTATTTATATATTTATTTATAACTTTTCTGTCGTGTTGGGGACTTTATTTTCGCTCTGAACGCTTGTGGAAGCCTTAGCTAAAATAAAACACATTATAATGTATAAATGCGCAAAGAAATGAAGCTTTCAAAATATTAAAAACAATCTTGAACAGTAAACGTGGTTATTTCATGCAATATAGTGTGCCTCAGTGCCTCGTATTTGAATGTCGTAGATGTTAGGGAAGAATATTAATAACTTGAAAATATGAAAATATGTGTATGACTTAAATTATCTTAGCTTCTGAAACATCATCGATTTTAACGGGTGTTAGCATTGAATAAGTTTTTTCGCTGATACTTTCTGAACATGTTTGGGAAGAGGATTCCAAAATAAAAATAATAAATTGTGTGACAAGAAGGAAATAATGAAAACTGATTTTATTACTATGCAATATCATTGCATACTAATTCGGTCAAAATGGTTGAAATTCATCCATATGCACATACACTCGCATACACACGCTTGGCAATTTCGCGAATGACATTTTTGACAAAATCACGAGCCGTGAATAAACAAAAGTGATATTATTTCTGACTTAGTGAAACAGTAATATGGGGAAAGTTAGGCATAGATAAATCGAACGACTTAGTGGGTTTTGCCAGAACATAAAGTATTAAAGTTTATGTAGCTGACGTAAATAACTCAATTTAAGAAAAAAATGACTTAGTGTGTTTTGCTTGTAAGCTTGAATAATTCATCCAATCGAATTGGGGAAAACTAGTAGACCATACCGTCGGCTTACAAGCGAAATACACTAAGTCATTTTTTTCTTAAATTGAGTTATTTACGTCAGCTACATAAACTTCAATACTTTATGTTCTGGCAAAACCCACTAGTGGCGGCTCCTCAGGGTAGGCCTCTGAGGCCGCGCCTCACCCTCAATCTCCCAAACTCCTCTCAAAAAATACAAATATGTTTGTTTTAAATTTATAAATTTTCAAATATAAATTCCATATGGAAAATAATTTTCATACTGCTTTACCGAGCGCCGCGCTATAAGCGACTATTATATTCTGTAAACTTTTGTCGACGGCCGAGAGGTTAAATAATTTCAGCTTCACTGCTCCGAGCGTTCGTACTTATTTTGGCAAGCCTCATACGAAAATCTCAACGTCTTTTGTTTGGTCTGTCTCTCTCTTACCCGGGGGTCATTTCGCGTTTGTTTCTCTCATTGGGGCGATAAGATCCTAGCTTAGCTGGTTGTTGATTGGCTGCTTAAATCACATGTTTTATTCTGCGAATTCTGTGATTACCCGGCGCCCGACTTATATCGTAGCAGGTGTGTGAACTGTGGGTCTTGGTTTAATTTAGGAAAATTACAAATTGTTATATTTTATTGGTTTATTTTATGTTAATATTCTTGTGAGTTGTGACTGTGCAGGGTAGTCAGGATACAGGTGCGATGCAGGTAATGGAGAAGTATTGCCAGTGTTTGTTTGGGCAATTTATAATTTCGTGTTCGGCAAATTAAGGTTATATTTTCAAGATCCGGTAAGTTTTAAGATTTCTTTATTATGTTATTAATTATTAAACGCTAAATTTTATTGTTTGAAGTTCGAAAGAACATATTAAGAATTCTGTGGCACTTACGAGAGTAGAGCAAAATAGAGACACAATAGCGGATGCACTGAGAGAAATTGACCCTGAACTTGCAAATTGAATTTTTTTCTCGTGAAACCTAGTATTTCAAAGTAATTATATTGCTGATTGAATTCCTAACTATTCATTTTAAGCCAATGACTTATGCAAGGTAAAGGCCATTTGCCATCTTAAAAAAAAAAAATAAAAAATAACGGTTTTTCCTTATACTTTTGAGACCGCTTTAGATATCAGTTCGAATTGCACTTATTTCCCAAACGAAGCCAAAATCAAAAAAATATCAAAAGGAACCTTGCATTAGACATTCAAATTCAACTGTTTTTTGATTTGGCAATGTTCGGGCTGGAAATATTTCCTTGCCTGCGAAGAGTTGGAAAGTGCTTCCCAAAAATTAAATGCACATCAGCATGCCCTGCGTATTTTATTTCTATCTGTTTCTGTTCAGCATTAGTAACTTTCAAGTGTTTCGCATAAAAACCGATTTATCTCGAGAACCGCCAGTTTTATCGAAATAAGTTAAGAGTACTTTTTTTGAAGAGGAATGACCACAGGATTTAAAAAATCAGTTTTCAGCTCTGTCAAATGACACTGGTCAACATTTTGGACCAACGAGTGTAGTGGCAAGTCCGTTCCTGACTTCCCTGACGATGTAAAACATCTACTGTGGTATGGTTTAATGACTATTTATGGCCTCCATAAAATATTAAAATTTCATTTAATTATTCAAGTCGGTTCAAAAGTTTGAGCCAAAAAAGTAAATCGCTGGGTACCCCTTTAGGGCTCTGTATCTCCGTTAAGGGGCACTTTAGGAATTTTCTTCCTTTGACAAATTAGGGTTATTTTGACCGCCTTTGTATGCTTCCGAGAAATTAGGAGGTACTTACCGGACATCCTGTATAAGATGATCCAACCGCGATATTAACCAATTCTTGATAGTTTTCTGTACACTCTGTATATGGCATCTGCACTGCAGGTATCTCAGAAATTAAACAGGTGTTACAGTTTGAAAATCGCATTTCATAAGTTTGATTATCTTTGATTATCTGTGTTAAGTTTTCGCTTTTAAATTGTTAAAATACATGTGTAGACTCCCACCTTAAACATTAATAACTAATTAAGTTACCTGTAATAGCCAAAATTTTCATTATGTTTAGTTTCAAACCTTTGTTGATGTTTATATTCCAGGAATGTTTTGTATCTTGCACGACTTAGCCAAGTGGATTGATTTCTCTGTTCCTTGTTTGATACTACTTGCAGACAGGTTTGATTTCAAATCTTTGTCATAATTGATTGGTAATAAATAAACTTTTCAAGTTATCAATATAAATAACATCTTGTATTTGAGATGTTGGTTAAATGTCTCGACTGTTGGAAATCAGCTGTTTTTAAGAAAATCGATAATAGGTCAGTGTCAGACTGACAGTTTCTGCGCATTTTCACAGCCACGTCTGGTTAATTTTTACTTGGTCGCGTGGGTTGACTTCGGTCGCCGTTAGTTTTCTATGTTATTAAAAGAGGTTAGTTTACGTAGATAAGGTTGACTAATTTTTGTCATTGTTTTGTTTTGGTAACTATGTACGTTGGGGAAAAATAAGAATCGACCCTTTCGACGATGGACACTGGAAGTTAAAGCACACTTGTGGAAATAGCTCCCTAAGTTTAGTTTTTTTGGGCCGTGCAGGCTAATGTAGTGCCGATAAAGCATCCACAAATGTTTTAAAAAGGGTATGGCTTTGTAGTTTGCCTATTCTTTGGGCGGAATGCCGATTTAAAATGTTTTAATGAACTTCAACAGCGGTCATAGACACTATTTGGTAAATTGAAACCCTTGTTAGGTTTTTGAGGGTTTATTTTTTGTTAGGGGCTAAAAGTCCGAGTTCAAACTAGAGTGCTAGTTTTCTTTGTTGGAACTGCCTGGACGCGGGACATGCCAGTTGCCATGTACCATTTGAATTCTTGGAGACTAGCTGTGTAGCAGTATCCAGGTTAGCTGTTTGAGAAGTATTGCAGCTAAGTATCATTACCCTGTGTTCATTTTTCTTTAAAAAGTAGTCAATTTAAAATCTTAATATTCTGCATTTGCGTACTGTTTTGATAAAGTCTTGCGCCCATGTTATGTACAGAGCTTGTGCAATGTAAACGTATAGGGTATGTCGACATAGCGTTAAGACGTCACAAGAGTCTCTAGTAGTTCAGAACATTAGGTAGTCTGTTACAGCTACTTTTGTTGTAAATATAATTACAATTTATGATTATTTAACTTGCAACTATGACATTTTAACTTATCTATGGCCGAGTGGCTAGTATGCTTATTGAGTAACCACAGGTACTCGTAAGATATTGTATTATACTCCAACAGAGATTTTATGGTAAATTAAGTTAGTTGTGAGAGGTTCTCGCACAGACCTTGCGGAAATTCCTAGCCTGAGGCAATGTCCTGGATGTAGGTCTATGTGGCTGCCAGATCAGACTGAACAGTCATTTTTACAGTGTAGGTCTGACAGTTGCCGTCTTGTGCAGAATCCCGTCAAACAGGGTTTGACTTTTTGCTTTCTTTTATCGATAACTTTATAAATTTAAACCTTCAGAAATTTTATTGTCAAACCTAGTACTAACACTTTAATATTTCATTTCACTTATTTATCTTTTAACTTTAAGTATCTATTGTCCAACAAAGTAAGAGGAGCTTGCATTTATAAAACCAAGCAACCAAGGGCTTAACACCACTTTAAGAATAAATATTTGTATTGGCATTGGCCTCTGCGAAAATTTGGCTTTTACTTTAAATAGAGTGACTTTGAGGGCTTGAGTGAATGAGAGCTAATAAGAAGCTAGTGTATACCGATGGTGACATAAGTGTTTTTTTTCCTAGTTTTTTTTTTTTGAGGCCAAGCACTAGAACGTTTAAAGGCTTTTAAGTAAAATAAAACTAAGGTGACGCCTTCAGGATTTGACTTTAACTTACTTACATAAGAGTGCTAAACCTCTCAATCTAGAGACAAAATAGCGAACGTACCCTGAGTTGAGCTAGCTAAGGGGTGTCTGAAGAACATCCTCTAGGGCATAGGGTTGCCAGAGTAAGGGTGGATAGGTTGCCTTGTCGCAGTTTATTTTAGGTTATCCTAAGGTGAATACTGGCACCCGATTATTGTTTAGGGCGTAATATGTTTTTTTTTACAACATTTAATTATTTGAGGGTTTTTTTTATAACACAGGGATCTGATAAATCAATTCTGAGCATGAAAAGATTTACACAGTTTTTCGTCAGCAAGATAATGAATAACAAAATGAAAAACAAGTGTTAATTTGTTGTTGCACGTTTTGCAAGCAATAAAGTTTTGCAAACCTACACTGGGCTAAATTAGAATTACATAAATCTCACGATAAACACAAATTCTTGTCGATGAAATTTAAGTAAACCTCATGATAACCGTAGGCGTCTATTAATTAACATAGGTAACAAATATTTCACTTTGAAATGTATCTAAAAATTTGAAGTATCCATTTCATTTTCCAGTAGTTTAATACTAGGAACGTATTCCCTCTATCACCACAGTTTTTGTAGCCATATTTTTTTAAATGAGACACTATAACACACTGATATGTCTGGATAGTTTAGATATACATTTAGTCTAAATATAATTCATGAAATTATATACTTAGTTCTCAATTCATTAAAGAATCTCCGATTTATACATTTCTTAATAAAGTTCTAAGAGTCTTACTTCTGTTTCAGAAGTAAGAACCCCAGAACGTCATTAATACCGATATATGTTATATTATATCACGATAAAACTCGGTTTAATAAATTTAATTATGAAATTAATTATTTTGTCCCATAAGAGTTTTTTCTTACTTTTCCACTGATAACGCTGTGTTAAAGTAGCCTTTTATAATTAGGAATATTCGTTATAGCATGTGTTGTAAGACAGCTACCCTGCCTTGATCGCTTACTACATTTTAATTAATACCGATAATATTCCTCGTTTGGTTAAACAGGTTAGCATTTATTTATCTTTCTATTTAATTAGAAAAGCAGTTACCACACTTTTATTCAAGAAGTAATTTTAATGGAATAATTGATTTTCACCGAATTCGTTTAAGCACTACAACACACAAAAAGTCATTGTCAGGTTAGTTTAGTTTAGCTTCAAATTTTATTGCCTTAAGGAACTTGCCTTCATTTGAGAAAACAACATTAAAAGTCCTGAAGTTGTACTTAATATTGGGTAATAATAATAATTTAAAAATAAAAACACAACCTCAAAGCCATTATTAAATAAATGTTTTATTTAAAAAATTCATATGATAAGATATAAAAGCATAGAAAAGAAAAATCTATACAGGATGGATATTGAGACTATTTACAAAGATTAAGATTAAATAGACGACATTTTTACGTATCGAATTATCAACCTTCAGGAACTTAACCTAGAGATATAATTTAATAAAAACAATCTTATAATTAATAAAATCAACAAAACATCAGTCTTCAAACATCCAGATTGGTTGGGTAACTTGTGTGGCAGTGTAGTTACTTTTGGCACCTCTTTGTTAATCTGAAAAAAAAACTATATTTAGATAATGGGGAAAAAACGTTGATCAGTTATCATAAAACAGTTAACCATAATTGGATATTTATTCTTCAGCAACGTAATATAGTATTTTCGGTAAAATAATATGTAGATTAAATTAATTATTATGTTTAATCGGTAGGTCAGTGTCTTCATAATACTTTAATCTTCTGTTTCTAAACAGAGCAAAATAGGGTAATAAGTGTTACTGGGAATCATTTCATAATAGTTATGCCATTTTTAATAACTAATGTCTGAAACAAAATTGTTTTCTAACGAACCGTTGACAGAATAATTGTTACCATGTTACATACTTGGCAGTAATCAATATAACAAAATTATCATAAATAATGCAATTGAATCATATAATCTTATTGGAAATATAAACGATTATATACATATTAAGTCATATACCGAATATAAGACATTTAATTTGGTGTACACATTATGGTGATTGCCTTTATAAAACGTTTTGATACCTCTATTAAACATATGTAAAATGACCGATGACAGTCGCATTTCGCGTTTTAACGAGTCAGTTGTATTTCAAACTGACTAATGGCATCTACTAGGCGGATGATTTCCCAGAGAAGTACTCAAAATTAAGGACATATTAAAGTAATGTGCAATGGATTGTACCGTTCTTACACCCTTTTAAGGTATGTTATTGCTATCGACTCGTTTTTCTGAAGTAATCCATTATTTTGGTATGAGGCTTTCAATTTTACCCCTATTATTTTTTGCCTAATTTTAAAATACTCTATATTGCAAATATTGCAATTGTAAATATATTCGTATGTTCTACGCCAGGAAAACGAGAACATAGATATCATTATAGACCCCCAAAAAAAATACTGGTAAATATATTAAAGGCTAATTTATTGCAGGTTATGGTATCATATTACAAGGATTTACGACAAATACACTGGTAAGAATGGTAAATGCCCTGGAGAAGACCATATCACATCAGAAATGATAAAGATCGGAGAAAAGTATTTGGAGAAAACACTTCAAAAATTACTAAATAGATGTCTGCATGAAGCAAAGGTACCTACTGATTGGTACAACGCTGAGGTTGTGAACCTGTTTAAAAAGGGCGATACTACTAACATCGAAAACTATCGTCCTATTAGTTTGCTGTCGCACCTGTATAAGCTATTCACAAAAATTATTACAAACCGTCGGACAAAAAAGCTAGACTTCTACCAACCCGTCGAACAGGCAGGATTTCGTAGTAGATACAGTACCATGGACCATTTGCAAACTCTACGCACCATAATAGAAAAAACAACTAAATACAACGTACCCATACATCTGGCATTTATAGATTTCCATAAAGCGTTTGACTCAATCGAAACTTGGTCCTTCCTAAATGCCATGAATAATGCCAGAATCGACTCAAGATACAATTCAATTATAAAGGATATATATAGAAACGCCACAATGCATGTTAAAATTGACGAAAACATAAAAACATCCAAAATAAACCTAAATAGAGGAGTCCGACAAGGTGACACGATATCACCAAAACTGTTTACTCTGGCACTGGAAGAGATATTTAAAGAAATGGATTGGAAACAAAAAGGCTTGAAAATCGACGGATCGTACCTGAGTCACTTACGCTTCGCGGACGACATTGTTCTCATCTCCGAAGATCCAGAAGAGCTAAAGAAAATGATGGAACAATTGAATGAAACATCAAGAAAAATAGGGCTAAAAATGAACATCAATAAAACCAAGTTCATGTAACCCAATCACATTCAATTATCACTATCTAACGAAAACATCGAAAACGTTGTCGAATACGTATACCTAGGTCACCTCAATAAACTAGGAAAACCAAATCAAAAGTCGGAAATAACGCGAAGAGTGAGGCTAACATGGGCAGCTTTTGGAAAACTAAAGTACGTCCTAGGAAATCCAGATATGCCAATACATTTAAAACGCAGAGTTTATGACATGTGCATCTTGCCGGTGGCAACATATGGCCTCGAAACAATGTCAATCACAAAGGGTAGTGCAGATCGATTGCAGACAACCCAAACGGCAATGGAACGGGCAATGCTTGGAGTCTCCATTAGGGACCAGATCAGAAACGAAGAAATAAGAAGACGAACAAAGGTAAAAGACGTGATCCGTTACATGGCCCAGATGAAATGGAGGTGGGCGGGACATGTTGCAAGACAGGAAGATAATAGATGGACAAACAGAGTGATTCACTGGCGCCCCAGAGAAACAAAAATAAATAGAGGAAGACCGCAAAGACGTTGGCTGGATGATATTAGGGCGGTCGCTGGTAGAAACTGGGTACAACTAGCGCAAAATCGACAGGAATAGAAAAGACTCGCAGCAACTAAATCGCATCCCTAATGTCATCGCGTTACATAAAGGAAATAAAACTAATTTAGACAGTTCTGTTGTAAAATGCCTGGTAGAGGCACGTTTTACAGTGGCAAACGAACAATTCTTAAATGCCTATAATAAGTTCTATAAAACAATAACATATTACGTATATAAAACAGTCTTGTTATCATTATAGGCCTGTCTAAGCTGTCTCAAGGGTTACAATAAACAGATGCTGTTGTCCCAAATCTGATTCAATGATTATATAAAAGTCATGAGAATTCTTATAAAGAGTAAAATGCTTTTCGCTCAGTGTATGTAGAATAATTATTAAACTCTTGAAAGATTTCAATATTCAAAAATGTTGCTTATAAATTAATATTACAAAGAAAAAAGGAAGCTACCGCAATCCTGCTCTTTAAATCAAAAAGATGTTTCGCTGGCGCCAATCTAATAAAATAATTAATAAACTATCCTTCTAATTTGTTTTCCTAATAGGACTGATAGGAATATACAGTGTGTTTTCTAAATACGGTCTGTAACTTCAGGGAGTAATTATTTTTAAGAAAAAAAGGTTCTATTAATATGTTTCCTGAAATCCTTAGGGAGAGCGCCCACCAAAGTAGTGAATTGCTTAAGGTGAAGTGTGCGTGAAGCACACCTGATACGCACTTCATGTGTGCTTGAGGTACACGCATATGAAAGCAGTTTACGAATTGCATGCAGTGCGTAGAGGAGCAAAGGTTAATGTCATTGTCAAAATGTCATCGTCCGATGATGAAGATGTTTTAGCATCCTACATGCTACCCGAATTCAATATTAAATTGTTGATCATTACGCATTTTTATGAAAATTGTAAACACTAAAATAATTGTCCAGGGGTAAACCGTAAATCAAGTGAAAGTAGAACAGGTCCAATTTTTCAGCACGCATACCGTGCGGCACTGCATAGTGAGGTGACTCACTTCGTGCGCACGGCTCCTGTGTGCGTCATTGCATATAAAAACATGATACGCCGCACTTCATACCAACCTCATGTGCACCTCATACCTTTTCACTTGAAGTGCACATCTTTGGTGGGCGCTCTCCCTTACATTCCAAGGTAGCGAGTGTTAAAAAAAAATATTTTTTCAAATACAGTTTGAATGCTCATCTTAAAGTTTTGCAGTTTACTGAATGTTAGAAAAGAGCTGCATACTTAGTACTAAGTCAATTTTAATCTGCCACTAGTGGCGTAGTTAAGCGTGAGATACTCGGCAGTTTCTGTTTCTTTTTTAATATTTCTAAGCTTTCCCAAAAATTAACTACAAAAAAGGTTCTCTTGCCTAAAACCGACAAATTCTTAGAAAAATCAATTTTGACACTAAGTAATATCAGACCGGCACATAAGAATATACAGTACATACATGATAAATTAAGGAATCACTGGACCCTTGATCTTATTTAAGTTTTGGGGGTGTACCCCACCCCCGTTAGCGGTGTGAAATTACATAGTGCAAAATATCATTTTTTTTTATGATAAGGCACTGCACTGCAGAATTAAAGCTTTATGGCGCTCTGCGAGCGGTGCGTGTGCTCAGGAAACGATTCACGTTGGTCTTGAATCCTTGAAGAATATACTTGTATTGAGGAATACAGCCTTAGGGAGGTCGTTTCAGAGTTATGACGTTCTCCAGATGAAAGAACTTTTAAACAGTGTCGTTCGAGGAACACTATAAGCTAAACCACGTACGGGTGGGCTGCAGTGGCTAGTCGATCAAACGAATGGCTCTTCTTTGAATGGAATCTAGCAATCTCAGGGTATGTTTAGGAGCAGAGTCCAAATATGCGAACAATACTCTAGCGGTGGTCGAATTTGGGCTTTATAGAGCATCAAAAGTTGTTGTGGTATATAGAGGTTCTTAGTTCGAAAAAGTATTCCAAGCTTCTGCGAGGCTGCCTTAGCAATGACCGCAACGTGACTATGCCAAGACATATGACTATCCAAATTGACGCCCAATCAATGAATTGATGAAGCCAAGGAAATCGAGTGTCCCGCCATGACAATATTCGGTTCTTCAACATTAACTTTTTGAGAAAAAACTGCCACCTGAGTATTTTTAGCGTTAAATTCTACTTAGTTACTGTCACCCCAAGACACAATTTCTTCCATGTCTTCGTTGAGATGTGAGACCTCTTGCTGCCTATAAATAGAGATGTGCAATAGCAGCCGATGTCCGAGCATCCAAAGTAAAAGATGAAACAAGTGTGCTGTCATCAGCGAAGCTATATATAGGATTTTTAGTTTTTTCCAAAATATCGTTATTGTACAGCAAAAAAGGGGTGGCGACAATACCTTGAGGCACTCCGGTGTAGATGTTAAATGTGTCCGAAAGAAATCCGTCTATCACCACTCGCAGAGAACGGTCCTTAAGAAAGCTTGACAGCCATAGCAAATTAGCAAAAGAATTCACCCTTAAAAACAAAATTGAACTATCTGAGCGATTTGTTTAAAAGTTACGATGAATATGAAAAGTCGGGCTTGTTTCGTTTTCATCGGTTAACATTAAGTGTATTTTTTTTTAATTTTCAACACTCCGTATCTTGGAAGGTAAGCGTTTCCAGACAAATATGTATAGATTCTTTTTCTTAAAACTTAAGGAGTAACACCCTAAAATAGCGAACCGAACATAGGAAGCACTCTGTATAATCACCCAAAAAATATAAGACAAGTTCTGTTTTTCCCTTGCCTGAATAATCAGTTGATTCAAAAATCATTAACTTCTTGCAATATTTAAACGACCTTGATCACAAAGCGCATAAATACCAATAGCGGAAGCAAATTTAAGCTAAGACTTTGCAAGGTTAAATAATTTCGTTTATAACTCATTAAATGGTGGAAACAAAGATTATTTAATAATTAATCGCGAGGAAATAACTAAAATTGAATTATGAACACCTTTGGTATGTTGCACAAAATATTCCAAAATATTTAAACACGTCAATAATGACCTATAAACGCCCATATGATGTAAGAAAATTGTTGTGGGCAACTATTTATTTAAATTGCTTTAGATCGGGAACGAAAGGTGGCCACTGACCATGATATTAGTTACGTTGCAGAAAGTGTGCTGAAGATTTACGTACTAAAAATGCATTCAGTTGTCATTGAATTCGAAACCGTTATATTTTTATTGCTAACGGTTTGCTGATAAAAAATAATTATAATGTACAGTTATCGTACTGAGTAAAGTCCAGAAAATTATTGCAAGTACATAAACACGAAGTATGTAATTAAATTGCATTTTTATTTAAAATCCGGGAAAACCTTTATATAAATAAACAAAATTACATATTAAATAACGTACTTTAGAAAGTAAGTGTTATGTTGGATCCACATTTTGTCTAATGGTAAGGCCAGAGTACAAGTATTACCGAGGAAAGTCACTAACCGGAAATTCTTTGATGTTTTCACATCAAAAGCAGAAAGCCGACCAGAGCACTGCAGCGCGTGGTGCTTCTAGTCAGCTGTTGCACGAAGAGGGGGGGGGGGAACTGTCGCTCGTTAAGCGAAAAGGTCCAGATTAGTGCTCGCGCTAGCCACTATCCAGTTAGAACTGGTTTCACATCGAATTCGAGCGGTGCCAGCAAAATTGAAAATATGGGGCGTTTTAGTGATTTATTTGAATTGAAAGGTCATTAGATGTACGCACGTGGATACATTTCGTCATATAGGCACTTTGATAGCTAATTAACCTTTAGAAAACCTTGAACTACCTTCAGAGTTACTTACATTTAAGATTTGGCAACGTCGTCTTGGATAATGCAAGCTCAGCTGTTCTTTAGCTGCTACTACCCGCTACTCCTGACCTTTGGTTTTATAGGTATAGATTTTAAATGCCACTAGTCGACATTAGGAATGCATCTTACGCCGGTATTATTCAATCGTTTGTTTCGCGACACAGTCGCCTGTGCCATTACGTTTTAATGTGTAATTTTATGGCCTTCCGTAATATAAACCTGTATAATTTCGATTATTTCATTACCTACTTAGTAATTTATCTCTTTATCTATTGTGCGTTAGTACTTTTAGGTAGGTACTGGAAAAGTGATTTTTTATTATTTCCATGTAATGGTAAACATTCCTCGTTTAATAGTATTTTTTTTACGCTTGTTATAAAAACTGACTTTTCACTTTTGAGAGTGAAAAATGAACCGCTATGGAACTTTTTTTCACTCTCTTCTACTTTTTTTTTAACAAGGTCGTGTTTCTATGGCAAATCTTGTCATTATTACAAATTTATAGTAGGCATTTTTTAAGACTCTCGGTATAAATAGTTTCTGATATTTAAAAGAGGACCATAAATTAACTTGAACCGCTCTGTACAGTCATTCGTTTATGATCGTAGAATAGTATTTTATGCAACAAGAGCATAAAGTAGTACTTTTTTTCACGATTGGGAAGTTTTAGCTCCCAGGAGTGAAAAAAGGGCGCTTTATGCACGAGTGGCAGGAAGTGGGCTGTGATCAGCCAGTTATTGGCAGACGGGGTCAGACCTTTGAGTACCTAGTTTTATTATACGCACATTTATAGTTTATTTGTATATATCTTATGTACAACTATAAGGTAAAGTATAAACTTTAACAATATTACATAAATGATTACAAACCATAAAACATTAATATGCAGACGTTTTATACAGTGTGGGTATCAAGTCTGGAAACGACTTAATAACCTCACAATTTATTGACCAATTTAAACGAAATGTGGTATGGTCGTCTAAGAGGATCTTACGCACCGAATGACGATATTGGCGTTATTGCCAGCTGTTTAGTTTGTCTGGAAATCAATCGAATTTTAAGCTTTTATATATAACACCCTGTATATTTTTTCATTTATGATTCTACGTTACATTTGTTACACTTTTAATATAATATACTTTGTTCCTAATATCAGTAGTTTTCGAAATAACGACGTCTTTTAAAAATTATCACAAATTATGTTTTATTTATTAATAAATAAAAGCCAGTTCACTTTTAATGCTGTCATTTTTACAGGCAAATATGAAAGTGAAAGATTTATAATTCCTACGAAGAGAGGATATGGATATGTTGATATTTAGGGTATTTATTTTTTTAATTGTATTTAGAACTATTTATATGTATTTAAATATCAAAAATAATAATAATATACGAGCAAATCTTTGTCATAATTTTAATTTGACATGTGTGTCGATTTACTGTAAGCACTAAACTTTCGTTTTGTTTTCTGGGACTAAACCGGTCAAACCTCGCATAGAAACCTCCTGTGCCTGCACCAATAGTTTTAGAGTTGTTTATACAATTAACTTTCAACATTTTTCACATTTTCCTAATATTTAAGAAATTGAAAGCAACTTGGCAGAAACATTTAGAATCGATTTCAGCGATAAGTGTGACCCGTAAAAAACTTGTTTAACTTGGATAGCGTAAATGCGTTGTCAATAGTTCGCCTGGTATTTCGCGCGGGAATTGATTTATTTCTATTTATTTGTATTTAATTTTATTTAAAAATACTTATTTGTACTTAATTTTGTTTAAATATATTTATTTGTATTTAATTTTATATACATCTATTTATTTTCATTTAAATGTATTTAAGGGTATACTTTCGTATTTATTTGCATTTGTGTAAATACCTTTTTGAAATTTGTACACCTAATTATAAAGTGACCTTCCGCTCGGGGTCAGGTCTTACGAAGAGATTAAAAATGTATCCATAGACCATTTTTTATTGATGGAAATTTATAATTACAACTTTACCCTGAGCTCTTGGAAATGCAAATAGTACTTACTATACGAAGTGTGATGGGTCCAAACTATGCAAGTACCATGCGCGAATTTTCTAACAACACTTTGCCTAATAGGTGGATCAGTAGAGGGTGTACAACCGAGTGGCCACCTAGGTCCCCTGATTTGTCGCCTGATGACTAATTTTTATGAGGATACTTAAAGAACAAAGCTTATACCACCAAACCTCAAAATTTGGCTGATTTACAGCGTCAAATTTTAGATGAATTTCAATTATAACACCACAAATGATTTACAACACAATTCAAAAATTTTATTTTCAATTGTCAAGCTGTACAGGGAATACATTGTGGACATTTAATACAATGTTTTTAAATTATACTCGTTATTTCGAAAACTAGTGATATCAG
The DNA here is from genome assembly GCA_963920685.1 of Polydrusus tereticollis. Taxonomy (NCBI): domain Eukaryota; kingdom Metazoa; phylum Arthropoda; class Insecta; order Coleoptera; family Curculionidae; genus Polydrusus; species Polydrusus tereticollis. The sequence continues at coordinate 140,308,026 of OY987328.1, forward strand.
GAACAAAGTATGTTATATCAAAAGTGTTACAAATGTAACGTAGAATCTACGAATGAAAAAATATACAGGGAGTTACATATGAAAACCTAAAATTCGTTTGATTTCCAGACAAACTGAACAGCTGGCAACAGAGCCAATATTGTCATTCGGCGCGTAAGATCATCTTAGACAACTGTACCAATTTCGGTTTAAATCGGCCATCAAATTGTGAGGTTATTAAGCCGTTTCCAGACTTTATACACACACTGTATACAAAACAACATACCAGTTTTATTAATCACACATCGTAAATGAAAAAATCTAATGGACTGTCGTCTGCCGCTTAAGTTAATAACAACTGGCTGGATGGCTTCTTCAATTAAACCGTCCAATTCCTACATTTTCTGCTCTTCCTTAATTACGCGTTCTATAGATTTCCGCCACTCCTCTCCATTGATTTCCTTAAGTGCTTCCACAAAACGCTTTTGAACATCATTCATTTTATATGTGGTATTTTTTCAAGCCACAGAACCTTTTACTTGCGCCAATATTAATTCTATAGGGTTTAATTCGCAATGGTAGTGCCATTTCGTCAACAGCTTATTTTAGAAAGAGATGTTTGTGTGTCTTCACAATTGTTTTAGTAGCCCTTTTGTCACCATATCGTCCTTAAATGGTATTTATGTTTCTACAAGCCACTGAATTACTTTCATTTGAATGAATTTATTATTATTATTATTATTATTATTATTATTGCCTTTCTCCAAGTGGTTGTAGGCAACTCTCCACACCTTCTGGAATGGCATGGAGCATTGTCCAAAACAACGGCGGAGCCCGTTGGAATAAACTTAATCATTTGCCCAAAATAGTCCTCAAAAGCGACAGCATTCATATCTTCGTGGTAGTCACCGTTGTAAACTCACTGAAATGTTATTAAACCAATTCCAAAACCAAACCAAAGAAGTCATCATGTTACCGATCTGGGTAATAATTAGGCGTTTTCCTTTATTAGCGGTCGCTTTTTGCAATTTCCTATTTAGGTTGCGGAAATCTCTTATTTTTCGTAAAAAATATCGCCTCCAACATACAATTTCATCTTTTTCGATTCTGTATTTCACATCTATAGTTCCCATACAATTTTCCAAACCTTATTTCTTTTTATTTCAGGACTATCTTTTTTTATTGCAAGTAAAATTGTACCTAAAGTGGGAATTTCGTTTCTAAAATAGAATAAATGTACTTTCCTTGCTATAATATTTTTTTTCGTCTTCGTTTAAAGGCTTCATATGGCGACGGTTTTGTTTGATTAATGGTTCCACTCTTTCCCTCAAGCATGAGACTGTAGGTGCTAAACTTTCCAATTCCGTTTAACTGAAATCAATCCTGAAGGACTTTCCAATTTTAACAATACTATAGGAGTATAATACGCTGCAACCACTGATGCTCATACAGGTTTTTTTTTATTTTGCTTAAGGTACCAGGTAACTTAAGAACTAATAATAAATGTGTAGATAAAAAGGTACTTCCATGGAATGGACATTTTATCCTCATTTATTTCCCTCTCCCGATTTCAAATAGGATACAGAAGTAACTCAAAGTTAATTAAGTGTGTAGATTATGTTCTTTTATTAGTTTTTGGTATTCTGCCGGGTAGTAAATTTACAACCGATTACCGAATATGCGTCACTAGCCGGCTTGCGAGGACACCTTGTGATTGCTTTTCCTAGTAACATCATTACATCATTTACTGTAGTAATAAATGATAATATGGTCTAGGTTTCGGAAGATGATAGAAAAGGTCAACCACTATTAAATAATAGCTACTCATTGATAATTCAAAGAATATGATACAGAAGCTTCTTGCAGGTATTTTACTACAAATGCAGCACTAATTCGGTTTCGACATGAAGCTGAATAACTATACTACGTAAAAAGTTTGAAATCAATGGTGTCAAATTTTCAAAATGCTGCCCAAGATCCTTCCTGAGGTATATAAATAAATCCAATAAATTACTTAAGCAATCTTGAAACAGGAAAAACCTGATAAAGTATAACTCGTGTAAGTCAAAAATCTGATATTATCCCTTTAATTAAAACACCGACACTAAACATACATTTATCAAATCCCCACTGAGGTATGCGTGCAAAAATGTTAACAAACAAGGATAATCATATAGAAAAATTGCACACAAACCACATGCATAACATAAAATTTGCATTTATTAAAGAAGGAAAGCCGCATCACAATACCCATTATAATTATAACTTGAACTAAATGAAAGTGAAAGCATTATATAAATGATTTCACTCCATTTACATTGTTATGTTAATGGTTGTTTGGGTATTCGGTATTCTAAATAGTCCACTTGCAGTAACGACCTTGTCAGCGGCATTTGACAAGGTCGGGATTTGATTTTATTTACCTACCGGTTACTTTTGAATGGGATACCCTTGTTACGCTTCGGAGATTATTAAAAATGTAAGTATGCAAACATTTTCAGGTATAATTTCCTGGTTTAATTTTTTTGGAGGATGGCGTCAAGATCTTAGTATTTATACAGTATATAGGTATGGTAAATGACTTTTATCTGTTATTAGAAGAGAAATTATATTATTATATTATTATTATTGTTAGCATGCACACTTTAATAATATTGTAGTGACTCTGTTCTCTATTGTTGCTGTCCCGTCTTTTCTCTTTCACACACAGTAAGGTAAACACTCCTATAGTGCAGGGTAGTAAAAATAAGACACAAAGTTCTTGGGCATTGATTAAACGAAGTAATTGCACTGGAAGAAGTGTAAAATCTAGTTGCACAATATACTAGAGTATTGTCCAGTTCAAATATGGTTTTACCAGAAATCTCTTGACGTCTCGGAGAACCAGAGACGGAACACCTTATTTTGACCTTTAAAACGTTCTTGCTGCCATTTTTTTGTCATTTTCAATTATTTCGGTATCTCTTCCGCTCGTGTGATCCAACACAGGAAATACTTCATTTTTTTTATTATATTTTATAAGCGATCTTCGGCTTATTCAACCACGACTCCAATTCACTTTAGATTCCGATTATATGAGCTGATCAGCATTAATTTGTTCTGCGTTTTATTGTTATTTCAATTTAGCTTCCGCATAAACGATATTACACTAACTAAGTTTCGCATTTTTTTTTCACAAAAGCTTTAAGTTAATTATTTTCTTTTATCGGGTTAATTTTAAGAAACTTTTTAAAGATTATACATTTTCCTTTTTCAATCGCAATTTCAATCCTAGTACATATTCTGTAGATATTCTTAAAAGTATATACCTACCTATATACAGGGTGACCGCCGAGATATGCGAGAAACTTCGTATATGAATTCTTTGACTAATTTTAAGCAAAAATCACTTTTCGCGAATTTCTAACGGTTCTTGAAATATCGGGGTTTGAAGTTAAACTAAATTACTAGAGGGTTAGGAAAAAATGTAGTTTATTTAAATAAAAGCCTAATGATTTTGCAATTATCTTGTACAATGCATAACTCAATCCTCCGTCGAAGTTCTCGTTCCCAGTTGTAGTTCTACATATTGTTATTCACCTCGCTAAACTCTGCATGAATATTATGGATAAGTTGGTCCCTGTTATTAGGCTTTCCCATTAAAGTGTCTTCACATGCCCCCACATGTAGTGGGTTGAGTTCTGGAGATCGCGGTGGCCAAGCAATGGGACCACCACGACCTATCCATCTATTGGGATACTGTTTATTGAGGAAATTACTGATACCTCCTCTATAATGAGCTAGAGCATAATCATGTAAAAAAACATCGTTCTTCTGATTTAAAGAGAAATATCCTCAAGTAGTAGAGGTAGATCGTGTTCCAAAAAAGCCCAGTACATTTCGCTGTTCAAATTTCCGTCGAAGAAATGTGGTCCGATAACTTCGTTATAAATTATTTCAGCCCAAAGGTTTACAGAGAAAGAATCTTCTCTAGAAATGGGTCTCTCGAATAGCATGTGGATTTTCACTTGCCCACGCATGTTCGTTGTGGTCAAGTCACAAATGAGGGTTCTTGAAAGAGTATCTAGAAAATTGCTTTACCATTCACAAAGACGAACTCTTTAGTAAAGATCCGTGGGAGAAGACCTTGTACCGGTTGTTAATAATAGGGATGTAGTCCGTTTTCTCAACAAATTCAAGTACTTCTGCACCATTGCTTCTTTGCATAAGTTCTCTTTCACAAGTCGGATTAGAGTACGCACCCATTAATCGAAGAGTTGTGAAGGTTCTAACTAATCTGAACGCTTGCTTGTCTGGAAGACGACGGTTTGGGTATATATCCCTACACCAAAATCATATCCGCGATTATTTATGTGAATAAAGTAAAGGCATCTGATTTAAACACAAATGACGCAAAAAGTAAAAAAAATAGGCAACTGTCAGTGACGACAATTAACAAATTTTTTTCTAGTACCAGCAAAGTTGCTAATTATTAAATTACCTAGCCCTTTAGTCGCAACAATGTAATTTACTCTTTAGCACCTACTCATACGACCTGGAAACTTCAAGCCCGATATTTCAAGAACCGTTATAGAGGAATGCGGGAATAGTGAATAGAACCATTTTTGCTTCACATTAGTCATAAAATTCATACACGAAGTATCTCGCCCACCTTGGCGGCCACCCTGTAGTTTAAAATTTCAGATCTAATTATTGCAATAACCGATAATCGAAAGTCTACGACTAATGCGACTTTACAAATGAGTGTGAAGCCTAGAATATCACGATTAAAAAAAATATCGCACGGAGAAGGAAAGCAAACAAATGTGACCGATATCGTGAAACGTGTGGCCCAGTTCAAATGGCAATGGGCTGTACATAATGTAACACGTAGAACAGATTATGGACGATGAGCAATGGACAGAACGAACTATAAAGTGAAGACCAAAATATAGGCAATCACATCAGGAGTTTGGAGGAATGCAGTTGGATGCCATCAGCTATGGATTATTGTGTGATGATTAAATAATAACCTAATCTCAATTCGAAATAATTAGTAATAAAATGTTGTCTTGGACTTCAGTTAGTTTGGGTAAACAAACTAGTACAAAACAAATAAATAAGAGGCTAGTCAGAGGATCGGTGGATTCCATCAACCGATTTATACACCTGTTCTACTAAAGCTGATTGGCGTGAAACGAAAAAAACGTTAAAACATATAGGCAATGAGAAAAAAAGGCAAGTTGCAGACATAGAAGCGTCTCGCGAGGAGATATAGATTTCCTTATTGCATTTTCTCAAGGTCGCCGTTCTAAAGCCAAAGGCTATGCGGCAGTCAGTCGGTGACGTCGATCCACGCAATGCCACAACCTATTATTGAGTTGTAGCGTATAAAAATAAAATTATATGATCGATGGTTAGTGTATAACAAGTATTTTTAGAATGTCATAAGTGATTATTAACATGAACGTGCTTTGAATGTAAAAAAAAAAGTTTTGAAAGTGGTATTCGCGAAGATCGCGAGAAGCTCTTGGGAAGATAGTAATTTAGCAGATCGGTGAATAATAAGATCTTATGTTAGTGAGAGAAACTTTGACTTTGATTTCTAAGATGTCTGCGAAGCCTAAAGCAGCTGCAACTGTTTTTGATCCCCCATATAGCTTGTTTGATAAGTATCAGAGCCGTATCTAATTTTTAAGAATCGTACAAAGCGCTTTTTCTAAATATTCTACATAGGTATTTGAGCAATTTTAAAACGCTGCTAGTTTGAGCATGTTGATGACATAGACATTTAAAATAATGGTCTTTTGGGTAAGGGTCAAGTACTTGCACCAACCGTTTTTCGCTCTTCTCGAATTCACGCACTTTCTATAACTTTCTTTCCGCAGCAGTTATATAGGAATATATACAGAATACCTACTGGATAAATAAGGTATGAGACAGAGAAAAATGGAATTTATTGGAAAAGTAGTGCATGCAGGACGTTGAGGGATGATGGAGGTTATTTCGCAAAATACCCTCTAATTAAGCCTTGTTTGTGGCGGGTGAAGGACAATAAATAACGATTCAAACATTTTTTTTTATCTTTTTCAAGGCTGGCTGTGAATCTGGAATCCTATCCCACTCATTAAAGTCTTATCCAGAAACGCTCAAAACACGTACCACAAACATGAACAAAATTTAGCATGGTCACTTTGACGCCACGACGAGTAATTTGTTGTTGTGTGTGTTTCTGGATAAGATGCTTTTAGTGAGTGAGAGAGGATTCCAGATCCACAGAAAAAAAGGTCGAAACTTTGTAAAGTTTGGAATCCTTCATCCGCTACAAAAAATGCTAAAGTAACAACTTGGGACGCTAATCATATCCTTTAAGGTCCTCAGCATTCATACTGAACACATAATTACTGCACTAACAAGTAATTACAATAATATAATGAGTGTAATAGCTCAATGAATCTAGAAGAGAAAGGAAAATTATCTCGAGAATGCTGAGAAAAAAAATTGCGTGTGCTATTTTCTGGTATTGTTAATTTTTTTTATTTATTATTTTTTTTTTTCATTTTTTTGTTAAACTCAGTTACCAGGTGGTATTGTTACTTCACTGACGATATAATCTTGAATTCGAGTGCACAGGCCTCTGATAAGAATTTCCGTGTTTCGCGTCCCAGCACAAATTACATCCAGTTTACTCGTTTTAATCAGCCCAAAAATAGCCGAAAAAGGAAGAAGAGGGTCTTTAAACACGCCTGTTATACCAGCGCCACACACACAGTACTCGAGGTCAACGTTTCATCGAGAGCAACAAACTCACGTGGCTAGGGCTTGTTGTCAATAAAAAATAAATAAACATTATTTCGTGTGTTTGCTGTGAAAGCTGTGAAAATGTACAGGGTCGTTGCTTTTTTCGGATCCCAACAAGTAAATTTTGTAAAAGATACAAGATGTAAGAATTGAATTAAATCGTATTTTTCTGGATTATGTATATATTTCCTTTCCATTTGAACAAAATTGTATAAGTGACTATATACCTTGATCTTCTTTCAACCAATCAGATGCATTTTTTTTAACCAATCAAATTAAAATATCATCGAGTTGCTAGCTCGATTATCCGAAATTATTTCCAGCGCCATCAACCGTATTTACTTGTGTGTATTATGCATTATTTATACATGACATTATTTCAATTTGACCTTTGGTGGTTTTTATGTGTGGGGATATTTGCTTGCGCTCCACACATATTTGTAGTAAATATGTAATTAAATTCAAGGTGGATTTACGCAGAGTAATTTAGAACAATTAACATTGAAACATTCGTAGTACTATAATAATTAAAAAAAAATTACTTCAACCCTAGTAAAAATGGTATGATATACTTGTTGTTATTTAATATTAAAATCTAAAGTATCCCTGGTCGTCTAAATACGTTTTGGAAATCATAATGCGTATTGCTTCAATTTTAAACAAGAAAAAGAAATCAGGTGTAAATTACATATTTAAAAAGTACATTTTTAATTAAAACATGTTGAAAATTGAAGCAAATCGCATTACGATTCCAAGATGTATGATGTAGTATGATTCCTTTAGATAATTATTAAGGATATTTTTTTCTCTTGTTTTGGGGCTCTGGTTAAACCAAATGACGAGGTTAAACCAACTGGTCAGCATCTTCCTTTGTACACAACTATAATAACAGGATATATTTATACATTTTTTTCATATAGATTTCTTTTACAATCTACTTCTAACTCTAAGTAAGGTACTTAAGTATATTGTTGCTTTTGTAGTATTCTACTTTTAAGTAATATCTTTTTTTTCCATTCAGCTATATTTGCTTTTTATTTATATTTTTTTCTTTATTTTTAGTTTCGTTATTTTTTTTCTTCTTTTGTTGTTTTTTTTTGTTTTTATTTTACTTTTTTTTCAAAGCTTTACATTTCTTTCCATAATAAATTTGTATAATTGTTTGTGTATATTAATATTATTTTTGACAATTAAACTTTCCAGGTTAAATGGAAATTGAATTTTATCTTTTAAGTCATTAAACACTTAAACAGTCCATTTAGAGATAGCTGATGTCTACTAGACCCAAGTATGGTGTGTTCTAAATTTCCCTTCTCTCCAGATTTTGATATTAAGTAATGAAAATTATATTATAAAATTTAAAAAAGTTCTGTAATATAGCGTTGAAGTTTGATTAATGAAAAAAAAAACACCAATTTTACACACAGAGGACTGATGCCAAAGATAATAATTATGGAACATGTTTATAACAAGAAAAGTAAGTAAAAATTTCTCAGTTACTGCAATATTAAACTGAAAATTCAGCTGAGATGACGTTAACACTGAAAAGTGACCTGCAATTACGTCATTATAAGATTTTTGTCAAAAAACGACATTGTCTGTGTTACTTAAAATTACTTGGGTAAAGCCTGTCCAGAGATATAAGAAAGTTACATTTTGCCTTTGAATAGGATTATCCAAGGGTGGCCATAAACAAACAATGAATGAATGAATAAATGCAGGTAAATTATGGCCCGTACTTAAAAATGTCTTAAAGTAAACTGCAAATCCGGAAGACGTAATTTCATTATTAAGGTAATAGTTTGGTAATTTTAAACCGATTTTTACCTGATTCAAAATGAGAGGGTTAATCCCATAAAACCAATTATGTTCTTAAGACTGTATATACACTGCGTCCATAAAGTCTTGCACAAATTCATTTAAAATTCAGGGGCTTACTTTTTTAAAAACGCTCGAACACGTCAATTAGTACTTTTGTTTGCGCATTTTTTAACGTAAAATGTTTTTATACAGGGTGTCGCACGTATGAGGTATGAGGTCATCAAGGATTTTTTTTTAATGGAACACCCTGTATATTATATCAATTTTGAATTCTATGATGAACACTTAACACCTCTGGAAATCACGGTTTCCGAAATATTGACGTTTGAAAATTTATTTTAAACACATTTATTGATGACCTCATACCTCATACGTGCGACACCCTGTATAAAAACATTTTACGTTAAAAAATGCGCAAACAAAAGTACTAATTGACGTGTCCGAGCGTTTTTAAAAAGTAAATACCTGAATTTTAAATGAATTTGTGCAAGACTTTATGGACGCACTGTATAGCCACTCTAGTTAGTTTTAAGCTTAGTAATTATTCTTACTTCGTGTGTAATACAGCGTTTGTTTAATCGTGTGTGAGTCATGAAAAATATGGGCGAGCCCAATGTATCTCAGGAGATAACCCCGTCGAAAAGCAGAAAACACTTTTCTGTGGAAACTAAGGAAGTTATAAACAATGTTTATTTAACTCTCATTGAACGTGCGGTCAGCAAGCAAGCAGCGTCAGAAGAAACGGTCACATTAACAAAAATTTCAACATTAACTGTATGGAAAATTGTGAATAATTCCATTTTAGCGAGGAAGAAAAGAACCGATACTGGCATTTTCTCGAAGGTAGATGGAAGTGATCAAGATATAATACGGCGTAAAATTTACAAGTTATACGAGGAATAAAGCGTGCCTACATTAGATAATTTAATTAAGAGGCTTGAAAAAGATGAAACCAGCATTAAATGTGGCAGAACAACGTTGGGTTTTAGATTTAAAAAAATTAACAAAATACAAGTTTTAATTGAATCCAGTAGAATTCGGGAATGGCGATCCGAATATCTACAAAAAATTAGGATATACTGAGATCAGCAAAGGCCGATTATTTACTTGGATGAAACCTGGTTCGACACATATGATACCCCGGAAAGAGTTGGGTTGACTCAAGCGGCAAGTGTAAAACAAGCGCGCCATCAAAAAGAGGTAAACGAATTACGATTTTGCATGCTGGATCTAAAGACGGATGGATTCCAAATGGACTTTCTCTGTCTGCAAAAAACATTAAATATTTTTCTCTGGATTACCACGAGGACACCACTGCTGATTTATTTGAAGATTGGTTCAAAAACAAGCTAATTCCAAATATACCTCCGAATAGCGTAATTGTAATGGATAATGTAAGCTACCATAGTAGGCAATTGACCAAGACTCCCTTCTCAAATAACACAAAAGGAACAATCCAAAACTATATGTATGATAATGACATTTATTTTCAGGAAGATTACACCAAAAGGCAATTAATTGAGGTTTTACAAAGTTTAAAACTACAAAAGGAATACTTCTGTGATAATTATGCAAAAAATCTAGGGCATACAGTTTTAGGGCTTCCATCATACACCAACTGAAATCTGCCATTTCTCGTAACAATATTTGCCCTACTATTAACTCCAGTGTACTTGAGCTTAAAGAAACTGAAGTTTTTTAACATCCCTTCACAAAGTTGGCAAATTCTGTTACACATGTTGAAAAAGTGGAAAAATCCTATATCCATATAAACAATATAGCACAAATAATAATCAGAACAGATGATGATAGCGATAGTGATATTGATATATTAAGTGAATAATTATTATAAGTACCGAATAATTTGTATATATTCGTAATCATAAATATAATTTGTAATAATAAAATAGCTTGTAATTTCACATTTAAACATAAATAAAATTGTTCAGTTATGGTACGACTTATTCCAATTGCGGAAGGTCTCTATTTTTAATGTAAAATAAAAAAGACACAAAAGCGAACAAAAAAGGGCGTCCATCTCCGTCTCGGAAAGTAGTACGAATCTTGATCTCACAGAAGTATCTACTCGCGCATTTTTAGTTTTTTTTTGTTTCCACCTGGAACGTCACTAACGTTCGCCCCAGTGGATCCGTGTGTTTGTTAGCCCTTTCTCGTTGCTATTATTTAATATCTTACTTATTTTTATTACAAACGATGATTAAATTCTAAGCAAAATACGGACCTGTTCGGCCATATTTCAATTTCACAGCTGGCCCGGGTCTTTCCTAATAGAGTTCAGTTAGTCACTTTCTTAAATCTCTGAACAGACTTTACCTTTCTAACATTTATCAAAAAGTTTCAAACAACGACGACGAAAATACTTAAAATCATGTGGTTTTCACGAAGTTCACCCAATTTCCGTTAGTTTTAAAGTATTTGCATAAAAATAATTCTAATTTTGAAAAGTGTAATTTTAGGTTTCAAGTTATCTAACCTGATGGAATGTATTAGTGGTGGATAATAACCCGTTCCAATCACAGCATTGAACAGAACCGATTTAGCAAAAACTTGCATAAAAAATCGACTAGTTTAATGATGCATCGATATTAATGTCGATAGGGATTCACGAAAAGATCCAAGAGCGACCGTCTCGCTAGAGCTAGTTTTTTCAAAATTAAATTTTTCACGCTTGCCATCAACGATTTGCCCGTCAAGCCACTGAACCGCCCGTGTCATTGCTCTCGACTATGACGCGACTCCAGCTGGGAGGATTATTTTGGTAACTATGTGAACTGCATAACTACCTATAATCAACATCGCAATCAGCCTGAAGAGAGAAAGAATGACAGGAAAGAGAGAAGCTAAAGCTCATACACAGATAAAAATAATTACTTGAACCAGACTGACAAGACTATATTTTTCCTTTTCAGCTACAAGCAGCTGACATTTTAGCTACTTTTGCTGATGACACAGCAATTCTTCCAGTAGAAAATTGTGACGAAGAATCCACAGAAAAACTAAAAGCTGCCCTCAATCCAATACATAAATTGGTGAGAGAGGATTGCGAATTCAAGTATGTGCGAATCCAAGTACATAAATGAAACAAAATCAGAACCGTCCAACATCAAATAATAATATATACAGGTAACCTAACCTAACTACGCTAAGAAACTTCAGAGAGTGGTACGTAACGTTGCATCTTTATCCTCAAGCCGATTTGGTTGAAATTTGGTTTAGCTATTTGAAGTAATAAGGCGCTTATTTAGTCCTAACTAGATTGAAATTATTAGCTCCAGTGGCGTCTCAGTGAGCACCACAGTTTATTATTATTGAGAAGAAAAAATACGCCACTGCCTCTTTTTTTAGTTTTTTTATTTGTTCAGATTACGCAACTACAAAAACAACTTTTTGGTCTCTTGACTTGTGTTTTTTTTCATATCTGGCTTCGTTTGCGAGAAAAAAAGTAGAAATCTTTTTAACTCATTCTAAAAGCTATCCATGGACAACATAAAATAACAGCCAAAAATAGAAAATAAACAATCCCGACCTTACAGTAAATGAGCAAAATGTCCACCTTCTGATAAAATGCACGACTGGTTTCAATAGGTTTACTTTTATTATCACTTTTTTGGCTTACCACATCTGCTATTTATAGCAAATTATAGCCAACGCCAAATGAAGTACCTACCTACCAGTGGTTCCATCATGAACAATTTTACTAACGCTGAAATGGCTGGCATTCACTTTATTTATGGATTAGCGATTAGTAAATGAAAATGCCGAAGAAACACGGAGAATTTACCAGGACAGATATTCTAACAGAGTGTGCTATGTGCTAAAACATTTAAAACGCTACATGCAAGATTATATAACTTTTTTTTAAAGTTTTAATAAAAATACAGGTGGTAGAGGACCAGAAACTGTAACAACGCCTGAACTAGAAGAAGCTATACTTGATGCGATAGAAGAAAATCTTTCAAATAATACCAGGAAGATTGCACTGCAGTTGAAGTCAGCCCAAAAACTGCTTGGAAAGTTCTAAAAAGAAACCTCCTGTACCCATATCACACACAGCGGGTCAAAGCTTTACTGCCTTGGGACTTTCACCCAAGATTATTGTTTTGCAGGTGGTTGATTCATAAGGTGGCACACAATAATAATTTTTTACCAAATATTTTAGTTACGGGCGAGGCAAATTTTCCACGAGATGCTATTATTATGAACTTTCACAATGACCATTTTTGGGCCGACGAAAATCCCCACGTTATTAGAGAAAGTCATTTTCAGCAACAATTTTTGCTCAACGCTTGGGTAGGAATTATTGGAGACTACCTAATTGGTCAATTTTTTTTACCGTCAAGATTAACAGGTGAATTCTACACGGACTTTTTGCGACATCATTCACCCATTTTGTTAGAAGAAGTACCCCTACATGTAAGACTCAACATGTGGTTTATGCACGACGGGGCTCCAGCTAATTTTAGTGTTCTTGTTCGTCAGCATCTCGACATCACCTATTCTAATCGCTGGATTGGACGTGCAGGACCTCAAAATTGGCTAGCTTGCAGTCCTGATATTAATCCTCTAGATTTCTATTTATGGGGTAATCTGAAGGCTCTTGTTTAGAAAAAACCTGTACTAGATGTGAATGACCTGAGGAATCGGATAATTGACAATTGCGCTGTCATAAGGAATACTTCAGGTATTCTTGAACGTGTCAGACAATCAATGACAAATCGATTGCAGTCGTGCATTTTATCAGAAGTTGGACATTTTACTCATTTACTGTAAGGTCGAAATTGTTTATTTTTTATTTTTGGTTGTTATTTTATGTTGTCCATGGATAGCTTTTAGAATGAGTTAAAGTGATTTTTATTTTTTTTCTCGCAAACGAAGCCAGATATGAAAAAAACACAAGAGACCAAAAAGTTGTATTTGTAGTTGCTTAATCTGAACAAATAAAAAAACAAAAAAAAAAGGCAGTGGCGTACTTTTTCTTCACAATAATAATTGGCTGTGGTGCCCACTGTAACGCCACTAAACCTAATAATTTCAATCTAGTTAGGGCTAAATAAGCGCCTTATTACTTTAAATAGCTAAACCAAATTTCAACCAAATCTCAGGTACGAAGCAACTCCGGACATATGTTCATAGGAACTTTTTTTCTTAAAACAACCTTACGTACCACTCACTAGTATCAAGCTCCTAATGATGAATAATTTTATCAGTAGAAAAAATGTGTAAAAATAAAATATAATAAATATAAAATATGTACTGTTCCGCTTATTCGCAAGAGCAGTCGTGAGTTAGATGATCACACAAATATGTTGACTAACCGATTATTTTTATTCACTGACAGTTCACAAGCGAATGTAGAAGAAAACGACCCTTTAAATTCTCGTTAAGTTTCCTAGATATTTAATTATAAATCAATCAGTGCTTCACTTCTAAGCCATTATATCTCGATAACTAATTCATTAAAGCATAATCCAGTTGATAGGAAAATTGTAACTGATGGTCATGCGATTAACGCAAATGAATTTCTCTGAGCTAATGGGTAGTATCTTTAATCAGTAAAAAAAACAAAATATTTCCACCGGTCCTTTGACATTAATTAAGTATATTACAAATAATTTAAAATAAATAACAATCTATGCGCAGAAATTCCTTGGTGCATACAAAAGTGTACTTAGGAGGGTTGAATAATTATCATTTATTTTGCTGATATCTTAATTTTTATGATATGTCAAAGCCGTTTGAGTTAATTTATGTAGATTTTCTATTGGAGCCAAGGAAAATTTAATAGGTTCTTAACATGCATCGACATAAAGTATATATGTATGTAGTTAATTTTATGTTTTAGTTTTATGCCTAGGCACTAAAATAAAATAAGGGATTGCTGAGTTTATTGGATTTGATAAAGATAGAATTTAATTTCAATGTACTTGATGGAATGTAAATGGTATATTTTGCAAACGGCTAGCAAAATTTTTGGTTTTTATTTGACTTTCTGCTCTTCCTGTAGAAGAACTTATCTTTTACGATTAACAATTATATTAGTGTAAGGTCATTTTTAATATGAGTTAACTAATATTTTATTACTCTTCTGCCGATAGTATCAGATCTGGTTTATTTTAAAATAAAATTGGAATGTTTCTTGATTTCTTTTCCATCGGTATTAAAATCCGGTAGAACTACAAAAAAAGGTGTTGGAAAACTATATTCATTAATATTATTAATTGGGTAGGGAGAGCAAATTGAAAAAAGATGCTTTAAGCAAATAAATATTAAATAATGGCTTACTGAATGCGCATGATATCAATTTTGATTTTTTGTAAATAGATTGAATTTATGAGGATTAAAATAGATAAATAAGATGACATGCCAATGCCTTTAAGTAACAGGTTATTTGGAGATGTTAACTTGGATATACAGTGAGAACATCTAACATGGAATCAATTCTGTATTGTCACTTTGGTACATTTTTCTAAAGATTGCTCGGCCATGTGTATATGAACTAATGGAATGATTTCTTTGTCATATTTTTAAAGAACGCCTAAAGTTGTACATTGGTGCCCAGTTTAATTTCTCCATCTTAAACCGTTATTTATACAGAGCGAGTAAAAAAATTTGCTAGAATTCAAAAGTCTCCTTAATAAAATGTATTACACTTAGTGATGGCGCACTGGATTAATTCCCTAGTGGTTACATTAATTTTTTCATAACACACGTTTTGAAAATATGACTTTCGATGCCGAAGGAGCAGGTCGAAAGTTGAGTTTTCGACCCTAGGGTCCGACATGAGAAGCAACTGATTTCTAGTGTATTCCACGACGAGTTTTTCGTTGACACGTATAGACCTTCTCATTTTTGTAAAAACCGAATGGGCATCCTCGTCCGATTTCCATGCAAAACAAAGATAGCGATACGACTGCGCTTGCACAATAGATTGTGGTCACTCTCTTTTTACAAATAAACTTTAATGGAATACTGTTGAGACATAATACTTCGCAACACCAGTTCTGTACGGGTTGCTACAAGATACTTACTCGGTTGTGACAATGTTCATGTTGGTCTGTCAAAAAAAGAAAGCATGTCTGAATAATAAAATTATGATCTGTTTCTTGTGTTGGAAATGCCTGTATTATATTTAAAGGTAGGTAATTTAATATATCTACTAGTAAGTATTAAAAGGTACAGGTTATATTATATGTTGTATTATGTTTGAGTTGCATATTGTTTCTGGTGCCTTTTGTATAATAACCTTTTACACTATATAAATAAATGATTGGTGAATAGGACCTGGGTTTTATTCTGGATCTCTACGGGTGCTAGTCCAACAATAAGTAATTAACATCAAATACACAGAATTGCGAGGCATCTCAAGTCATATTTTCAAAGTATTTTATATGAAAAATTGTATGCGCAACAAGGAGCGAAAGTCAACGATTTCACGAATGTGAAGTTAGCTGCCCGAGCGAAGCTATCCTATTACTGAGTGGCCTATAGGGTTGCTTACTGGTTCATTAATTTTCTGCTACCTTTGATTAAAACAATTATTAACTTGTGCTTTCATTCCTTGATGAAGGTTATGGTAGCATATTACAAGGATTAACGACAAGGACACTGGTCGATACTTAACGTTACATTACTGAGTGCTTCCTTATATTTTTTCCCTAACTATCACTTTAAACTACATCACAAAAACGCCACAGTATCGTAGCGAGTTCAATTTTGTACGTCAGATAACGCGGAATCGCTAGCTGCTTAGTTCTACTTAAAAAGAAACCATTAATTCCCAAAAATGCCTTAAAATCACTGGCTTCACAGAGCCATTGTGGAAGACTACTCTGTCTTGACGCCATACCGTCTCGTCTCTCTACCGCCGCGTGATACGATCTGACCACATATTTCGCCCAATAGGGAGCTAGCGTCCCAATAATGACGGTATAACTATAACTGCGTGAACAAATTATAACCCTTATGTAATTTACAAACAAAAATAGCAGAGGTTGAAATCGCACGCACACAGCATTTACCAACCTATTCTCTTTGACATGTTGATACACGTTTCCCCAACACTTAGTTTAAAAGGTGTTAAAAATGTCTTCCGTTCACTTTCTGCAGCAGCGTACTTGTAAATAAAATGCACTTCTCACATTCTGAATAATAATAGTTAGAGCAAAAAAGGACGGGGTTTACTTATTTGACTCAGGGTTCTTATTATACAACTAGTATAGTCCGCATTGACTGATTTCTCATATCGGATTAAGGATGCATAAAATAAATATTACCTGGCGCCTGTAAATTCCAGTAGCCCTCAATAAGTTATCTATTATATTAATTAAATGCTTAATGTACAGGTAGTGACTGAGACTGGGGATTTCTTTGTATTTTGTTTGTCGATTTGTCTTCTAAGAAAATGGAACAATTCATTTTAATTCTAATAAATATTTGTCAATAAGTAATTTATTATATCAATTAAATGCATAATGTACAGGTACTGAGTGGGATTTTCTTTGTTTTCTGGCTTCTGATAAACATGTTCTTACACCGAATGAAAGACGTCTTATTTTAAAAGTTGAGGAATATTTCAAGAAAGAGAAGGAAAATGGTGGTCCTTTATTATCTACGGTGGCGGTACAATAACGAATAGCGGATTCCTGTGGCATATCACGAAGAACTCTGATAAATATTCACAATTTAGAAAAAGACTGCCATATTGAAAATAAAAATAAAAAACGCCGTTTAAGTTTGAAAACCAATGATTTGCCAGAAGGAGTTAAATGTCAAATCCGAGGAGTTATTTATTATATGCACAAACAGATAGAGGTGGTAACTCTTAATTTGATCCTTGAGAAAATCAGAAACAGAGAAATATGTGACATTGGACGTACTAGTCTTTCTTTAGTTTCAAAGCAGT
The DNA here is from genome assembly GCA_963920685.1 of Polydrusus tereticollis. Taxonomy (NCBI): domain Eukaryota; kingdom Metazoa; phylum Arthropoda; class Insecta; order Coleoptera; family Curculionidae; genus Polydrusus; species Polydrusus tereticollis. The sequence goes on from OY987328.1 coordinate 140,325,529, forward strand.
TGGGGTTTAAGTACCACAAAACTAACAACCGAAAAATTCTTTGTGAGCAACAACACATTGTTTCTAAGCGGTGGTCGTTTTTGAGGAAATACCTAGCTAATTTATAGTCCGAGAATTCAAAACCTGTGGTATTCTTAGATGCGACATGTATTTTTGCGAAGGGAAACCAAACAAAATATTCATGGCAGGATGGGTCAAAATACTGCTATTCAAGGGTTTCATCCGGGAATGGAAAAAGATATGTCGTAATACACGCCGGAAGTCGAGAAGGATTTTTGCCAGATGCAAGTTTAGTTTTTACTTCATCGAAGAAAGTGGAGGACTATCATGACAATATGACTGCCGCGATATTCGAGAACTGGTTTGAAGAATATGTGCTAAAATCACTAGAAGAACCCTCGATCATAATTTTAGACAATGCTTCATATCACCAAAGAAACTTATAGCTACGCATATAAGTTCCTTTGATATCACTCACGAGTTTCTGAAAAAATACCAAACAATAGTTCCACCAAAGATGAAATGAGGAACTGGCTGAACACCAGAAAAATAAAAAAAGACCATATATTTTTGAAGGCAGATTTGTTATCCGAAATTAAAGTACACACTGCTGGTAAGGATAAGTCTTACATAGTGGACTCCCTCGCGGGGAAATACGGTCACGAGGTCTTACGTCTGCCCCCATTCAGAATTTAATGGTATTGAATTAGTGTGGGGAATTTGCAAAAACTACTATGACAAGCATGCATGTCAAACGACGAACAAAGAAAGCATTTTAAATTTATGGAATGAAGCTTTAAAACAAATTGGACCAGAGACTTGGTCAAAATGTATTGACCACGTGGAAAAATTGATTCAAGATACTTTTGACTCGGAACAGGTCATTGATGAAATAAGGCCAATTATTATAATTTCTGATAGTGACAGTGACAACAGTGCTGATAGTAATATTGACGATTAAATGTACATTTTATGTAATAAAATTTCTAATTATTATTATTTACATAGTTATGAAATAAAAAATAATTAAATAAATAATTGCAATGGAAATTTTAATTACGGCCTATATGAGTATCTAAAATTAGTAGAAATTGTTTGAGGGCCGCTGTCTATTTTATTCTAGACTAATTTTGACCATAATCGGTTAATGACAAATGCGCATTCACTCACTGAACGCACTATAGTAACAATACTGTATTACCCACTTATTGTTAGTATTATTCCCTCGATTATTCTATTAGTAATTGGACGATCGTAAAATTTTATTGAGGGTAATCTTATCTTACGGCTTATTGAAATGATATTAAGAATTAAATTTGGTTTCTCATTTATTTGTATGGTCGTTGGCGTCAATGATGCCAGCTAAATTCCATTTCAGGTAACGACTTGACAAGTTTTGATACTTTAGTTACACTTCTTGTTTTCACTGTACTTATTTAGTGTACGCAAAGTTGCACAGGGCCAAAATAATTTGACTAATAAAACATGTTTTATCAAAAATGTAAAAACAAACTCAAATGAGGTATGTAAGTACCTAACTGATGTCTTTAAACATTAACGTATTTTAAAACTGTGTGGAAGATCAGGCGTAAAATGCGTCACTTAACGGAAACTTATCGTATTGAAATATTAATGATGGTTGGGCACGGAGATAAATCTAGAACTCAACCGGAAGTGGTTAGATTATTTAAAGAAAAACATCTAGTCTTGCCCCCTATATGTTTTAAGAAAATGGACATGTAAGATAAGATCTATATCTACTAAGAGACAATCTGCACTAGGAAGACCTCTGTACTAAACATCCTTAAAGCAGAGTAATCAAAAATCACAAATTTGACGCCCTCTCCTTTATTTCCAAAACTATTAACTTGGGCTAAATCGTCACATTTTAACCTTAGCATTTTGTACAGACTTTTAGAGATACCCTGTATAAACTAACAAAAATATAAACTGTAAAGAGTAGCATAATAATAGTATATTTATATTATTAACCAAGGTTTAAACATATTTAATAAATATAATATTTTTTCAAAAATATTTTTTAATTTTAATATAACATTTTTTGTGATTTTTCATGTATTAATTATTATTATGTAAATCTATTTTTACCTTTTCGTATCAATCAAGTTACCTGATGTGCTTTAAAACTGACATTGGCAAACTGACGGACAACCGCCAGAGTAGGCAACTAACTAACTACCCAAAAGAAGAATATGCAGTTGCCTAACTAAATTCCTTATTTTAGGTTTATACCAGTGCCTTTACTTTTAACAGACGAAATAATTTGTTCAGCTGTTTTTATTATAGAGGGTGTTTCAATATTATACCGACAAATTGAAACAGGTGATTCCTTGACAAAAATAATAAAAAAGTTCCCATTAATGGAGGTCCAGAAATCCCTCGTTTGTAAGATACAGGGTGTTAAACTTTGTACTGTGTAAACTAATGTACAAATTTCTTTATAGTTGACCAGATTAAAAATGTAGCCCTGCTTTAAATGATATTTTACCAAATATCAGCCGAACCGTATAAGATATCAAAATAGTGCAAGATATAAAAAAGGTAAACGATAAACCAAAAAAGTTGTTTGTATATGAAAGGATAGTCAGTGTCGTATAAAAAAAAATTATAGGGGGTTCGCAGTGACCTTGATGACCAAAAAAATAACACCCTGTAGATAGCTTTAAATGAGAATAGGTTAATTCTTCAGATAGTTTAACATGTAACAAAATTACAGAATTTGAATAAATAATCTAAGAACGCATAAAATAAATAGGAAAAATTGAAAAAAAAAATTAAAAATTCAACTTCCTGTATCTTAAAACGAGGGGTTTCTGGACCGCCATTAATGGGAACTTCTTTCATTATTTCTTGTCAAGGAATCGCCTGTTTCTATTTGTCGGTATAATATTGAAACCCCCTGTAGACCTACGTCAATAATGAAGCAAAAGGTAGCGAAAAACAATTGATTAGGCTAATAAACGGTAACTTATGATTGTTTGCTGACTAGTGGAAAAAATCTATTTTGTGGATAGATGCCTTCACTGGACTGCATTTTTAAGTTTGTTTTTATTATATGTGGCTGTATGTGCACTATGATATTAAAAGGTATATCATTATATTTAGAAACTAAATTGAGATAATAAAATTAATTAAGAGTTTTTGATCTCTAGCCCATTAATAATGGAAGATTCTGTATTTTTTCTTAAATTTTAATTAAACGTCTGTCTTAGTAGCAAAGCGTCCACTTTTGAGGCCTTGTCAATTACCCTGAAATGTAATCTATTTATTAAAATAAAAGAAATATGCTGCAGATAGCTCAAGTCGTTTCCTTGAAACTAAAGTAATTTAAATTTTCTGCATACGCGTCTCTGTTCGTACATGACTCTAAGTCGAACGTTCGGTTTTGATCGAAGATCGATAATTGAGTGAGATTAAGTTAGCTTCGAGGGCCGCGCAAAAAAAAAGTTTAATTAATTTTAATAACAGTCGTTATCGCGTTGTTACTGAAATATTATAACCGACAGGGTCAAGAGATTCTGACAAAATGACTATGTTTATTGCGGATTGATTCGTTATTTTTTCGGTGAAGTAATTTCAAAGTACTAAATACCTACTAGGCAGTGGCGGCTCCTCAGGGTAGGCCTCTGAGGCCGCGCCTCACCCTCAATCTCCCAAACTCCTCTCAAAAAATACAAATATGTTTGTTGTAAATTTATAAGTTTTCAAATATAAATTCCATATGGAAAATAATTTTCATACTGCTTTACCGAACGCCGCGCTATAAGCGACTATTTTATTCTGTAAACTTTCGTCGACGGCCGAGAGGCTAAATTATTTCAGCTTCACTGCTCCGAGTGTTCGTACCTATTTTGGCAAGCCTCATACGAAAATCTCAACGTCTTTTGTTTGGTCTGTCTCTCTCTTACCCGGGGGCAATTTCGCGTTTGTTTCTCTCATTGAGGCTAGAAGATCCTAGCTTGGCTGGTTGTTGATTGGCTGTTTAAATCACATGTTTTATTCTGCGAATTCTGTGATTACCCGGCGCCCGACTTATAACGTAGCAGGTGTGTGAACTGTGTGTCTTGGTGGTTTAATTTAGGAAAATTACAAATTGTCATATTTTATTGGTTTATTTTATGTTAATATTGTTGTGAGTTGTGACTGTGAAGGGTAGTCAGGATACAGGTGCGATGCAGGTAATGGAGAAGTATTGGCAGTGCTTGTTTGGGCAATTTATAATTTCGTGTTCGGCAAATTAAGGTTATGTTTTCAAGATCCGGTAAGTTTTAAGATTTCTTTATTATGTTATTAATTATTAAACGCTAAATTTTAGAAACGAAACGGAAAAAAGACAGATATTATGTAGTCGTCCGACACCAAAAATTTCGGCAATATTTAACGATAAGAGACAGGGTAAGCAATATTCAAGAGCTTTTCAGGTAACTTGGTACGAAACCTATAAGTGGCTTTGCGGAAGTATTTATAAGGAAAGCTTATATTGTTGGCCTTGTATTTTATTCAGGCAGCGTAAAAAACAATTGGAGTTCAGGGGGTGGGTATTCTGATTTTAAAAAATTTTCACGGGGGGTAAAATCACACGAAAGTTCGAAAGAACATATTAAGAATTCTGTGGCGCTTACGAGAGTAGAGCAAAATAGAGACACAATAGCGGATGCACTGAGAGAAATTGACCCTGACCTTGCAAATTGAATATTTTTCTCGTGAAACCTAGTATTTCAAAATAATTATATTGCTGGTTGAATTCCTAACTATTCATTTTAAGCCAATAACCTTGAAATCGCGAAAATTTTTCGCCTGCGGCGCTATTTTGTAGCCTCGACCCCTTATACACCCACGAGCCGCCACTGATACCTACTGGAATTTTGTTAAGCTGTCAATTTTACCTGACTTTGGTTATTTGGATCTCAATTAAAGTTATATCTACATATAAAAATGAACATCCAGCCATAAAGAACAATCAAACGAAAAATACGAATTTAAATTAAGTTTTAAAATCTAATTAAATTGGATTAACTAACAATGATGTCGACATTGTCAAACTTATTGAAAACATGATCTGATAAAATGATTTCAAAGGCGTTGCCATATTAGGCGGGGTTGAATTGTGCAAAAATGCAAAACTAGAGCAATAGGTTGGATATGGAATTTTATAATTTCTGCTAATCTCAATTATAATTCACCTTGTCATAAATAGCTTAATTCAAATCAGAATTAGCATCAATTTATTCAGGTTAGTTCAGATTATAATAACTGAAAACAATATTTGTGTTTATGTGTGTAGGTATGTCGTTTTATGCAGCTCTTGTTTTAACTTTAAATCAGCTGTTGCCATAAAATATTAAAGAATTCCAGGTGATCAAAGCAATAAGAAAAATGCCGTCCAAAAATCAGTAAACAAACTGAAGATGTTAAACTTTAAATTATTAAAATTTATTCGTAAAAAATTATTCAGCAAACCAGAAATTGATATGGACTCTCTGCAAACACTACCAATGTAACATTTTAAATATGTTAAGATCAAGGTTCTGACTATTTTTGTGTTTCACGCGATAGCAAGGTCATCAACATTTTATGCAGTACCTCATTGGTGTTATTTAACTTTTGCATATTCACTGAACAAAAAAAAATGTCTTAGATATTACACGTGAAACCGTGCAGTCCAAAATTTTGTAATATTTGTATACAGGGTGGTCGATTAGGTGTGCAACAAATGGGAAACTTCTTTATTATTGGTTTCTCAGGGAATTATATTCTTAATAAAAGTTGGTGCGTGTCCTTTAACCATTTCAGGCGCACGTAGAATAGCTTCAAGTCATATAGGATACAGAGTAAAGTCAGAAATATATATAGTTGTATAAATAACTAAAAACTTCATGTTTGCTGCAAGAATACCACAAACGAATTTCGGAAATATTCCTAATAATAAGATTAACACTCTTCTAATGTCAATGTATCTACATAGTAAAAAACTAAAAACCATAGAAATCAATCTCGTGAGAAATAATAAAAAATACAAAAAAATTAATTTAAAGTTAAATTTGTTTTTGAAGGCTATGATTTTGAATTTAGACATATTTTTTAATTCTAAACAACTTTTGTTAATAACATTTCTCTCTATTTTTCAAAATACTTTATTTATAAACGATTTTCATATTTTTTGCCCTACCCTGTATCCTGTTTGACTTGACGACATTCTAAGTGCAGCTGAAACGGTTATTGGACATTTTTTACCAAGAATTTCCGGAGAAATCAATAGTAAAAAAGTTTCCCATTTAATCGACCACATTGGTATACACATTGTTCTAAATTTTTCAATGTACTTATCCTGTTAATATGAATCTGAAGAATTGACTTGAAATTCTTATCCCCTATTTCTTTAATTAGTGTAATTGACCGATGAAGTATGGCTAATTGCAGAATATTAATACTTAGTTGAGTTACTGCAAACACCAGACTACCAGACGCATGTATCTAGCTTCTATTTTCAAAATGTAGGAAATGACCGTTTTAAGTACTTCCATTTGTATTAGTGGGTAGGTACAATGAAAAATCTGTGAACATAAATATGTCAAAAAAACTTTCGTTTTCAATATTTTGGTTTTGCTGTAACCTGACGATTATTTTTATTTTTTAAATGCAATTAATATTCTAGAGTTTCTGTGACCATTATGACCATAGGCTCGTCATCACACCAATGATATAAATATACAAAAAAAGGAGAAACATTTAATTGCAAAAATATTCGTCATTCGTTATTTTGTTTGGTTGTTCCAGATTTGCTTATGAAGTAAGGGTGACTTTTACAGTATGTAGTTAATCCAACTTCTATAGTTTAAACCAAAGAGTAAAGGTACTCTCTAGTTTCAACCTTGGATTATACTGACTACTTACTAGGTACTGTACTATTCACTGATTACATGAATTCTTTAGTACACAGAATTGAACCACAGGTATATTTATTGTGCCAGTTTGAGGTTGTAAAATCGATATTTAGACTAAACCATGATTTATAGTTTGACTACGCATATAAACCCTGCTCTAATTGATAACTAGGAAAGTAAACTAAACAAGCTGTAAATATTTGCACCATAAGCATTTAGTCATGCATTTTGAAGCAACATCAATATGTTTCATACATTTGTCTCGAACGTTGTTAATTAAAACAATTACTAGTTATAGGATATTAAATATTCCGACATCAAACAACAATGAATATCGCGGAGGCGTCATAAGCAAACAAAAGTGGGCGCCAAGTTAGAAAACCCAAACGAAGTCGCGGGGACAATAACCCCAACAAACACGCGGAAGTAAGAAATTTATTCTGGATTTACTTTAAGACTGTTTGAAGAATACGAGATATTAAGTAAAAAAGGATATAATTTAGAACATTAAAGCTATGAAAAAATCTGACTTTATATTTTGGTGACCTTGAAGGTGAAAATGAAATTATTGTGCAAAATTTGACTCAATAATGAAAAAAATTTTTTTTTAATTAATGTTTATGTAGATGGTACTCACCAGAGTCTTTTACGCCGACAACTGGATGTTTCTGGGCGACCTCCGTCGCCCTTTTGTCGGTGGTGCCACATTAGTACAGTCCCGTTGGGTCCAGCCCTTTAATGCCTCCTATTCTCGCCATGGTACAGGATTTGAAATAAGTCCCTGCGTTTTAAAAGATAGGAATTCAAGAGGAATACCAACACTGAAGAGCACTGAATAACCCTTAATATTGGCCAGTGGGATCTAATTTTCCTCCGTCCATAATGGCTGATTCTGATGAAATAATCGAATTAAAGTAAAAATAAATATATTCTCAATGCAATTAAATGCGGCAAAAGATCGCGATCAAGAGCTTAGTATAACCCGGTGGGATCTAGACTACCGAACATACTGTAACGGCGCGTAGACAGCGAATGAGCGTACCACGGTCGTACCGAGCTTAAAAACGTGGCCGTTTAGGGGTGGGGGGCGTCGCGTGCGCCGAGACGCGCGTCACCCATGACCCAGTCACGCTGCCACTGAACTTGTTCTCTTCGGTCCTCGCGAATTCTTCGGCGAAGATTTTCGGCAATAGTTGACTAGAGATTGATGAACTCTTTGCCTAGGTCATTAGAGTTTCTTTGTTTTCATAAAAAAAAAACATTGTTGTTATAGGTTTGTTTTGATTGTTTCGGCTTAATTGTATTTATAATTCTGTACAGCTGTTTGGGCGTTGTTCACGTTTGTAGAATTTTTCTAAATTTTTCCAAATGACGGTATACAGTAAAATAATACACTATTCCTATTATAAGAAAAGAGCTTTTTCCTTTGAGGAAGAATCATTCATATTCTTCTTCTTCTTCTTCTTCTTCTTCTTCTTCCTCTTTTTCTCCTTGTTCTTCTCCCTCTTCTTCTCCTTCTTCTTCTCCTTCTTCTTCTTCTTCTTCTTCTTCTTCTTGCTGGTTGACCGAAAGTTTATTGGAAATAAATGATTTATTAAACCTAACATTTTGTTCTGATGAAGCCTGGTTCCTCATCGGTTATATGAATTCTCAGAATACACGCATGTGAAGTAGTGAAAATCTTCGTTTTTTGGAGTTTACATTGCACCGTCAGAAAATTGGTGTCTGGTTGGCTGTTCCCGAAGAAGAATTATCGGTCCTATTTTTTCCCAATTTTTTTTTCCTTCTCTATAATCTTTTTTTTTGGTCGCACAGTGGAAGTAGCTAAAAACTGGGTTATTTACGAAAAATATCAATTTGAGCAAATAAGCAGTAGAGTTTCTCCAATGGACCTAGTGAACCTAGAATCTAACCAAAAAGATACACCAACATGTATAGGTTAATATGGTATGGACATGTTCCAAGTAAATAGATTGCTGAAGTTACTGAATTGAGACATATGGGAAGATAGAGGAGGGGTGAGCCACCAAGACAGTGAACAGACAATGTAGATGAGGGTGTGAAAAGCCGAGGCCTGAAAGAAAATAAGTAGCAAGTCCAAGATGGATGCAGACATTAGTTGAGAAAAGAGATACAGCGAGAGCTTAAAACATATAATATATATTTATAAAAGACCAATAAGGTGTATCCTTGGTCTTAGATTTAGACAGTCGTTCAAACGTTCATACATATTTTCTTAATGGGCACTGATGTTTGTTATTGCTGATAATAACAATAAAATGTTGTATGCAAAAACCTGGTATTAAAGTATTAATTGACAACTTATGGTTATAAGAAAATGAAAAGATCAACTTTATCAATAAAATATAATGCTTTGCCAGTATAAACTTTACTTTTTTAGTTAACATTGATATTTAATTGTACAGGAAGGAGATTAAAATTTATCACACTCTTTAAAACTCTAATAGAATTGGCAAACTACGAAGAAGTCAATGACCCAAATACTGAAATTTTCGGCTTTAGTTGCTAACCAAAGTCTAGCTTTTAGAAGTGGAGGGGGTCACTTTTAGAGATAATGGTGAAATATTATATAAAATATGTTTTAGGCAATTTACTTACTACCTATGTATATTTTGAATATACGTAGAAATGTAATAGTATTAGATATTCTTTTTTTATTTAAATAATTATTATTTTGTATTCTTTTCAATTTTACAATATAGAACTTAAATTTGTTAACTTCATCAGTAAATTCAGCCCGAACTATATTTTTCCTTTTTTGTAGTCCCCAATTCACATTTACACGTTTATTACTTATTTACTTGGAACTTAAACTTACTAGAAAAAATTTTAAAAAATCAAATGAATTTACGGGCCTACAAAATATATTAATATACAGGGTTATGATAAAGAAACGGATCAGCCTTTTATATGGAAAACCGCCCACTTAATCAAAAATCGCTGGGATCCGTCAAATTTATTTTTTGAAAAAAGATATTGTACAGGGTAGATCATAAAAGTGCTACATGTGTCAACTTTAATTTTTTTAATGAAACATTGTATATTTTCAAATTTTTATATTCTACAATCAATTCTAGACATTTTTCATTAATTAATCATTTTTATCTTCAGCCGTTTACGAAATATTAACAATTTAAAATTTTTTAACAATTTTAAAACAAAATAAACAAACGACAAAGAATGAAAAGACACTATTTTATAATATGTTGAAAATGTCCTCCTACCAACTGTTCTGCAGTAGATCAATCGATCTAGAAATTCCTGTTGTACATTTAGTACTACTTGTGGAGATATTTTTCTTATTACTCGTCGAATAGACTCCTTCAGTGTATCTACCGAGATGGGTTTAGATTTATAAACTAAATTTTTGACGTAGCCCCATAAAAAAAAGTCCAGTGGATTAAGATCAGGCGATCTGGGTGGTCACTCTATTGACCCCCGTCTACCTATCCACCGCCCCGGAAAAATTTTATTTAAGTACTCCCTTACATGAACAGCATAATGCGGGGGAGCACCATCCTGTTGAAACCATAAGGTTAAACTTGGTAAATCAGGATCATTATCATCTGGAAACAGAGTGGCAAGAGCTGGAACCAGATCATTTTGAAGGAAATTTAGATATCTTTCTCCAGTGAGACTCTCATCAAAGACAAATGGTCCGATTATCCTATTTTCAACAATGCCCGCCTAAACTTTAACCTTTTCATTATACTGGGTGTGATTTTCTTTGAATCAGTGAGGATTTTCCTGTGCCCAGTATCTGTAGTTATGTCTATTAACTGACCATTTAAACAAAACGTAGCTTCATCTTCATCAAATTCTTTGGACAAATCTTGCGTTATCATCTGTTAGCCCAATCATTATTTCACAAAATTGGTCTCGCCTATCAGGATCATCGTCCAATAACTCTTGTACAAATTCTGGTTTGTATGGATGAAACTTCTCTTTTTGTAAAAATTTAGATACGGTGGTTTGGTGAATATCGTAGTCCCGTCCAAGTTGTGTGCTTAAGCTAGGAGAATCTTCCTGTAGTGATAATAATATTTATAATATTTAACACTATCTTTAATAGTACGGGAAGTTCTCCACTTATTTGCTACCCTAGACACTGTTGATTGGCCAATAGGCGGGCGATTTGGGTGTTTTTCATTAAACATATCACGGACTTTCCTATGACTTCTACTTTATCTCCACAATCCAACATAATCAAAATTTCAATGCGCTCATCGTCGGCGAGGCGCATTTTGGTGAAATATCAGCAGAGCAAAATTCAAATTTGATTAACATTCACTGTCATTTTTTGACGTCTCAAACTTAAATAAGAAATTATCATAGTCAAAAGATTGTGACTTAAGTTCAGAACGTTGCTATGTCGAGAAACATACCAATGGTGCATACCACCATTAAAGTGTTAATATTTCGTAAACGGCTGAAGATAAGTATAGGGCATGATTAATGAGAAATGTCTAGAATTGATTATAGAATATAAAAATTTGAAAATATACAATAGATTTTATAAAAAAAAAAAAAGTTGACACATTTATGATCTACCCTGTAAAATATCTTTAAAAAAAATGCATTTAAAAAAAATAAATTTGACGTGGTCCAAGCGATTTTTGATTAAGTGGGCGGTTTTCCATATAAAAGGCTGATCCGTTTCTTTATCATAACCCTGTATATTTTTTAGATAACTTTTGTCTATGTTAATTAACTAACTGAAAATTAATGTAATTGTAGCAATAAATCTATTTTCTTTCAAAACAAGTTAATGATGTTAAAATTAAATTTTAATTACTACCAAACAGAAAAATGCATAATTCTGTCTGCAATATACATAGTAGTGATATAGGATAAGTAAGTACAAATCCAGATGACTGTTTTAGCCAGGAATACTAAAGATGCTAAAAATAATAAATATAAATTAAATGCATAAAAAACTGTGCGTATATTCAGGTAACTGCGATTTATTAAAAACTATTCTATTTTCTTTAAAAAAAACTTTCTTTATCTACTTCTTCATCAATCTCACTACCACTATTATTGATCACTAGCATCAGACATGTTAAATTAACTTAAGAATACGTAAGAGTAGCGATCTATACAAAATTCCAACCTACACTTATTTATAAATGACAGCAAATCATAAGCAGTTCTGTTTAAGTCAAAACTAGCAAACCCTTGAATGATAACGGAAAGGCAGCAAATGGTTAGGATGCTTATTCTTATAATAATTGATCAATTGCTTTTTCTTAATGTGTTTGCTTGTTCAGCTTTTCCTTTTGCTAATAAGCAATTGCTACAAGAAACAGACTTAGACATAGAGTAATTATTATGTTAATGAGGCAGGCACAACATCAGCAATTTGGGTTCAGGTCAAACAAATCGACGGAACTAGCAATATTTAAAACACTCAGATTTATATTTGTTAAATTAGACCAAAACGAAAAAGTCGCAGGCCTTCACTTTGACTTGTCGAAGGCTTTCGATACCATTGACCATGCATTACTATTAACAAAATTGAGAACCCATGAAATAAGGAGTCTGTATGCTTCCCTTGTCGAGTCTTACCTGACTGAAAATCAACGGATGTTCTGTGTCGCGGGGGATGAGGAATAGTACTTCTCGGAGTTCGTTGAACTGCAGTGTGTCGAATGGGGTTCAATCCTGGGACCGCTGTTGTTCTTGCTCTTTGCGAATAGTTTTTGCGACGGCTCTATCTCTGGGCTAGTCTGTTAGTATACTGATGACACGTCTGTGGTATTGGCAGATGCTAGCCTGGAGGGGCTATCCGGCAGTGTCCGAGCACTGTTCGGGGGTAGCGGAGCGGAGGAATCACTTGGTACTTAATTTGTGGGAGCTACTATAGACCCGTCACTAAGTTTGTCGAAACATAAAAACATCTTAAGTTTTAAATTAAATAACTATTGTGCCTTGGTTCGCAGGATCCGTGAGGTGCTGTCTACAGAGACTGTTATATTTTGCCTGCATTTAGTCGATTATGAGTTATGGCATATTGTTCTGGGGAGCCTCAACGTGTGCTGCGGATGTCGTTAAAGCCCAGGGATGCATTATAAGGGCGATCTATAAATTGTGTCCAAGGGTGTCTTACAGGCCGTACCTTGCAAGGCTGAGGGTAGCAACTGCTCCATCCCAACGCTGATTACTATACAAATGCAATTAATATGGAAATCAAAGGCGGGAGTGACGTGAGTGTTTCTCTGCATCGTTCGGCATTTTTCGAGAGGGGGCCCTTTTTTAAGGCTATGAGGGCTTATAGTGTGTTACCTATTAATATAAGGAATATCGGGGAAGTGAGGAGGCTTAGGTCTGAAGTAGTGAATTTTGTACGGATAAATGTTTTTACTCATTCGATTGTGATTGTTAAGTTTTTAATTTATAAATTTGTAATTGTGTCTTCGTCCACAAGTAATCTTTAAATTTTTAATCTACTATTCTACTACAAAGAAACTTTTAAACTATCGCTTTTAATGTACTCTACTGTAGACTTTTTCATTTTTTATGTATTCATTATGGTTTCCTTTTAAAGTATGGCTTGACGTTGCTTTGTGATTCATAATCATTTTGTTGGCAATAAACCTAATATTATTATTATCATAATTTTTATTCGTAAGGCTCATTGTCTTACTTAAGGTGTATGGAGCCGTTTACCCTAACCAAACAACATTTTATCAGACTTTATGGTATTGGATTTTGTTAAAATCAACGATAAGATAATGAAAGATAGGTTATCTATTGTTTAACAATTACTGAACTCCCTAGGTGTAAACGGCTGAGCTCTTTGATATGTGTACATGGTGGCGCGTTAAATACTTGACTCTGGTGGTTTATCATTCCAAACTACAAATTTTTTATTTACAATTCAAAACTTTCTGAACAAACACTAAACTCATCTAATATTATGTTTCCTTTTACTTGTACGCACTAACCAGGTCAAACCTAACATATTCTGGAGGTCAATGACACGTTACATAAATAATATTATAAACAAACAAACCAAAAGGCATCTATTCAAATGAGCACGAAATTTGCAAAGGTAACTCTGTGTCATTGATTTCGATGTTTTTTTACTGAAAGATAAAAATACATTTAGTAAAAATTTTATGCGTGGACGCGAATAATTAACGTTAATTATTATTAACACATTCTTGGGAGGTTTTTCGTCGATTATACTATGTAGTACGTAATAATATATTGTAGTGTTAGTGAAGAAGGTGTCATTCTTAGGGTTTATACAACAACAAAAAATAAATTAATTTGCTCGCTATTAATTTAACCACAGATAATTTTTTTATTTTTAATATTGTATTTTTATCGCCCTAAAAACCATTCTAATCCAGTTTTTTTATGGTGTATATGGCAAACTTTAAGAAAAGGGCTCTTGTCAGCTCTATACATAACTGGTTATAATATGATATACCGTTCTTTCTTCCAGAATGCAACAATTTCTTTAATAATGATTTGTCGTGATTTTCGTATCTGCGAATACATTGCGGGTTTTATCGGGGGTCATGGAATTTTGCGTGTTAAATTCTCAACTCCCATGTTGACACAGTCAAAGTATAGCGTCATTTCTAGTATGTGGATCATTTTATTATTATATTATTTGGACATCATATTCCAATAAATAGTTAAAAAATTCTGCCAAAAATATACTGTTAATTCGGGGTAAATGTAAATGAGTTTAATCACAACTATGGAAGGTAAGGTATTTTGTCAAGGGGTATTTGTAAACATTTAACATTCGGAATACATAAAATATGTTACGAGTAATTTTGGGCTTGTTTACATTTACCCCACAATTAAAGAATGTGAACAAGGAATTATGATGTTCTTATGATTTATTTATTATACAAAAGATATGAAGAATGAAGATGCATCTTGAACAAAAACTTGAATTTTTAAATACAACTAGAATAAATATATCTTAAAAACTCAACTTCGAACATAACTAAGACATGGTAGGAACCTTTTTATTAAAATTGTAGTAGATTCTTTCACCTTCCATTTTGATTTCAGGAAATGCAATATCCAGGTTAGATAAGGTGAGACTTAGATCATTATCAAATTGGTATATTAGGTCAGGTTGTCTAGCATCTTTTTTAGATTTCTGTGGATGTTCTGGTTTTTTCAGGGATAATATATTCTTATGCATTTTGAGGAATAAATAGTTCCAATCCTCCCCTGGTCTTTTTTTAACAAAAATGTTTTTAAATTTTGAGCTCTCACATATTCCTGGATAAGATTTAATAATTCCTCTTTATCACAAGGATATCCAGTTCTTGCCCTAGCAACTAAGCATTTCACAATTTTGGATTTGGATTCCAAGTCTGCCGAAAGTGTGGTTTTGCGGCCCCTGCCTGTAGAATCTAAAGATGATTTTCGACCGTTATTAGTCCCTTGCGATATGACTGATATTGGGACATGGTAGAAATCTTCCGCTTCACGGTAACTTTTGTTTCTGTTTTGCACATCGTTGACAGCGCTAATTAAGTCTTCTTTAGTATAGACAGTCCCGTTTGTCTTTCGGACAAAGTTTCGAGGCATCTGTAATAAGTAAACGTTAATTATTGTATGCATTTACATTTACCCCGAAAGGCTGTTAGATTCTCTCGTGGAAAATTGCCGAGTCCATGGAGGGTAAGGTAGATATTTGGTCGATTTAATTATAATTTAAAAGGCGCGTGATAGGGCAGTGAGCCGAGCAGACCCGAAGCCCAGCGCTGCGGACCGATGACCATCTCTAAACTCGATACATCGCGCGTAGATGGCTAAAAAGATGACTTCGCTTGATAAATCAGAGGACAGCATTTAATGTAAGAAGCTTTATATTGCGCTGGTCAGAGAGGCATGCAGGGCCGGATTTGGTTTAAAAATTAGGAATAAATGGGTATTATGAATTTTGATTGGCATAAATTAAATTAATTTTAATAAAAAATTTGTTTTCTTATGAAAGCAGTGGGGAAAGCGTTGCTTTTATCGCTTCCATGGACCCGCACGCCCCTGGTCCTACAACAACGTCTCTGCAGTGTTTTGAATTTTTTAATTGCATGGTACTGAAGTTCTTGTTGTTGTGTTGATTGGTCACAAACGCGTTAAAAAATGGGTGCATTACTATACTATAGTTTACTACTGCAATAATACATAATATAGGTACTTACTTATCAGATATCAGAAAAGTAATTGAAGTATCGTTAACTAGTTCCAGAAAATGACCTATTGTTATCATCAATGATATAAATAAACTGATGTTTGTGATTATTAAATAAGGTTGGTTAGAACAAAAATACCGTTTTATCAAATAACTTGTATACCTACCGTTCATTTTACCTAGTCAATTATTACTATTAAGCGACATTAAAGTAATATTTATTGTTTAGAAGGTATTGATATTATAAATATTTATAACTGCATAGTTTTATAATAGCAAACAAGGAACAGTAAAAACAAAGAATTTAATGATGTTTTAATTTAAAGTAGAATGCAGATGAAATTCGTACTTTAACGTATAATTCATTTAATTCTTAACTACAGTGGACATTTACATTTTTAGCCGATTAAACAGGTTTTTTAAATTTATATTACGGTTTCGATGTAGATTTTATATGCTAAAATTCAATTAGATGCCGTGTGAAAAACTACAATATCGATAAAGATGAATAAGGCACCAAGAAAGTTTTATTTATTTGAGGATTTATAGGTAGGTTGTATGTTTGAAATTTAGCCAATTGGATCGAATAATAGGAATCATAGGTTTAACGTTTTCTATTTTTCTGCGCTTTTCTGTGGATGGCTTCGCCAGATTTAGATATAAACTTATACTTTGTAACTGAGCCGCATTTGTATATTTCAATTGCATTTGCGTTTACTTGTATGCTTTTTAATTGATTGATTGTATTTTTGTTTGAGATATTAGTGTCATTGTTTGTCAGAATCATTTAAATCTAATTTTAGATAATATGGCATATGGCATTTTTTTTAAATTGCATTTTAAAAAATAAATTTTCTCACGCCTCAAAAGCCTTTAATAGTTATTTATGATATAAGTGTTAAAAATACGTTTAACACAAATATCATACAATATTTTTTCTACAAACCGCAATAAAAAGCATACAATAATTAATTGAAAATTAAATGTTAATAATCTCTTACATCCAGGTAGTTTCTAATAGCATCGTATATTTATATTAAATTAGTTCACATTTGCCAATAAAACCTAGCAACCATCATTGTTGGCTGATTTGTTTACAAAAGAATTCAAAATTTAAAGGGTCCTGTCAGTTTTATTAAAACGCTAGCGCTGGCTGTTGCTTGTTGCCAAAAATGCAAGAAATACAAAAAATCGATCCACCTAAAGACATAAAAGAAGCTGCTAACAGAGCTACCTTGGATTTACTGCCACGAAAATCAAGAATTCAATATGAGATTGCTCATAATAAATTTATAAAATGGTGTGAAAACAAAGGCGTTTCTGGAAAGTATTCCGAAAACATATTCCTGGCCTATTTTGAGGAAAAGGCAAAGGTATGGAAGTCATCTTCTCTTTGGTCCCATTATTCAATGATCAAAGCTATGCTACGTGTAAATAATGACGTAGATATCAGCAAACATTTTAAATTGATTGCCTACTTGAAGCGTCAAGGAGAGGGTTACCAGGCCAAAAAAAATCAAAAATTTTTACTAGAGACCAAATTGAACAGCTTCTGAAGTACGCACCGGATGATAAGTACCTTCTGATGAAAGTAGCTATGATTGTAGGAGTATTTGTTGCCTGCCGCAGGGAGGAGCTTTGTCAGTTGACTCTTGACAACGTGGAAAATATGGAGACTTCATTATTAAAATATCAGATACCAAAACCAAGGTACCACGAAATTTCACTGTTGTTGAAAAATTTTATTTGGATTTTTATCGAAAATATACAGATCTTCGTCCAGCAGATGTCGTACATCGGCGGCTCTTCCTGAAATATGTAAAAGGTAAATGTACCAGAAATCCGGTCGGAATTAATACGTTCGGAAAATTTCCTGCTGCTATAGTAAAATTTCTGCAACTTCCAAATTCAACAGTCTCTTGGTTTCGCCGTTCCTCTGCGAGTTTACTTGCCGATGCTGGAGCAAATTTGACGATAATTAAGCGGAATGGAAATCCTCAACCGTTGCGGATGGGTTTATCGTGGAATCCTTGGAAAATAAAAATTCCATTGCTCGAAAATTGCTTACAGTACAAACGACATCAGCCGATGATGCTTCAACATCAACTGGGCATGCTGCTGTTTCTGTTCAATCCTCCTCAACCGCGAAGAACAGCAACAACTGAGGAAGGAATTCATATTTCAAATTGTACTATTAATATAAGTGTATTTAAATAAAATATAAATGTTTTTTGACGTTTTTACTTTTAACACTAGTGCCCTAAAGTAGGTATTTTAAGGCACTAGTGCCTAGTAACATTTTTAGGGCTAGAAGACAGTGTTAAAAGTTCCATTTTTAACACGTTTGTAGAAAAAATAATTTACGACTAAGAAGATAGGTGACCATATACATCGTTCTTTCTCAGTTGCTGGGTAACGAAGAAGATATCGATAGGAGAGAAAAATAGTAGTTTTCCTATTCAGTGCGCAAAGTTATGTTTTCCCGCACGCGAAAGCAGTTAGACGAACGACGCGAAGCGGAGTTCGGATAAGCTTTAAGTGCGGGAAAACTACTTTGCGCACGTGTTAGGAACAATATTTTTTCTACGAGTGAAATAACTATATATTTTCTTAATTTTAAATTTTTATTGACATCAAAAACAACTATATCCCCCTTTGTTCGCACCATTTGGAAAACAACTCGTACTGTTTTTCGTATTTTTCTCGCGATTTGGCAGGCAGCAATTGCAAACTAGCCATGTTGGCGGCTTCTAGGACATCTTCTGGAAGTTCTTCTTCAGTGATATCCATTTTTAAAACAGTTTTTTTTTATTTTAAATAGGTGAAAATGCTAGTGAAAATTTTGAAGAAGACCTCTAAACTGACATGAAAGCGTTGTATGACAATGTATTTTGGTTGCTAAGGGAACAAACCGCATTTGACACAAAAATACTTGATTTTTTTTAACTTGAACAAAATTAGAGGAAAATATAATAATGCAGATTTCAAACAAATTTTGAGCCGCACGGCACAATACTTCGGTATAGTTTATAAGGCAACACATAAACCACCTGTCAACTTTGTCTTGTTACAATATTTTTGTATAAATATCTAAAAAAATTATAAAATATATGAAAAAAACGCGTCTATAATATGGTAATTTTGCTTTAAAATAAGTGTGCGGGAAAAAAAATTTCCCGCACAGTGTGCGGGAAAGTGCTACTTTGCGTATGCAAAAGTGTGCGCAAAGTAGCTTCTTTGCGGTCACTCGTAGAAAAAATAATTTTTAATGATTTCTTTTCTTTTTTCTGAAATAGTGTCAGAGAAAGTATAGTCTAGAATTCGTATGAAATGGCATTTCCTACTTGTTATATAATATACTATTAAAAATAGTAATAATAAGTGTCCCGAATTTCATCAAATTGCCATTTTACCGAACAAAAATATAATTAAATAACCATATAAAGAATTTTTTTGGAGATACAGGGCTTTGAAGAACCAAACCGTTGTCCCACTTCATATGAACTTTTTATCTTAAAATTAGTCAAAGATTAACCCTTTAAAGTTTGTACAAGTACTTAATAAAGGCCCTGTATACAATATAGATATATTATAATATTAACCATGTATGTAATATTGGCAATTCTGATATTATAAAATTTTTGAAAGTGACACCTTTCTAACAGTTATTTGAAATTTCTTAATGAATGAGAAGAAACTTAGGTGCCATAAATTAACTATACTTTATTAAAATTCGGTACTTAATTATTCAGTATACTAACTACGAAACTGTCAACGTTATGCCCTAAATGTGTTATGGTTTTGGAATCGGCTCTTCTTGGAGATTACAGATCGGTACTAAAGTATTGGGGTTTCCATTTACAAAAATCGTCGATTTAAATTCGAATTAAAAATTATTATATGCGTGCCCGAGGATTTTTCCGAAAAATTTCTGGATTGCTAAATAATGAATTTGTTCCTTACTTTATAAAAAAATCAGTGGTTGAATTCCAAACGATTTTGCCTATGCCGACTTCTGCATGATATTATATACTGTCTAAAAAATTTGAACCCGGTTCTGGTTACAAGGTTGCCAATTCTGAGATATAAGCAGGCTGACATGCGAAGTATTAATCGCCAAGATTCAGAATTTCCCTGAACGAAATATACCTTGCTTTTTGGGTAAACAGTCAACGAAAACTCCCTCTCTTTCGCTTACCGCCTATACCATCAAATATTACCATTGATACTGCAAAACATTGCGAGAAGCAAATATAACCAAGTAACAATGACATGGTTCCTGATCCGCTTTACCAGCGACTATCTTGGCCATTTCCTTCTTTCGTTGTTTCTTGTTTGGTGCGCGGCCATTGACCTCGGTTAATCACCCTTAGCCCAGTGAACTTCGGCGGCCAGTCGCACACTGACCGCGCTGTACGGCCGCCAGTATAGGTCGTGAGGCGTCGCCGTCGGCAGCCCTATGATCGCAATCATATAGGTTTTAGAGAGCCTGGTGTAGTTTTTGGTATATGGAAGGACCAAACATTTTTTCTTCTAGTTAAACTGATCAGATCATAATTATCTCATACAAAGGGCCCAAACTCCATTCTAGATAGCTCTATATATATGTATCGGTCCATCGTTGTTCCCTCCATGATAAACACCAGGCGGACCGACCTCCGGTATTTCTATTACAGTTACAACGTAATGTTTGTATATATAGATTTGGGGGAGGAACCTTATTACGTCTTTCAAGAGAGGGGTAAAGAATTGTACCAAAAAAAATTATATATATTTCCAAGTTAAAATGTAGTATTAGTGCCCTCTGAATTTATATATTTTAATTATGGTAATTACTCGTAGTTCCCTCCAGCGCAGTTGCCATATTGTGGAGGGCGCTATGTGTTATTATTATTGTGTCCTTATATTCTTTAAAGGTGTAATGAAATAGGGTATTGGTGAAGGTTTAGCTGGCGCGAAAAAAAAATAAAAGTGTTGAAGTTTCTAAGACAAACATATTTATTTATTCTTTTATCTTAATATTTATTGAATTTTTGACTTAACTGGACCATTATGTTAAAGTTTTTGATTATAATAAACTTTTTTATCCATTACCTCTTATCACAATTCGCTAACGGGTTTAATGCGGCCGATTTGTACCAATCCTGAATAATTGATTGTTGACAGTAAGCTTTATCAATTACCAAAATTTCAACTCGCCAACCCCTTAAATAAGGATACTTCTCCTTTGACATTTTTTACATTACAGAAATAAGTATCCGACCTTTTGGCGCTATTTGGATTTTTCTACGCATATTCAATTTTATTTTTAATCTGTACTCTGCAGGTAGAAAGGGTATAATTGTAGTGATGGTCTAGAATACTGATTTGCCCCATAGCTATGATTGCGGCAAATATATAGACGTACAAACCCCAGTCATAAGAGTTGTATTGTTTGTGTACCTCTTTTGAAATGTATAATTTCCAATCTTCAACGGTAAAGGTTTTTTTTATAAAAAATATTGTATGCCGCATAAACTGGAAATAAACAATACAATTCGATTTATTTTGAGGACTATAGTAATGCTGTCCAGATATAATTTATTGCCTTCTTAATATAACACCAAAGTCTTACAGTGGTTATGTTTTGTTATAGGACATAAATACTATATCGTTATCACTGTAATGAAAATATTGTTATGGATAAACGGAACCTATCCATGATAAGTAAGAGTAAAAAATATCAAAAACTGATTTGGATAGCTTGCCAGATTGAGCTAGTCGGCCGATTCGCTGTAGATCCATTTTCTGCTTCTATTCCGACAGTCGCCTAGCTGATGTATATTTCTACTGGTTCTATGCACAAAAATTTTAAGAAGAATAAATTCTTTCCTCACAAAATACAAATTTTACACGAACTCGACGAAGACGATTACGATAGAAGGACCAAATTTTGTGAATTAATATGCCAAAGGATTGACGAAGACCCCACCTTAATAAAATAATGTTTTGCTTTAGCGACGAGTCAACTTTCTTTTTGTGTTTTAAGAAACACAATAATTAAAGGTATTAGGATAATAAAAATTAAAGAATTTTTTCGGGAAGACCACACTAAATGTTATGATGATGGTTCCAAGACCAAAATGTTCCGGAGTTAAAATCCCCCCCCCCCCCCCGATCGAT
The DNA here is from genome assembly GCA_963920685.1 of Polydrusus tereticollis. Taxonomy (NCBI): domain Eukaryota; kingdom Metazoa; phylum Arthropoda; class Insecta; order Coleoptera; family Curculionidae; genus Polydrusus; species Polydrusus tereticollis. The sequence goes on from OY987328.1 coordinate 140,347,786, forward strand.
CTCAAGCGAAATTATCCAAACATCCACCATGTCCAATAGGCGGGTTCTTCGAACAGCATTCAAAATGAAAATGGTGTGACAACTTAAGTTATTAAAAGACCCGAGATTACCAGCTTCCAAATTGACTTCTGCAATTTAAGAGGACTGAGCTCGAACATCAATGCAGTCCATCAATATCAACAATCTACCAAACCTCATGTACTTGCACTAACCGAAACAAAGGTCAGATCATCATTTAGTACGGTTAGCTATTTATATCCTGGATACGACTTTCATCACCGATTTAGGCGCCATTTTGGCCTTTGTCTCTTTGTCCGCAGTGATATTTCTTGTCGACGGGAGAAGACACTCGACCCTAATGACTTTGATGTAATGTGCTTTAAAATATTAATGCAGGGAATTACTAAAAATTCATCTGCTGCCTTTACTTACTTTAAGCGATACCCATTACAGAGACTTGTTCTCCTCTCCTGCTAAGTCGACTTCTTGCAAACCCACCATCCCAATTCCGAAGTTGTCATCTTTGGCGACTTTAACGTTCGTAATATTAACTGGCTCAAATACTCAAACGCAACCGACAAGTAATGTCACGAAGTCATCAGCTCTAACCTCATCCAACTCGTAAGTGAACCAACTCGGATTTCAGGCCGAGATGGCGATGTTGCTAGTTTGCTGGATCTTTTCTTAACTTCAAACCCCGAGTTTTGCACTGCCACCGTGAGGCCTTCGCTAGGAATGTCTGACCACAACCTCATTTCGGCACTGAACAAACTACCAATTAGTGCCGAACAGCCTTCTAAACTACGCAAGATCTGGCATTATACATTAGCTATATGGGATGACCTAAAGGACCATTTTTGAACCTTTCCTTGGCATAAAGTTTGTTTTACCTCTGATGATCTACCCATCCCTTTCTTAAGAAAGTGCCCTTCTAACAACAAGCCTTGGTTTACCAAAAATTGCGAACGAGCTGTTAAATTACCAAATTATTTCAACCGACAATGGCGTCAAAACCTTACCTCCGAAAATCATACCATCTTTGTTAACGCTTAAAACTAATGCAAGCCATTGCAAGCAAACGATAAACCAAAGCAAGAAAGCACACAACCAGAGAATCAAAGACAAACTTCTTAAAGGTCCTAACGGCTCAAGATCATTTTGGTCGGTAGCTAAGACCGTCAGTCAGAACTTTACCAAGTCAACCATTCCACCTTTGACATGTTCTGATGGCACCATTGCGACCAAAGCACAGAAAAAAGCAAACTTACTGGCGGAACTATACTCTTCACATTCAACGGATAATTTTCAGGGAAAAGCTCCGCCGAACACTCCCCCTGTAGAATCGGGAATGCCCTAAATTGTTTTCCTGCACCGCTATGTTAAACGAATCTTGAGAAGTCTTGACACTAAAAAGGCTTCTGGTCCTAACGATATTCCAGTCATTGTAATTAAGACATGCGCTGACGAACTGACACCGGTATTTTGTAGACTTCTTTACTTATTTTACAAAAAAGGAATATTTCCTCCTGCTGAAAAACTGCGCGAGTCCAACCCATACCTAACAAAGGCAAGAATACCTTGCCAAACAACTATCGTCCAGTCGCATTGCTTTCGGTTATATCAAAAGTTATGGAGAAGGCTATCAACGAAAAACTATTAAAATACCTAGAAGGCTTCAACATTATTAGTGACCGCCAGTATGGATAGTCTAGATTAGATCAACAGGAGACCTTCTCGCTTATGTTACTCGCGTTTGGAACAACGCAATAGAACATCATGGGGAGTCCCGGGCGGTAGCACTGGACATTTCCAAGGCCTTTGACCGAGTATGGCATGAGGGGCTTCTAACTAAACACGTTGCGGCCATTGCTAGGGCAGCCTCGCAGAAGCTTGGAATACTTGTCCGAACAAAGAACCTCTATACACCCCAGCAACTTTTGATGCTCTATAAAGCCCAAATTCGACCATCACTGGAGTACTGTTCGCATATTTGGGGCTCTGCTCCTAAACATACCCTGGGATTGCTAGATTCCATTCAAAGAAGAGCCATTCGCTTGATCGGTGACCATAGTCTGACAAACAATCTGGAAAGCCTTGAACATCGAAGGCAGGTTGGCGACTTGAGTCTATTTTACAAATATTTTCATGGCAAGTGTTCAACTGAGGTTGCCCGCTTGATACCACCCAGAGCGGTGCATGGTAGAAATACACGACGAGCCACTGCAGCCCACCAGTACGTGGTTCAGCTTAGTGTCCCTCGAACGGCACTGTTTCAAAATTCTTTCATCTGGAGAACGTCATCACTCTGGAACGACCTCCCTGAGATCGCGTTCCCCAACGAGTATAATCTCAAAAGATTCAAGACCAACGTGAATCGTTTCCTGCGCACACGCACCGCTTCCAGAGCGCCATAAAGGATTTATCCTGCAGTGCTGTGCCTTACCAGAAAAAAAACAAAAAAAAACACTTGTTTCATCTTTTACTTTGAATGCTCGGACATCGGCTGCCAATGCCCATCTCTATAGGCAGCAAGCGGTCTCACATCTCAGCAAAGACCTGAAATAAATTCTGTCTGAGGGTGACAGTGACCAAGTAGAACTTAACGCTAAAAAACCCAGGCGGTAGTCTTTTCTAAAAAAAAAAAATGTTGAAAAACCGGATATAGTCATGGCGGGACACTCGATTCCCTTGGCTTTATCAATTCATTTATTGGGCGTCAATTTGGATAGTCATATATATGTCTACAGGACAGTGAGATTAGAATGCAGAAAAGCAAAGGAAGGATGGCTAGCTGAAAAATGCAGTGAAAAAACTAGAAAAAAAACACGACTTATTTAATCTCCACAAAAAGATCAAGGAATTTACAAACACACAACGCAAGCAGATCCACGGCATTTTGAAAGACACTAACAACAAGATCTTAACGAGCGTTGAAGAGAAGCTTAAAAGATGGAAGGAGTACGTCGAGGCCCTCTTCCACGACACACGACCCCACCAACCACCTAGAGACTATGATGATATCAACGAGCCCAGCCCTGTCATCACGACAGGGGAAGTAAGACGCGCTATAAAACTACAGAAAAACGACAAGGCTGTAGGACCAGACAATATTCACGCGGAAACCTTGAAATTGATTGTCAATGCAGAGGATAGAGGCCTTAAACTCCTTCCATCGTTGTTCAACTCAATATATGAAACTGGGAAAATACCAACGGACTGGTTGAGGTCGACGTTCATCGCTCTACCAAAAAAACCGAACGCTTCTCAGTGCGACGACCACCGAATGATAAGCCTGATGTCTCACGCCCTTAAGGTATTTCTCCGCATCGTACACACTCGCATATACGCCATATGTGAAGAACAGGCTGGGGAAACACAATTTGGATTCAAGAACGAAGTGGGCACGCGCGAGGCTCTCTTCTCTCTGAACGTACTCACACAGCGATGCAGAGATATGAACGTCGATATCTACGCCTGCTTTATTGACTACAGAAAAGCTTTCGATTGTGTCTCGCACCAGAAACTCATTGAGATCCTAAAACACACCGGAGTCGATGCGGGAGTTCTGAACATCATCACAAAGCTATAATGGCATCAAACTGCAGAGATTAGGATAGAGGGCATAACATCCGAAGAAACAGAAATCAGAAGGGGTGTTAGACAGGGGTGTGTCCTGTCTCCTCTCCTTTTTAATATATACTCGGAGGCAGTGTTCCGGGAGGCACTAGAGAATGCGAAAGAGGGCATTAAAATCAACGGCACCCTTATTAATAACATACGATTCGCCGACGACACGGTCGTGGTAGCCGACAGCCTCCCGCACCTCCAGAATATGATGGATCTCATCGTTGAATACAGCATACAGTATGGTCTACACATAAACGTTGCCAAGACCAAGCTGGTTGTATTCTCCAAGGCACCAAGACAGACGATTCTTCAAATTAACAATCAGGTCGTGGAACAAGTGCCGTCCATTAAATATCTTGGAGCCCTCGTCAACGAGAATAGTGACCCTAAAATGGAAATCAGAGCAAGAATAGAACAGGCCAGAAGGACTTTTATCTCCATGAAAAACCTCTTCACCAGTAGAGACCTAGATCTGCAGCTCCTCGTACGTATATTGCGATGTTACATCTTCCCAGTACTACTATATGGCTCCGAGAGCTGGACACTCTGCCAATCAATGGAGAACCGCATCGACACCTTCGAGATATACTTGTATCGCCGTATACTGCGTATATGCTGGGTGGACAGGATAACCAACGAGGAAGTGTTAAGGAGAATGGGTAAAGACAGAGAACTGCTGACAACCATCAAAGAACGAAAGCTCCAGTACATCGGTCATGTTATGAGGTGGGAACGGTACGAGTTTCTCCGACTCATCATCGAAGGAAAGACAGACGACAGAACTCATGGCTGAAGGATCTGCGTCGATGGTTCGGACGGACATCTATAGAGATTTTCAGAGGCGCGGTTTCACGCACCATTATAGCCAGTTGGATCGCCTACCTTCGTAGGAAGACGGCGTCCTAAGAAGAAGATATATGTCTTGGCATAGTCACGTTGCGGCTATTGCAAGGGCAGCCTTGCCGACGCTTGGGATACTTTTCCGAACTAAGAACCTCTATACACTTCAACAACTATTGATGCTCTATCAAGCCCAAGTTAGAGCATCGTTGGGGTACTGTTCTCATATTTGGGGCTCTGCTCCTAAACGATCAAGCGTGCTGTCTAGAATAGATGTGCCACGTTTGGTTAGGATCTGCCGTTTTTAAACCTTGTGTCAATGGTTTTTTGTAAAAAATATCAAAGGTGAGGTTCTCTTATTTGAGAGGTTGGCAACCTAAAATTTTAGCAACCGATAAAGCTTACTGTCTACAATAAATGTGTCAATTTTAGTTTGAATTGTTCCTTTTTAATTCCCTGATCAATGTTCTTTTGTGAAACATATCAAGGATAAAATACCCTGATATAAGGGTTAGGCTAGTTGAAATTTTCTTAGATGATAAAGCTAACTAGCTACAATAACTGTTTCGACTTTTGTTCAGATTGGCCGTTTTTCAACACTAGGTCAATGTTTTTTTGTGAAAAATATTAAGGGTAACGTAGCCTTATTTAAGGGGTTGAAGAGCTGAAATTTTAGCAAACCATAAAGCTTACTGCCTGCAATAAATGCGCTAAGATTGGTTTGGAGTGACCCTTTTTAAACCCTCGGTCAATAAATTTCTAGTCGATAAATAATTAGGTATTCCCCACTCGCATCTAATATTCGATCATCATTTTTGCGGAACAATGTTAAAAACACATGTAAAACATTGTTGTCGGATTTCGGAGGGAACTAAATCGACTAATTAAATTAAAATCTTCTATAACATTCTGGAGGGAACTTAGAACGAAATATGTAACCTACAAACACGATTACAGCGCCGCCGGCAATACGTCGAACTAAACCATCCATTGTCAAGATAAATATGCACAAATTACCCTCCAGGCAATTTTTCGTCAGTTGCTAGGAGGAAGCTTGGACAATGGTTCAAAGTGAAATTCAAGGCAAAACGTAGTTCCCTCCACAATCGGAGGGAACTTGGTCATATATGAGGGAACTACGAATGATATATTTGTAGTTTGGAGGGAAGAACGTAGGGGTTATACATATATATATATATGTACTACTTAGGGGGTAAAGCCCTGCCATTTTTAGCACATTAAGTGGCATACTCCTTCCGATCGGCGATAGCCATTCCAATTTCGGGTTTAGCTCTTCCGTTTCGGGTTTAGCCATTCCGACCCGTTTAAAAGGCGGTCTATGGTGGGGTTAACCAAATTATTCTGTAGGGGTAAAATATTCCCATCGAGCGGTATAGCCCTGCCGAGTATAAATTTCTTGAAAATGGGTGAAAATTAATGTTTTAGGTTAGGTTAGGTATATAAACTCATAGATTGACCATTTTCGCGGCGAAACCTCCGATATAAACTAAATAAATTTAAGATATGAAATGTCTTGATGCACCTTAAACCCACATCAGATATGCAAGTTTGTCTAATCGGCGGTATAAGTTATTATAACCTTGTAAGAGTGTACAACAGCTAGCTGTACCAACGTAAGGGCGGCAGATTGTCTGTCTGATTAGTAAAATTTTAGTTGATTTTAAATAATCAAAATTAAATTTTAATACACTTCTCGTCAAAATTAGCGAATAATGTACAGGGTTATCCAACCAAGACTAGACAAGGCGATTTTTTGACTTTTCCTGTACTTTTATAAAAAAACTAAAATAGCCATCTTAAGTCATTTTCTCCCGCGAATTCGAATATCTTCAGCAAAAAACAATTGAACATCAAACAAAAGTACTAGGGGTCACTTTGATATTTTTTTAAATGGGATGCCGTATTTTTAATGAGCTTATCCGATTTCTCATATAAATTTTGATCTAAAATGTTGGATTTTGTAATTTATTTTATTTTATTTTTTTTTTATTTTTAACATTTTCCGAATTTAAAACTGAAGAAAAAAGGCGTTTTTGAATTAAAAATCCAACATTTTAGATCAAAATTTATATGAGAAATCGGATAAGCTCATTAAAAATACGGCATCCCATTTAAAAAAATATCAAAGTGACCCCTAGTACTTTTGTTTGATGTTCAACTGTTTTTTGCTGAAGATATTCGAATTCGCGGGAGAAAATGACTTAAGATGGCTATTTCAGTTTTTTTATAAAAGTACAGGAAAAGTCAAAAAATCGCCTTGTCTAGTCTTGGTTGGATAACCCTGTACAAGTTAGCAAAAGTTTGCTACTAAATATTTTATAAACCACTCTTCCGATTTTGACGAACTATTTTTTGCAGGGTAGACTAAGGTGTTACGAAGCTTTTTAAGATCCTAATGTTAATCTGTAAAACGATTCTACTGATATACAGGGTTTTGTTAGTACAGGTGATTTTGTTCCGTAAATTTGAAACATTCTGTAGAGTAAACTGGTAAAGTTAGAAATTCCCGGTATAGGCCGTTAGTGTTAGTAAGTTGACATCAATATCTCCAGACCTTTTTGCCAGTTTTTTGATAAGTGTCTTTTGGCAATAGATACACTGTTAAACAAAAAATGTGTCATATTTTGATAGGAAAATTTTTAAAACGCTGTATATCGGCAATAGTTGAATAGATTTCGATCAGTATTTAAGATTTTGAAAGCTCTTTTTCTGCAGATTTTTGGTGATACAATAGCGATTTTTAAAGATGGCCATTATGGTAACTGTTTTTATTAAAACTATGGAATCGGGCTGTGTGCTTGTTTCATAATTATGAGTCATTTGATACTCTGGGTCATTATTTCGGATTGTTTTTTTCCCTGAATTGAATAAGTGTTCATGTGCTGCAATATACAGTGTGTCCGCGCAAGGAGTTTCCCAGAGGGAAAAATCTTTATTATTGATTTTACGACCAAAAGTCATTATTTATAAAAAGTTTTGCTTGTTGAGAAAATTAATTTACAATATAAAAATTTTAGATCAGATGTACAGGGCGTTAATAAATTAGGAAAACATGAAGATGCATTATTGTTTATTACTTTAATCAAAAATTGTATAAACCAAAGTTGTTTATAATGCAAAATAACGCCCGAATACAAATTTTGAAATACTTAAAAATTTAGTTTTTTTTTTAAATAGAAAACTAATAGTGGTTTCATATAATTATTTGGATTGAACACCCTGTATATCAGTAGAATCGTTTTACATATTAACATTAGGATCTTAAAAAGCTTCGTAACACCTTAGTCTACACTGCAAAAAAGAGTTCGTCAAAATCGGAGTGGTTCATAAAATATTTAGTAGCTAACTTTTACATTATTTCGTAATTTTGATGAGAAGTGTATATTAAATGCATTGAAAGTATGGAAAAGAAATTTTGAGTTGTTAAATAGTACTTTATTAATTCAATGATTCAACAATACCAGGGTAATAGTTTTAACAATTGCATTACCATCCAGATAGTTACCTACCTACTTTAAACGAGGGGTGTATTCAAATCTTAAGCAAAACAAAGGTACGAAAACTACTAGCTATGCTTAATTTTCACTAGTAAGCCGCCCCTCGACATTAAACTTATACCATTTATAAAAAAAAGAAAATGAATGTGACACTCCAGCAATATTGAGAATAAATAAAAAAAATAAAAGAATAAATAAATATAATAAATGGTGATTTAGACGACGGATATCAAGAGGTAAAGTCATGTCATTTTTAGCAAAATAAGTGGCATACCCCTGCAGATTGGCGTTAGCCCTGCCAATTTCGGATAGCTCCCCACATAACCAAAACATATTTCTATTTCATACAATGTATATCTTTTTGTGGATATGTACATTCAGAAAAATATACCTGAATGTGAAAATGGATGTCTCATGTAATTCATTTTCATGTCGGTTGGCACAGACTTGGATGTCCATTTCATATCCATTAAAAAATATACATTACATATCCACAGAAAATATAGTTTCACACTGCACGTTCAAAACACATATATAAATGTGAAAATTATATCCAGTGTATATTCATTTAACCAAAAATGAATATACATTTTATATCCACTATGTATATTTTTATTAAACCAAAAATGAATATACAATATATTCACCATGTATATTCATTAAATCAAAAATGAATATAGGTACATTTTATATCCACCATATATAATAGTGTTTCTTTAATACGCGTAAGGTCCGTATCTACAGAGGGTAATAATTCTTTATAATAGTTAAAAAACTCATTCCCTGCTGGAATATAAAAAAAAAAACTAGAAACGCTTATTGTTAGTAAAGAGCTGTATTTTTAGTGTAAAGTTAATTTTTATTTGCCACCAATGGCGTAGGTTGAGCATGAGTGACCAAACTATTTTCACATAAAAAGTAGTTTTTAAAATGTAGGTATATTGTTTGGGAATAGGTAGGTATATCAATTTTTTTTTCTTAAAATATAAGGATTTACACTCTGAAGAGTTACGGACTTTACATGCGAACACCCAGTATATTATAGAATACCAATTAAACAAAAAAAACATAGATACTATACATAAATGTATTTAAAGCAATATAAACAATTTCTCATAATATGTTAACACTAAACACTTCAATAACTCAGCAATCCTAAAGACCGGGCCCCCATATATTGGCTAAAATTAAAAACTTACATTACGTATTTAAAATATAAATATTGAGGGTTGATTCCTTCTGTATGATATTAAATTATGAAAGATATTCTATACTTTAATTTTATATCTCTAACCCTACAGAGTGTAAAATATTTTGATTTTAATATTGCCCACGTAATTACACTTGACATTGAACTTTTTTGGAAAAATTTATGTCAGAAATCGTGATTCTACCTCAATGGCTTGGGCAGTGGCGTTTGGTTAATATTAAATGTAAACTTGGAGTAGCTCCCACCTAGTAGGGTTTAGTAGTCGATAGCGAGATATAATACTCATGCATCCTTTTGAGACAATAAATAGTATTTTTATTAATTAAAACTGTTGGTATGATTGTGCAAATCACAACAGTATCAATAAGAAGGGACTCATAAGGTTTATTGAAAATAATTGATATAAAATAAGTCCCTTTGAATTTTGACACAAACGGAGAGATGCCTATTATTGTTGAATTAAATAAATAAATAAAAAATAAATTTGATATGAAAGAATGTGTACTTACTTTTAACTTTCTTTAGCTATTATTGGCCTGTATTTGGGTCCGACAACCCACATGCCATTACTTGATGAAAATTTTCTTCTTCGCAGGCATAAGCATAAACAAAAATGAACTATTTATTAATCTGATGTCAATCAAGTGACAAAGTCTATAAATAATTATATTTTACATAAGAAATAGAATTACTTATTTATTATAAGGCAGAAAGCGTTTAATATCTTAAATATTTTTTTCTCCTTACATCCTTCCCAGCTGAAGAGCTAGCCCAGCTCATTGGTAAACATTCGATACCTACATAATCCGTTTTTTAATTTCGTTTGCTTTTTACCAATTCTGGTGTTTTCTTAACCTAAAAATAATGTTGACTGATTATGTTTATGTATGCTTTTGTGTCATTACCATATCCTTTATTGTACTTACTGTATTATTAACGTATTTCTTTAATCCAGTACAATTTCCAGCCCTACTAAATCAACTATATTTGAAACAGGGAATAGCGTGGGTGCACTATTGATTCATCTTGCTCGATGTTTCTACCCTTTTCAATAGCTTCATTCTTTGTAAGACCTCTTTCATACAAAAATCTGCCTATTAAGAAAAATTAAATTAAATTAACATTATGGCCAACGTAAATCCACCTTGTTTTCTCTTTATACTAATAGGGTCCTTACCTTTTGGTTCAAGAATAAAACAATTTTTCCACTACTAACCTATAACATCGTTATTATTGACCGATTATTAACGTTAGAAATCGTTTTTCTCTACCTTATAAGTTATTATTGACCATGGTCAATAATAAGGCATTGAAATCCATTATTGACCGATCTTCAAGAATCTATTTGAACGCAGGTAAATTGATTTTTTAATTCTACAACATGAATTCATAATTTCATAAACATTTTAAACAGTTAGGCAACCAGATAATTATCAATACATATTAGATTTTTAGAGATGCTTGAAATGGTAAAATATCGATACAATCAACATTTTTTCTGCTTCTATCCTTAATTCTGGAGGTGTACACATAATATATCACTAACATTTTCTTCGTTAATTTTTAAAAAAACGGAAAACGCGTGAAATCTGACGACATAAATGAACAAAAATTGGCATTAACAAAGCCACCTGACAGAACAACAAAATATTTTGCCAATTCCAAAGCGCAGGTAACTTGATTAAAAAATATACTTATACCTACCTATAATTTTTTATAATTAATAATACTATAAAGATAAATGTCTTATAAAAGTTTGTAGTAGTGGAAAAAATATTATATTAACCACGGATTAAACAGCTTATAGCCCTCGCGTCTTAAATCCCTCGTCGCTTCGCTCCTCGTGATTTAAACTTGCCGCTCGGGCAATAATGATGTCTGTCTAAACCTTGGTTAATAATATACTATTTTTCCACTACTAACCTATATCACGCCATTATTGACCGATTATTAATGTTAGAAATCGTTTTTCTCTACCTTATAAGTTATTATTGACCATGGTCAATAATAAGGCATTAATAGTATATTATTAATCAAGGTTTAGACAGCCATCATTATTGCCCGAGCGGCAAGTTTAAATCACGAGAAGCGGAGCGACGAGGGAATTAAGACGCGAGGGCTATAAGCTGTCTAAACCGTGGTTAATATAATATTTTTTCCTTTACTACAAACTTTTATAAGACATTTATCTTTATAGTATTAATAATTATAAAAAATTATAGGTAGGCATAAGTATATTTTTTAATCAAGTTACCTGCGCTTTGGACTTGGCAAAATATTTTGTTGTTTTGTCAGGTGGCTTTGTGAATGTCAATTTTCGTTCATTTATGTCATCAGATTTCACGAATTTTCCGTTTTTTAAAAAAATGAGCGAAGAAAACGTTAGTGATATTATTATGTGTACACCTCCAGAATTAAGGATGGAAGCAGAAAAAATGTTGATTGTATCGATATTTTACAATATCAATCATCTCTAATAATCTAATATGTATTGATAATTATCTGGTTGCCTAACCACATTCATGTTTATGAATTCATGTTGTAGAATAAAAAAATCAAGTTACCTGCGTTCAAATAGATTCTTGAAGATCGGTCAATAATGGATTTCAATGCCTTATTATTGACCATGGTCAATAATAACTTATAAGGTAGAGAAAAACGATTTCTAACGTTAATAATCGGTCAATAATAACGATGTTATAGGTTAGTAGTGGAAAAAATCCATTATTGACCGATCTTCAAGAATCTATTTGAACGCAGGTAACTTGATTTTTTAATTCTACAACATGAATTCATAAACATTTTAAACAGTTAGGCAACCAGATAATTATCAATACATATTAGATTTTTAGAAATGCTTGATATGGTAATATATCAATACAATCAACATTTTTTCTGCTTCCATCTTTAATTCTGGAGGTGTAGACATAATAATATCACTAACATTTTCTTCGTTAATTTAAAAAAAAAAAACGGGAAACTCGTGAAATCTGATGACATAAATGAACAAAAATTGACATTAACAAAGCCACCTGACAGAACAACAAAATATTTTGCCAATTCCAAAGCGCAGGTAACTTGATTAAAAAATATACTTATACCTACCTATAATTTTTTATAATTAATAATACTATAAAGATAAATGTCTTATAAAAGTTTGTAGTAGTGGAAAAAATATTATATTAACCACGGATTAGACAGCTTATAGCCCTCGCGTCTTAAATCCCTCGTCGCTTCGCTCCTCGTGATTTAAACTTGCCGCTCGGGCAATGATGATGGCTGTCTAAACCTTGGTTAATAATATACTATTTTTCCACTACTAACCTATAACATCGCTATTATTGACCGATTATTAACGTTAGAAATCGTTTTTCTCTACCTTATAAGTTATTATTGACCATGGTCAATAATAAGGCATTAAAATCCATTATTGACCGATCTTCAAGAATCTATTTGAACGCAGGTAACTTGATTTTTTAATTCTACAACATGAATTCATAAACATTTTAAACAGTTAGGCAACCAGATAATTATCAATACATATTAGATTTTTAGAAATGCTTGATATGGTAATATATCAATACAATCAACATTTTTTCTGCTTCCATCTTTAATTCTGGAGGTGTAGACATAATAATATCACTAACATTTTCTTCGTTAATTTAAAAAAAAAAAAACGGGAAACTCGTGAAATCTGATGACATAAATGAACAAAAATTGACATTAACAAAGCCACCTGACAGAACAACAAAATATTTTGCCAATTCCAAAGCGCAGGTAACTTGATTAAAAAATATACTTATACCTACCTATAATTTTTTATAATTAATAATACTATAAAGATAAATGTCTTATAAAAGTTTGTAGTAGTGGAAAAAATATTATATTAACCACGGATTAGACAGCTTATAGCCCTCGCGTCTTAAATCCCTCGTCGCTTCGCTCCTCGTGATTTAAACTTGCCGCTCGGGCAATGATGATGGCTGTCTAAACCTTGGTTAATAATATACTATTTTTCCACTACTAACCTATAACATCGCTATTATTGACCGATTATTAACGTTAGAAATCGTTTTTCTCTACCTTATAAGTTATTATTGACCATGGTCAATAATAAGGCATTAAAATCCATTATTGACCGATCTTCAAGAATCTATTTGAACGCAGGTAACTTGATTTTTTAATTCTACAACATGAATTCATAAACATTTTAAACAGTTAGGCAACCAGATAATTATCAATACATATTAGATTTTTAGAGATGCTTGAAATGGTAAAATACCGATACAATCAACATTTTTTCTGCTTCCATCCTTAATTCTGGAGGTGTACACTGTACACATAATAATGTCATTAACATTTTCTTCGTTAATTTTTAAAAAAAACGGAAAACTCGTGAAATCTGATGACATAAATGAACAAAAATTGACATTAACAAAGCCACCTGACAGAACAACAAAATATTTTGCCAATTCCAAAGCGCAGGTAACTTGATTAAAAAATATACTTATACCTACCTATAATTTTTTATAATTATTAATACTATAAAGATAAATGTCTTATAAAAGTTTGTAGTAGTGGAAAAGATGTTATATTAACCACGGTTTAGACAGCTTATAGCCCTCGCGTCTTAAATCCCTCGTCGCCCGCTCCTCGTGATTTAAACTTGCCGCTCGGGCAATAATGATGGCTGTCTAAACCTTGGTTAATAATATACTATTATTGTCTATTATTAAAAAAGTCTGAAATTCAATCACAATAAAGATAAAAACCTTGCCAGCTGTCAAGTGTCAAATAGCATTCGATTCGATTGAAGGGATACAAATACGGAGAGTGAGGACAACTTTGATTCGATTTTAAAAACATATAAATTTTTGTTCTACAATTTTTCAAATAACTCATTTACCTGGCTATATTTTTTTAGCAAAACCCTTGATAACCATTATGTTGCACAATAGACTCATATTATAAATTATAGGTTGCTAATTCGAGCTTGAAACAAATAAAATAAAATAAATGGTGTCACTAGTATAAGTATCAAGATCCTGAAAATGTTTTTTGTTAAAAGCAAAGAATTTAAAAACTTACTGAAGAAGGTAGATTGATGATTTTGAAATTTAAAATAATAACATAATATATTATTATAAAAGTAATATAAACGTAAGATATTTACTAAATATGCTATGCGAGATTCATCTATGTTGGTACATAGGTTATACGTAGAATATTCGACGTTTTTATATACATATCAGTATATACGTTGTGAAGAAATGTATGTATTCAAAGTTAGATGTAAATTCTATATAATATGTATAAACATAATATATTATGAATATCTTTTAGCAATCATCTTTTTCATATAACATGGATATACATATCCATAATTGGCTATGTGGGTCTTCCTTATCGACAAACAGAAACAAATTATCAACAAACTAAGGAAACGTGTAATGGAACTAACATCAGACAATAATACAAACCATGAAGTTAATAACACTAATTATACACAAACAGACTCGAACCTATGACAGCGAAACCCAGACTGGTGAGCCAAGACCAGTGGCGGCTTTAGGATTTGGTCTCGGGGGGGGCACAAGCAATCCTAAATAGGGGGGGGGGGGGGCTATGGAGGGCCTGTAGGAAAAGTCCGCCGCGAACTTTTTTTTGGACCACGCCCAAATTTTGACCAAACTTTGTCAATAATTTATGTCAACATTTTTAAAAAATCGACGAGTCCGCGGAGATCCTTTGGGGGGGGCGGGATTATTGATATGTTGCAATGTCTCTCTTGTTGTACTTTTTGTCAATTTCACAACATTCCTCGAATTAAAACAACTAAATAATATTTATTTTATTAAAAATCCAAATTATTTTTCTTACAATAGCTAAAAACGTAAATCTATACATTTTATCATTAAAACTAACTTAACAATAATCTATTCTTCTATTCTATCTAAACTCTAAATATAAATATTCAACCTCAATTTAATTACTACATTAACTTAACTTAAATTATCAAAAAAACGAGCATAACACCAGTTCCTTATGCAAATCTAGGTGTTTTTTTCGTCTGCTTTTTCAACTAAAATCTCCGTTCAAATCCTACAAGATAAATTTCAAATTAATTAATATACACATACTTACCTCAAGTTCTCGAACAACAAAATGCTTGAAATAAAAGGTATAGTTGTTTCCTCCGCCAGATCCATCCCCAGACGCGTTTCGCTATATCATAACTCATCAGCCTATATACTCTTAAAAGCAGATGAGGATCAGCGAGCTGCAACTTAATGCGACATCTCGTGGCAAATCAAATGCAACACACAATACACCAATCTAACAAAATCAGTTAGAGAAGGCGAAAGGAGGCAATAAAAATCCAAATCGGTTAACGGACCCAGAACCAACATTTGAAATAAAAGGTATGGTTGTTTCCTCGGTCAGATCCATCCCCAGACGCGTTTCGCTATATCATAGCTCATCAGTGAGGCTATGTGGATGGATCTGACGGAGGAAACAACCATACCTTTTATTTCAAACGTTGGTTCTCGGTCCGTTAACCGATTTGACTTTTTAATGCCCCCTTTTGCCTTCTCTAACAGATTTTGTTAGATTGGTGTATTGTGGGTTGCATTTGATTGCCGCGAGATATTACTTTGTGTAGCATCACACCAATCATCCCCTTTATATGTCATTAACTGATCATTAGTCAATCAATCAATCAATCAATCAATCAATCAATCAACCAAATATTTTAATAAAATTAACCCCTATACAAGTTAACCTTCAGGGGTTTTATTATTATTAAGTTTATTTTTAATGTAAAATATATTAAAGTGTATTGTATTTATGTAAATATTTTAAATAAACTTTATTATTATTATTATTATTAATGTTCTGTAGAGAAGAAAAAAATACAAAAATTTTATTTGAAGAACCCTTTCCTAAAATTGAAACCTTTCGAACTATTAAACGAATTAACTTTAGACGTTTTTAACAAATCACCCTGTATCTTTTTACTGGGTTTGTAAGAGATTACAGTTTACGCAGTTACAATTGATGATCCGCACATTCAAGAGGTTTAAAAATTGCACTCCTTTGGCGCCAAATAGGTACAGGTTTTTACATTTTTTAACAACTTAACCAATGACAGGATAATGTTTACATGTTTTGTAAGAAACTACTAGTTACTAGACTAGTACTATAGAATGCACTGAAAAACTTGTACTTGCAAGCTAATTAAAAATTGCATTATTTTGGCACGAAGTTACTTTTTTTTTATACTAAACAAGATGATAAGTTAATATTTACAAGATTTGTAATGGCCTAGGTATTAGTATCTAATTGCAGTTTACGTTTGCAAGCGCCTTAATACTGCTACTCTGGTTTTGCATGGATTGCATGCAAACCTGAACATTTTTTAAAAAATCGGTACTTTGCCGCATTTGATTTGTAAGATAATAATTATTTTATTATATTGTTTGGAATTTCCATGCAGTTTGGTCGTGGCCACTGCGAGACTATCATTGGTTATTGGTCGAACGGACAAACTACATGGATAGAAATAATTCTTACATAAAGTCAAAAAGTAAAAAAATTTGGTTTTGAAAATATAGCAATATAACAATATTTTCATGTTGTCAGAATAGCTCTGCAGCTTTTATACACTAGCCGTCATTGCATGGAACACATCTGTACATTTTTTAAAAACTATAAGTATTATATTATATGTTATACCTACCTACATAATAACAAATTGATATTACCTATTTCAAGAATTCGTAAGGTTTAAAAGTCTAAGTATTATTTAATTAAAAAACGTAATTTTGGCCAATATGCTCCGACGGGTCAGATGTCGAAAAAAAATTGGTCTATCGTCATCGACATTTATATTTCATACAAATGTTATGTGTTAATTAGTTATTGTAATTCTTAACTTTATTTGATTTTTGTGTCTATGACACTCATCTAGTACTATAAAATACAAGTCAGAAAGTGTGATATAGAATTAAAGTACCTATACAGGGTCGTTGGTATGTATGGAAACGGTTAATTATTTCTTAAAGTACAACAGCTAGCAAAAAATATTTAAGACAAAAGTTTTAGGGTTTTTTATAGTCTATAAGAATTTTAAAAAGTTAAGTATACAGGATGAGTCAGAAAGCCGTAGAGAAAAAAAGTTCCTTTTTTTTTAATTGAATACCCTATATCTTAGAATATTTTTAGATTTACAATTATTTTTTATTAAGTACATTATAAGTCTAAACCTAATAGTTCCGAGAAATTAAGTTTTGAAAAATGACATTCTTGAATTTTGACAGCTTTTAGATTTTTAACGGTACGTCTTAGAGTAAAACGGCTTTCATGTCCCTATTTTAGTTTTTAACTCTCTTTCTAAAAGTGTCAACTTCCGATTAAACCGGATGTAGCTCAAAAGCCGGAAATATAGTACTTCCGGTTTAACTAGACGTTAGTATTTTCAGGAAGATAATAAAAAAGTAAGATAGGGACATGTAAGCCGTTTTGCTCTATAGCCTACCGTTAGAAAGCTAGAAGCTGTCAAAGTTCAATAATGTCATTTTTTAAAAGTCGATATCTCGGAAGCTATTAGGTTTAGACTTATAATGCACTTAATAAAAAATAATTGTAATTTTATGTAAAATCCAAAAATATTCTAAGATACAGGGTGTTCTATTAAAGAAAAGGTAACTTTATTCCTCTACGAATTTCTGACTCATCCTGTATATACTTATCTTTTTTTAATTATAATAGGGTTTACAAACTTTTGTTTTAAATATCTTTTGCTAGCTGTTTTACTTTAAGAAATAATCGGCCATTTCCATACATACCAACGACCCTGTATGTATAGATAGGTACGCCGCATGAAAGGGGGTAGGTAAGTTCTGCCATTTTTAGCAAAATATGTGGCATACCTATCCCTGCTGATTAGCGATATATTCCTGTCAATTTTAGATTTGACTCTTTATCGAATAAATAAATAAAATAGTCTTATTTCAACAGATTTACATCTTAGAAATACGTCACTAACTTGACAAATTTTATAATAAAGTCTGTGCGTTTTAAGAAGTCCGATATCGGATTAAATCACCAAGGGATGTTATCGCTTTTAAAACAGTAAGTCGGTTAAGTTACAATATCTTCGCACCTTCGCTATACTTGATCACACCGAACATCCCACTGGTTTGCTGTATTCTATTATTGGGCGAAATCAGAGGTTTCAAAACAAAATTATCTTAGAATTACGCGTTGAGCATAAATAATAATTAAATAGATAATTAAATTATTTTGCTATTATTATAGTTAAATCTATATAATAATCGCTATTTTCCAAGAACCAATTAAAATTTGCTCAAGTGCGGGATGGTTAAATATGTTAAAGATTTTGTCAGGTATATACTTTTCCGATAATGACATTATTTTGGGATTATTATAATTAAATCTTCATAATATTTACTATTTTCCAAGAAATAATGTCTGTCTCAAATAAAGCTGTCCAATGTTGTTTCGAAAAGATGGCAATTTTTGAGGGATTATTTAAACAACAAAAAATCGGAATTGTCAAGACAAGTTGTTTTTCTTGACGAAACATGGGTATTTGCAAACGGAACTTCAACAAAAACGTCTTGGCAGGATGACTCAAAGCATTGTTATTCAAGTACCCGTGCAAGTAATGGAAAAAGGTATATTATATTACATGCTGGTAATGAAGAAGGTTTTGTTTTAAATGCCAGTTTGATATTTTCATCAACAAAAAAAACTGATGATTATCACGGCAATATGGATGCTGAAATTTTTGAGCATTGGTTCGAGGAATAACTTTTAAAAAGTTTAGAAAAACCTTCCTTAATTGTTTTAGCCAATGCCTCTTACTATACGAGACTCGAAGAGAAATTCCCTACAAGCAGCTGGAAAAAGGAAGAAATAAAAGAGTGGTTGTCAAAGAAAAACATAAACCATAAAAATTTATATTTAAAAAGTGAACTTTTAAGCAAGTGTAAAGAGCAGTCATTTAAAAAAAAGTATGTTGTTGACGAATTAGCCCTCAAATATGGACATCAAGTTTTGAGATTGCCGCCCTACCATTGTCATTACAACGCAATTGAATTGGTATGGGGTATTAGCAAGAACTATTATGACAAACATGCCTGTAAAAATATCGGTAAGCCTAGCGTTATAAAGTTATGGGAGGAGGCGCTTAGCCAAGCGGGCAAAGAAGAATGGCGGAAATGCATTGAACACACAGAAAAAATTATTTTTGAATCTTATGAGACAGAACAGGTTATAGACGAAGTAAGACCGTTAATTATTACGAATGATGATGATGATGACGATGATGTTGATTCTGATGAGTCTGAAAGCATGGGTGAAATTTCAAATGCAGAGGAAGACTACTTTTAGTAGTACCTATCTACAAGTAGGTACGTTCTGTCGCAAGACTACAAAATCGGTTCTTTTTAGAACCAAAACTTTATAAAAAAGAATTCGTAAAACTAATTTGTCTGAATACTACAAAAGCTAAAAAATTATTATTTTTCTTTACCTAAACTAATTTTTTATTTACTTTAAATTATTTTATTTAGAAAATGTAATTCATCAACATCCAAAATTACCTTCAATATAATTTATTGTTTGAGAGCCACCGACATAATGCTCAAGAGGTTTTATGGCTTAGCGGACTTCTTAAAACGCACAGACTTTACCTACTCTACTAAAGAGACAAACAAAAAAATTCTACAAATCATTACTATTATAAAATATATAAACACAAATTATTACATCACCCCTACTTTCAGAGATATTACATTTGTTCAAAACCCAATATCTACAATATCGCAATACATTTCCTATCTCAAAACACGGTAGGTATATTCTTTAGATAAATCTAAATTATCGATATATCGTTGCCATCCCTAGTGATTACTACAATACGATTTTGACATTTGACACTTCCTGCTTGCTTCTTCCCGCAATTATTATTTATTAATAAACGTAAAGAACGATGATTGTACGTTTACGACGACCACCAAGAATTATATGGAAATACCATACCTCTATTATAATTATTATAATAATTATTCTTGGAATAATTTGTTCGTGGAGTTCTCTTGCAGATTTCAGGTAAGTTTTTCTTTAAATTAACTAGGTACACAAGTATTTTTTTCTATGGGTAATGTGAAAATGTGAGTGATGGATAGGTTCTTAAAGGCAACGATGCTTTGGCGAAAAATTAATGTAAAAACAGATGAATGATGAATTTAGTGCATTATGGGCCGATTACACGAGGCCAGTTTTCCGCTGGGTAAATTTTAGCTCTGTAAGCTATCCAGATAATTACTCGCCGATATATGGGCAATTAGAATAGAAGCCCCGGCCACTCTTAGCTCCTACCGAGCTAGCTTTTTTATATTTTATAGTTACCTAAAAGTTTATTTTTTACTTAATTAGAAGTATCGTAGAATATCACCTATGCATATGCTATAAATTGACAACTGCACGAATAAAACAACTGCTACCTAATTAGGTGCCTACTAGTAGTAATAGATATAATATGTTTTACTTAGCAACAAGCTTCATACGGACTTTAACAATATTATTTTATATACCTAATGAAATAATAAAATATAAATAAGCAGTTATCATGTTAAACGAGGTGTTAACTAAATTGTAGGCACTTAGCATGTTTTAGTTTGTTAAGTGTAGTTTCAATTTTTTTTAAAAATAACATGCAAATACCTATTTACATGAAATTTAAAAAAAAGTAGTAGGTAGGTACCTACTTTGATATTTAAAAATATCTAAATATGTGTTACATAATAGCTAATTTCAACAATTTCCTCCTCTGTCTACATGTAAACTTTTTTATCTCTTCAAAATCAATTATGTACATTGATAGTCACAGAAATGTATATAATATTTTAGGAATCTAGTTATTTCTTACATTGCTAACTTGATAAATGGTATACCTATTTGTTATATTATGTTTCAGGTATCTTAGGTACAAATTATGTAAATACCCTGATGTAAAAATGTATTGTCTAGTGAGGTTTATTGAAGGAAATTTTAAAATTTGCCATTCAAAACAGATTACAAATTCAGAACGTGATACTGGAGTATCGGTGAAATATAGAGGTTGTAGATATGTGGCTTCAATTGTAGCTAGTAATGGTAATGGTGTTTTCTTACTATAAATTACTCTTCTTATTATAAGTAGTTTTTGGGGCAAATCCCTTTTCTCACATCATAAACAGGAGATGAAGGTGTTATTTATATTTTTTATTTATAATTGGGGCCCCCCCAAGGTTAATCAGTTACGAGAACCCAAGCTAGAACCATTCTATATTCCTGGTTTTTCTAAACAACAAACATATTCGTGTACCTGAAGTTTGCCTCGGGACAGCCACAAAGACACTAAACAAAAATTCTACAAAACCAAATAAATTTTTTAAAAAGTTTCAGTTGCACATGACCTAATTAGCGGCGCTCGACATTTTTTTTCTAAATAAATTTCAGCAAGGAATCCTTTTAAAGGTGCATTTTTAACGATCTTTTGATATCTGACCCCCTAGCGTACATTTTTTAAAAGTCCTTTGCCAAATAGAGGTACCTACCCGGGGAGGTACACGGTGATCATTTATAATGTGCCCCCCCCCCTCTTGTTAAATATAAAAGTTGTACAGAATCATGTAGGTAAGCTATTTGCAGAATAATATAAATATATACAGGTTAAAATTTTAACCTGTGACTCATTTCTGCAATACCCTGTATATATTTATATTATTCCGCAAATAGCTTCCATGATTTTGTACAACTTTTATATTTAACATTTTTATCTAATGCAAAAAACAAAAAAGTTACGAGGGGGGGACATTATAAATGATCACCGTGTACCTACCCGGGGACGTACCTATTTCTTTGATTTGTATTTGAAATTTTTTTGAAAATTTATTTGGTTTTGTGCATTTTTGTGGTTGCCTCGAGGGTAACTTCGGATACAAATCTATTCTTTCTTTGTCAATAAAAATATTTACTTTTTAGAAACAAATTTATTAAGTATACCTATATTTTATGTATTCCATTTTTTCCAATTCTTATTTATTTATTTATACAGTCTGTCCGGCGATGTGGTAGACAAGAGGGCATACAGATCAAAAATTTTATTTATTAAGGAAGTCATAAAAAATTTTGCATGCTGAAAAAAATAAGACAGTGATACACTTCCCTGTTGTTATGTTAATTAGTTTTTCTTTCTAAACTTTTTATTATAACCAGTGGCGGATTTACCGGTACCCTAAGTACGCTGCAGCGTAGGGCCCGATGTAGCCTGGGGGCCCCGCAGGGGCCCTTCTTACATTTTAAGAATATACTCCAAATTCCAAATTATTAAAAAAAATCTGTTATTAAATTAATTAAAATGTAACCCCCCAGTAATAATTTAATTTTGTTTTAATTTATCAATAAATAATAATTTATTTATTTATTTATTTATTTATGGTACATCTTACAAACACCTTGGTGGTAATTACATGTAAGAGACTTAAGACTAGAGGGAATAAAAATATATAAAAAAAATAACAATATTACACCTAAACCTAGCAGTCTAAAAGACAATTATTATTGTAAATGTGTACATCTATCGCTACAGCATTTAATAGTACGAACATTTGTGTTAAATATATCTATGTCATGCCTACTCAAAAATGCATTGCAATTTGCCAGCATATAGTTTAAGGGTGAAGGACTTTCTTTATCAACAAAAAATATTCTATCTGTTGTAATACGTAAATTGATCTTTGGTACATTGAGTCTTATATAATTTATTAGGTAACAATCACAGTATTTTTGGCCACTAACAATATTAAATACAAAAATCACAGAATGAGTTTCTCTCCTACGTTCTAGTGTTACAAACTCAAAGCTATCTATCATTGATTGATAAGCTACTCTATAAGGATATGCATTGTGCTGTCTAACATACAAGTATCTTAAAAATCGTTTTTGAACTTTTTCAATGAGATTGGAGTTAGATGCAGCCTGAGGTGCCCAGATAACTGAGGCATACTCAAGGTGCGGTCTAACAAGTGAATTATATAGGAGTATCACAGTCTTTGTACTTTTAAAGTTTCCAGAGTTCCTTATTATGAAACCTAAAGCCTTGTACGCCTTATTTACAACATATTCGTAATGAGTATTAAATTTGAGATTTTGTTGGAGGTAGACCCCAAGGTCCTTGATACCACTTGCCCGATGAAGTAAAATGTCATTAAGGAAGTAATGATAATCTGTCGAGCTGAGCTTCCTGGTATAAGTCATTACGTGACACTTCTCAGCGTTAAGAAACATTTTGTTTTTCTTAAACCACATGCTTATTTCATTAAGATCTTGTTGTAATTTTTGACAGTCCAGCTCATTGGTGATGGTACCAAAAACCTTAAAGTCATCAGCAAAGAGTAGACATTTAGAGTTTTGAATCACAGTTGGGAGGTCATTTATAAATAGGGCAAATAGTATAGGTCCCAAATTACTGCCTTGTGGAACACCAGATGTTGCTCCATACACGGAAGATTTAGTTTTTCCAACCTTAACAGACTGAGATCTTGTGGACAAATAGGAATTCATAAATTTTAATGCGTTAGTTGAGAAATGAAAAGATGCAAGCTTCGAAAGCAACAGCTGATGATCCACTTTATCGAAGGCCTTTGAGCAATCAGTGTATATTACATCTAATTGCTGCTTATCACTGATTGCCTCAGAGGCACATGCTGTAAAAACACACAAATTTGAAACAGTTGATTTACCAAAAACAAAATGAAAATATTTGTTTTATTTTGTCCTAAAAAAATTGGGCAGGTAGTTATAAAGGGTGTTCCCAAATATCATGTACATAAGGGGGTAATATTTATGACTAAAAATGTATATAAACATAGGTCCCCAAACGCTTGGCTACCAATCTACAGGGTTTTGAAATTTCAAGATTTTTTTCTTTATAGCTCCTGCAGTTTTTGAGATATTTAGTTCAAATTTGGAATATAGGTTACGCTATAGGACTTGCATCATTGAGCATGCCAAATGATTGTAAGAATCTACAGGGAGATCATTTTTTAGGGGTCATGCCCCATTTTATCCCGCTTAACTCTTTTGCGGTGCGCCGCTGGTAGAATCTAAAATACAGAATGCATTTCCCGTTTTGTTTAAAAACTTTTTAGTCTCTTGTAGTTTTTTCGTATCTGGAATCGTTATCGATCTTAATTAATCTTGCGAAATACAGAAAATATTTTTTATTTTAATTTTTTCTCGATAACAATCGCAGATACGAAAAAACTAAAAGAGACTAAAAAGTTTTTAAACAAAACGGGAAATGCATTCTGTATTTTAGAATCTACCAGCGGCGTACCGCACCAAAACTTCGTGAGGAGAAAAAGGGGGATGACTACTGAAAAATTATCCCCCCGTAGATGCACACAACCAATTTGCATACCTCATGATGGAAGTCCTACAGTGTAACCTATATTCCAAATTGGAGCTGAATATCTCAAAAACTGCAGAAGTTATAAAGAAAAAACAAAAAAATCTTGAAATTGCAACACCCTGTAGATAGGTAACTAAGCGTTTGCGGACATACGTTTATATGAATTTTTAGTCATGAAATAAGCCAAAGAATTACCCCCCTTCGTATGTACATGATGTTTAGGAACACCCTGTATATTAAAAAAATAAAAAGTAGGGGGTGGAGGCGAGGGGCCCCAAAAATTATGTAGCGTAGGCCCCATAAATTATGTAGCGTAGGCCCCATAAATCGTAAATCCGCCACTGATTATAACATTTTATTGTTAAAACTGGCCTTTTTGAATGTTTTTTTGGATTTACAGAATCCTTTACCTATTTGCAAGATTTACAAAGAGACTTGGAACAAAAAGTTTCTGTTGTTGTAGAACATGTAGACAATAGTAGTGCATTAGGTAGGTGTTACATAAAGTTTATTTACACCATATTGTAGAATAATTTTCGATACAAATATGCAGTTTTTGTTTAAGGGTAAAAGTATACCGACGCCTGTCATAAATTAGACGTCGCGAGGCTGCAAATATTTTATTAAACAATGACAGAGACTTTGTGAAAATAGGAAATTATTAAAGTATGATCAATTGTAAGACTGTTTTGTCATTTTATTATTATATTTTTAATTCAACAACTTACTATACCTAAATTGGGATAAGCAAAAAAAGTTATGTAGAATGATTCTTTCTCAAATAACTAATAATAAAAGTTTTTATTCGTATAGTTAAGCTCATATTATGGTGTAAAACCCATACAGGTGGTCACTAAGGTTTGCGTGATATAATATCCATAAACCTTATGTATTTGGCAAAGAAATATATGAACTCAGTCGGCCAAGAAAAATAAATGTAAAATATTTTCAGGTTTCAAAAATGATAGGGCTATGATATACAGCGTGTGTATGAATATTGGCAACATATTTTATGGAAAACTTTTTATTTTTGAGAAAAACTTATTCGTCATAAAAAGTAATGTTGCCTTAAAAAAATTTATATGCCGTTAAATCATATACAGGGTGGTTAAAAAATGCGAAAGTATGCTTAGAGTAAAGTAACAGTAATTTACATGATACAAAAACATTTATTGTAAATAAGTTATTGACAGTTGTTGTCAGAATATCAAATCACCGCCACCTACTTCTAAGAATTTTTTTTAATTCCTCTGCAGCATCGTTTAAAAAACGTTAGTTATTGCCCACAATAAGCACAATTTCTACTTTATCCTGGTTACTAACTCGCATTTGAAACAAATTCAATTTTAAAAATTACATTGACATCTATTTGTTTACTTGCTTGTTTCTGAGGTGACTTACCGTAAAAAACTTCTTAGCAGGTGGCTGTGACTTTATATTCTGACATAACATGTAATTCTGAATAACTTTTCTTCAACTGTGATTTTTTAAGTATGTGACTTTAGGGCAAGCAAAACTTTTTATGAAGAATAATTCTTTTTACTAAAATCAAAGATAAAAAAGTTTTCCATATGTTGCCAATATTCATACACACGCTGTATAGCTAGAAACATTCAATTTTTATTGAATAATGTATTAAATATTCTCGTTTAATAACGGATAATATACAGGGTGCGCCAAACTCGATGGCCTATTAGAAATATCTAGATAACCAAGAAACTTCAGAACTTGAAATTTGGGTTGAGTATATAGGAGGCTATGGTCTCCAATTTGAAAATATTTTTAGCAATGCGGCGTTGCCGCTGGTGCCTAAAACAGGTTGCAACATCGTTACTTTAAATACTTTACGTTTACTAAAAACATTTTAAGATTCTACATACAATTATAATTAATTTTTATAAATACATTATTAGTCTATACTTATTAGATTTCGAGATATTGACTTTTGAAAAATGACATTTTTGAACTTTGACAGCTTCTAGCTTTTTAACTGTACGCCTTAGAGCAAAACGGCTCACGCATGTCCCTATCTTCGATTTTTATTATTTTCCCAAAAAATCAACTTTTGGTTAAACCGGAAGTACTGTATTTCCTGATTTCGAGTAACATCCGGTTTAACCGGAAGTTGACACTTGGGAAGATAATAAAAATCGAAGATAGGGACATGTCGTGGGCCGTTTTGCTCTAAGACGTACAGTTAAAAAGCTAGAAGCTGTCAAAGTTTAAAAATGTCATTTTTCAAAAGTCAATATCTCGGAAACCATTAAGTATAGACTAATAATGTATTTATAAATAATATTTATAATTGTATGTAGAATCTAAAAATATTTTTAGATTTAGATGGTGTTCCATTTAAAGTAACGATGTTGCAACCTGTTTTAGGCACAAGCGGCAACGCTGCATTGCTAAAAATATTTTCAAATTGGAGACCATAGCCCCCAATGTACTCAACAAAAAAGTATTTTTAAAATTTCTGTATATACTGCAATCCTCTTTAACCAAATTTTTTCAATTTAGGCTTGTTTTAAAAATAATTGTACACTTATTAAAAATATCACACACAACTATTACACTGCAACTTCTAGAGGACACTGTAACGATTGTAAAACTTTCATAAACAAGCTTAACTGGCAGGAATCTATATAATTATTATAAAAAAAACAATATTCATTTATTTTTATATCAAAGAATATGTCCACCCAATAATATTCAATCCAATAAATAACGCAAAACAAGGAAATAAAGTTTAAAGGTGGTAGACAAAGCAGAATGATCAAAAGACTGATTGTTTCGGACTTCCATGTCTATATTTTGATTTAAAAACAACGTTTCGGTTAGTACTATCTCTAACCGTTTTCAAGTGTAAACTAAAATTAATTTACTAGGCTACTGTTTTATATACTAGTTATCTGCAGTGGAGCTTGACCGTTATGCTCCGGTGTTTATTGACTTGTGAAGCTTTAGTTGCTTATTTTGAGCAAGGAGCGGTTTCCAGATATTTGGTTTATCAATACTGGGTTTGCTAAAAACACAGTGTTTTGATTAATATAAAATATGCAGCTTCAATAAACTTTCTTTTTCGCCAGTGATGCTCCTTGCTTAAAATTTTAACCTCTGACCGTTGCATATAATGCTGCTTGTCCCAGACATGTTCCGCTATACCTGATCTTGATGTCTCGCCTCTTTGGGTATGTTTAAGATGTTCTTTAACCCTGACAGGAAGAGGTGTTTTTGTTTCTCCAATGTATGAATCACCACATTCACAAGGAATTTGATAAATGCATTCCTTTTTGTTGTTCGTGTCTGGTTTAACTTTTGTAAGAAAACTTCTAAGTGTGTTTCCTGATTTAAAAGCTGTTTTCATATTGTATTTGTTAGCTACCCTTCTAATTTTTTCTGAGGAATGGTATGGTGAGAAATGCTTGATCATTGTTTGTTGGTTTAAATCAAAATATAGACAATGGAAGTCCGAAACAATCAGTCTTTTGAAGGAAATAAAGGTTTATAAATAACTATAGCCTAAGTTGATTAAATTTGGATGAATGGTATGGAAAATACAGCAATTTAAATTATTTTTTTACAAACTTTCCCGCTCTTATTTATCAACGATACGAAAAAGTATTACACATTATCGCAAAAAATACTGGTCTTTTTATATACCCGTTATTAAAACGAAGACCTTTAACAGCGATTATTCGAGAAAATTAAAATTTTTAGTTACATCATAGTATTACGCCCTCTAGCGGTCATTTTGGAAAGTTGAAAATATATTACATCAATTTGTCTTGATTGATTTAGTCAATCAAGATTTTCTCAAAGACAAGGTTTCTGGCTTCCATAATATCCTCGTCGACTTTAGTGGGACACCCTGTATATTTCTCGTTTTTAGCTGGAACATTTAAGAGCTGGACAACGCCACAGAAAGCAAAACTCAAAGAATTGTTCGGTGATGGCCGTTCAGGTATCTGTAAATATCCGCCTCGGGCAGTGATTGCACAAAAAATTAAGACTGTGCCAGAATTGATAGGAAAAAGCGTTACGTCCGTCGTATCCAAACTTCAGCACATTATGAAATTACAAAAAAAGGATAATGATACAAAGTATATGTTGAGCCGTCTTGATAATAAACAGGTCAGTATTTATAAGGAATACCCCTGAAAGAACTATTGAAAGTGTGGTTTCACACATTTGTATAACTAAAAAACCAGTTCCTATAATATATTATGTATGTTTTTAGAATACGGAGACTGATTCTACTACTGAAGATGAGTGGCAACCTTCAAGATCTACTTCTCCAGAATGTCTAGATGAGAGTTTTTCATAATTTCCGTTTTCTGCTAATAAAGTAATTGAAGAGTACAAGGGAGAAAAAGGAAGGTCATTTATTGTTTTTGAGAATTTAAATTTTATTCACTGTAGGTACGGGATATTTTTAAACTCGATTCTATAGATATTTGCCTACACTTTTCACTACTCCCCAGTCCGCAGGAGCACGTCAAAATGACGTCATATTCTGGTGACTTATTACCAGATATGACGTGACGATATGACGTGAAAATGACCTCCTAATGTCACAGACCGATGACGTCAATATCTGACGTCATTTATACGTTTTTAAATGAAGTGACTTTCACGTCTAAAAATATTTTGTATTCACCAGTAATCTACTTTCAATTGAAACTACTAAATACATTGTGTAAGCGTTTATTAGGGGTAAGTACAAACTTCAACTAACGAAACCAAAGCAAAGGTAAGTACCTGCTATTAATTGCAGGGTATTGTTGCTGCATGACAAAGGATTTCTTGATTTCTAGTATTGTACTTATGTTAGTGGAGTTTTATAGACGAAATCTCTAATTTTTAGTGTATTTGTGCTTAATTTTCTAGTAAAGTTTATATTTTCTTTATTTTTGCATACCCTTATCGCCATGCTGGATTTATGAACTACTTAAAACTTTATCACTTTATGCACTTCAAGGCCATTTTTAGGTTAACTCGAGGGTGAGCTTTATTGGCAATTGAATTGAATATTGAAATTTTAAGAAGTAGGCCAACAACTTCTTAAAGTCATTTAAAATGTCCCGTTATTATGGGTATTTTATGTGGTAAATTCACATAAAATTCCCATCAAGTTAACCTAAAAATGGTCCTAAAGTGAATAAAGTGATAAAGTTTAAAGTAATTTAGAAATCCAGCATGGCGACAAGGATATGCAAAAATTAACAAAAGATAAATTTTACTAGAAAATTAAGCACAAATACACTACAAATTAGAGATTTCGTCTGTAAAACTCCACTAACATAATATAATATTAGAAATAAAGAAATCCTTTGTCATGCAGCAGCAATACCCTGTAATTAATAGTAGGTACTTACCTTTGCTTTGGTTTCGTTGGTTGAAGTATGTACTACCAGACTACCACTAATCAACGTACAAACACAACACCACCTCGACCTACTTACAAAAAAAATGGCGTTAGCGTCATACAAGCAAGAAGAAAGCTTATTAAATACGGATTTGCCGCTTACTGCCCAAGCCGCGAGCTTACGTTCGTCCGCAAGGTTGCCAACAGGTTAACACAAAATTAATGGCAAAACTTTTCTGTATTCCTGCTAAACATAAAATAGCATTTTCACTACACTAATAATATAGTCAGCACAGTGTAAATTTATTATTGTTTTTGCTTTTACCTTACCGACTGATTATTATTATCGAGAAAAGTAAAACTATGAGACATGATGCATGGCGTGGATAGGAGTTCCTAATAAACTGCCAACCCTGTTCATCTTCGTTGCAGATGGCAAGATGGGCTGCGCGCGCAGCCAATGCATGATTATGAGGCCATTATTCTTTTTTTTTGCGTCAGCAGAGAGAATGTCGTGTAAGTTATTATAGTTTTTGAGTAGAAATAATAAAAAATATATCACACCAGATATCACCAAGTAAAGTCGACAATATGACTTGAATTAAATGAGGTCAGAAATTCGGCAATTAACTGACGTCAAATGTCGATTTTTGGTTGACTGACGTATATTGACCAGTAGTCACCAGATACTGACGTCATCTTGACGTGCTTCTGCGGACGGTCATTTCATCCAAAAATTTACCTTCCCCTGTTTCAATTATAATACCTAATTATAATAAAGGGTAAATAAAGTTTTGTATTGTTTTATTTTCCCTAGCAGTTAGTGTACTAATAGTTACTTACATACCTAACATGTGCGGAAAGTGGTCCTTTATCGCACGCGATGGCAGTTGTACGAACGACGCGAAGTGGAGTTTGGGCAAGACGTTAAGGGCGGTAAAGACACTTCGCACATAGTAGGTACACAATTTTTCCTTTCAGCAAATAATTTTTGAACAAAAATAAAATTTAAAAGAAAAAGAGGCGAACTATTTTGGGGCGCCTAACGATTAGTATAAAAAATAACCAAAACATTTTTAGACATGATTGAAAGGAAACCATTCAAAAATAAAACGTCTTACGATAAACTTAAGTTGAACTTTATTACAAAAAATACCTACCAAAAAAATATTTTGAAACAAACTTTTAACAAATAAGTAATCATGATATTACTAATTACCCAACTAACTTTAAGTCATATTAACAACATTGTCAACATTTTTTGTTTAAAGAAATAAAAATAATATCTGGATCTGAATTTTCACCCGCCCGACTCGGACAAGTGACGACACATGGCGAAAGTTTGACAAAATTTTTAAGATTTTTTCCCTTAAAAATCCATTATGTTTCTCATGCTTTTTCGGGTGCTGAATCCGAATTTTTACGTCCCAGCTTTGCAAAGGCAACGATGCATGGTGAAAAATCTTAAAAATGGCAGAGTTATACCCAACTTTTCCCTTAGAAATGCATAATTAGTGTTGACAAAATTCAAAAATTTAGCTCATTTAAACGTAATAAGTATATTAAGAAATCATATAAAAAATAAGGTCATCGTTTGTATTTACAATTATTAATTTCTTCATTTCTTCATTGCTTTTGGTTCTGGATCTGAAAAAAACAGAGACAGGATAAGATCAATGCAACAATAACCCTATCAGAAAAAAAGAGATAGGAAAAAAAAAGAAGAAAATAGCTGTATAGTGGGTATTGGCTGAACATACTGTCAGTTTTTGATTCTACTCTTCTTTTTTTGGAAAGTCCAGCACGGGAGGTTCCGGGCTGTGATTGTTCCAGTACGATGGAAGACCCAGGCCAAAGGTTTGCTTTTATTTCTGGATCTGGAAAAAACGGGAAGAGAATTAGTATATCAGAAAAAAGGCAGCAAAAACAAAAATGACCAAAAAACGGTATTGTAGTTATTGACTGAACATACCGTCTGTTTTTGATACTCTTCGTTCTTTAAAAAGTCCAGCTTGGGAGGGTTCGGACTGTGATAGTTCCAGTACGTTGGAAGGTCCAGGCTGACGGTCTTCGTAACCTAGATAAAAATTGGGAACTCGTGACATGATGGCACCAAAGATAGATAAATAACATAAATAATTATAATACTTGAATGAAGTCTTACCTTCGATTGTCACTGTAGGTACTGGTGCTATACTGTACTGGCTGTACTGGTGCTATTTGGCAAAAGTCAGGGTCTTCATATCCACCTCCTCAAAATCGACGGAGTCTGTGTTGGTGCATGTGCCCTCACACTCGGCGCAAATGTTTGTGCAGAATAACCCTGCTCGCCTGCAGCCACACTTTCCCATGCAATTCTTTTTGCAATGGCATGCAACTTTTCTCAGTACGTTATCAGGTGCTGGTGGCAGTAGTGTTGTGTCTGGTATATTAGGCCGTCTCAGGCCCAGGATTTCCATCCCCACTGCTTCGGATCAAGTTGATTGTTCCCCAGCCACAACTGAATTTGGGTTCCTGGCAGCAGCAGCAGTTGGAGGAACTAAAGCAAGCTTTGAGGTTACTTTGTAAGAGGGCATGAGATACTGTTTGCACCTCAGCTTATTCAAAGTGATATCATGGTGCTCGCCTCCATATAGCGTCTCCATAAACTTTTCCCCTGCCTCAAATAGTGCCTCCTATCAGCGTTGGGGTCCCTGGATCCAAGTAAATTGAGGTCAGGATTTTTTTGTCAGCACTTTGAGACATTTCAATTTGCCCTGTTTGTATAAGTAGTGCTGATGTTGAGTCACAGCCACTGACTGCGTGTAAAAAGAGAATATGTTTAGCCACGTGCTTGTCAATGGCGGTTGGTGAATGGAAGAAAGTTGGTGGTGCTTTTTCTTTCCCTGGCTTGATAAAATACACGTTGGCAGGTGTACTTATTCCTATCATTATTACCAGAAGGTCAACATCTTCACCAACAACTGCTACACTTTCGTGCATGGTGTCGTGCAAGGGAATGAGCAGTTGTCACAATAAGCGTGTCAGCAACTTCAACTGCTTGTTTTGTGGCGATATTGACCTTTTCAAATTTTTTGGTCAAGGTGGATATTAGACGACTTTTCTTATTTAACTTAATAATAAAATTGTAAATACAAACGATGGCCTTATTTTATATGTAATTTCTTAATATATTCCGTTTAAAAGATCGAGCTAAATTTTTGAATTTTGTCAACACTAATATGCATTTCTAAGGAAAAAGTTGGCAATAACTCTGCCATTTTTAAGATTTTTAAACATGCATCGTTGCCTTTGTACGAAGGCGTAGAAAGGCCACCCGAAAGAAAAAAATATTTTAATCTCGGAATTCCGACTTAAATCTCGGAATTCCGAGAATAAAGTCGAAATTCCGAAAAATCGTACCTAGCTCTCTAAAATGTTAATTATATTTTTACATTCGTCACTTGCCTTTTTTAGTGGAAATTAAACTTAATTCAGTTCGTACAAGGTTTTACTTAAACACGTTCCGGGCCCCTGTAGCCCGGGGGCCCCGTGTCATATTGATACGGCGGTAGGCATATAAACATTGTTTGTGTGTCCCTATATGTTCAATATTTATTATCTTCCCAAAATTGTCAACTTCCGGTTAAACAGGAAGTACTATATTTCCTGCTTTCGAGTAACATCCGGTTTAACCGGAAGTTGATATTTTGGGAAGATAATACAAATTTAAGATAGGGGCATGTAAGCCGTTTTGTTCTAAGACGTACAGTTAGAGAGCTGGAAGCTGTCAAAGTTCAAAAATGTAATTTTTCAAAGGTCAATATATCGGAAACTATTAAGCATAGACCAATAATGCATTTATTAAAAAATAATTATAATTTTTTGTAGAATCCAAAAATATTCTAAGATATATAGGGTGTTCCATTAATTTAAAATAAGCAAGTATTGATACCTACTTCCGGTATAACCGGAAGTGCCACCCTATTGAAAATAGTTTAGCCGGGTGTCCCCCAGGAACATTAACATACTGTCAAATTTTCAAAAAATTTCCATGTAGTTTTCTATATACCGGGTGTCAACGAAATCATTGTACAGAGCACCACAGTGTTGTGTTAAAAGATATTTTATTCAAATTTGGGTTGGTGTAATGTTTAATAGGGATCTTCATTTTTTCCTAAAAACCAAATAAATTCCGGTTTCACCGGAACTACGCCATTTTTTTTTTAAATGACAATAACCTGTATATTATATTGCACAGTCAAATTCTTCTCAAAATTATCTTTTCAACGACATACAACAAGTTGACATTTACTTTCAAAATGGCGGCGTCGTAGGACTCATTTTACCAAAATCAAAATGGCGTCAATAAAACAATAACGTATGCAATTGATACGGGAAAAATACTGATAAAATCTGTTAAATTCAACCCTTTTGTAATTTTTTAAGCACTGACATTAAAATTTTATCCTTCAGTTTTTAAAGGAATGTATTTTTTTATTGTTTGAAAAAAATCTTAACTTTAACCCTGGTTTACAGAATTGTTTCAAATGATATGATATACTTTTCATTATTTAGTATGAATTCTAGGGATATTTTCGAAATCAGAATGCGTTTTGCTTCAGTTATAAATAATAATAATATTAATTAAATTTTTATTAATGAGTCATATTATTGAAGCTAAACGCATTCTTATTCAAAAATATCCCTAGATGATTAAGAATAGTTTAGACTTTCATACTTAAATAATGAAAAGTATATCATATCATTTGAAACAATTCTGTAAACCAGGGTTAAAGTTAAGATTTTTTTCAAACAATAAAAAAATACATTCCTTCAAAAACTGAAAGATAAAATTTTAATGTCAGTTCTTAAAGAATTACAAAAGGGACGAATTTAACAGATTTCATCAGTATTTTTCCCGTATCAATTGCATACGTTGTTTTATAGACGCCATTTTGTTTTTGGTAAAATGAGTCCTACGCCGCCATTTTAAAAGTAAATGTCAACTTGTATGTCGTTGAAAAGATAATTTTGAGAAGAATTTGACTGTGCAATATAATATACATGGTTATCATTAAAAAAAAATAAAATGGCGTAGTTCCGGTGAAACCGAAAGTGAATTTTATTTGGTTTTTTGGTAAAAATGAAGATCCCTATCAAACATTACACCAACCCAAATTAGAATAAAATATTTTTTAACACAGCGCACTATATGTGGTGCTCTGTACAATGATTTCGTTGACACCCGGTATATATATATCGATTCTGTTCCCGGTGGGACACCCTTTATGTGAGTTTGGAGGGAGAAAGGATAATTTATTTATAAAAACTTACTAATTTAACAAGCGCTAACCAAGTTTCATTTACCTTTTTGCAAAAAAATTAAAAAAAAATTAACTTAAAAAAAAATTCCTCTAGCGCTCGCATGAAAGTCGCGCACTAAAACCACATGGACAACCAAAGATTTAATAAATTCAAGAACCTAGCATGGTGACATGGCGAAATTTAGCCAATCCGGGTAAACAATGTTTATATGGCGGCGGTAGCGTAGCATATAGGTACGGCGTTTTCCATTCATAGAACTTTAAGTACCTACCTATAGATTTTCATAGTTCTTTAAGTATATTATTTGTGTATTTAATTTTATAATGAACCTCGCGATTCGATAAGAGCTAAATTCAAAATTGGCAGGGCTATCGCCGTTCGGCAGGGGCATGCCTCTTATTTTGCTAAAAATGGCAGGGCTTTACCTCCTAATATACGGTGTATCTACATACACTTTCCATACCTATATTACCATTAGGAATTTGATTAATTAGTAATAAAAACTTTTTACATCCGTGGAAAATATGTATGTTAAGATAGATCCAATCACAAGCAAGGGTTTATATAGGTTCCACGGTTTCCCCACTTCGTCCCCATTATGCCTAGTACGATGTAATTTCTAACCTAACCTTAAATTTTTCAAGCTATATTTTATATATGCGTACTTCCTGTGTATGAAACGGAGTGGCTATTGCCTAGAGGGGAGGTTTTGAAGTTGAACCCTACTCCTTCCTTTTTTGGAGTGGCTATACCACCATGTATTGAAAGAGAAATATATAAAAACTTATGCGTTTGCGGCAGGGCTATACCCCCCGGGTAATACATATATATATATAAATATCACTTGTAACATTGCACTGTTACATAACTCTCTCTCTCTCTCTCTCAGCGTGTAAAAGTTGCTTTCCTCTCTTATGACATTTGTTGGGTGCCTGGCTCCTTCTTTATCTTTTTGCAATGCCTGTTACCTCGATTAGCTGATCCAGCTTGTGTCTTACCTAAAATAAAGATAACGGTTTGAATTCTGTGACCGCAGACTGAGATCTTGGGTAATTTTTCCGATGGTACGTAAGATTATATAGGTATGTAAGAGTTGTTAAAACGGTCTCTGGCTGCGAATGCCTGGTTAATAAAGCAGAGCCTTACCTTATCTTTCATCTTGATTCCATATCTCCCTTGGATTAGGGGTTGAAAGTCGATTTTCCTCCCTTGTTAAATAGCAGACCATGTCCTAAGTTTAGTAGCCTAAAAACAGTCAGCTACAGACGGTGTAATTGTAGTAAAGATCTAGGACTCACCGCTATGGTTGTATCACATACATTTCCAGGGGAAAACAGTGAATTTTCCGTGGTATATTTTCCTTTATTTTGGTTTCTGGAATGGCATGTCAATCTGATTGTTAGAAACATTTCATTTTGTTGGTTATTAGTCAGCCCTGTTTCTTAAAATTTTTAGGCCTAGAAGTGGGCGTCAATATCGATTTTAATCCCTTCGATCGACCTAACTTATTGATATGGTATTGACTGCTATCGGGTGATTGTTACCAGCCAAGGGCATTGTATTGTGATCTGTTTATCGTCATTTAATGTGGGAGCCACTTGTGTGTTTATTTAAATATGGGAATTTGTTTAAAATCATTTAGTTTCTAGGTTAACATCTATCCTAAAACCTAATCAATATTTTTTTTTTGTTAATAAGTGTAACTATCCGCAGAGCGGATACATATGACT